>JAXCMG010000072.1:1304129-1368312 GCA_034642415.1 Podarcis siculus | reverse complement strand
CAGATGACGAGTGAGACCTCGTCGAAACGTCGCCTAGACACCCCAACTTTTACACGGGAAGACACCCGAGGACACCAAAACCTGCATATATATATATATATATATATATATATATATATAATGAAAAACTCAGGAGTAAAAAGGTAAAGGTAAAGGGACCCCTGACCATTAGGTCCAGTTGTGACCGACTCTGGGGTTGCGGTGCTCATCTCGCTTTATTGGCCGAGGAAGCTGGCGTACAGCTTCTGGGTCATGTGGCCAGCATGACTAAGCCACTTCTGGCGCACCAGAGCAGCGCACGGAAATGCCATTTACCTTCCCGCTGGAGCGATACCTATTTATCTACTTGACTTTGACGTGTTTTTGAACTGCTAGGTTGGCAGGTGTTGGGACCGAGCAATGGGAGCTCACCCCGTCGCGGGGATTTGAACCACCGACCTTCTGATCAGCAAGCCCTAGGCTTAGCACATAGCCACACACATATATATAATGAAAAACTCAGGAGTAAACCCTATACAAATCCATAGTGGAGTCCCTTAGATGATTGGATAGCACCTTGTACGCCTCCTTTTGGCAGCTCCTGCAGTCAAGCTGGTGCCAAATGTATTGCTCTGCTTTCCTTGGGACCACATCAGTGAGGCTGAGGGGGGTTCTGTTGTCTGGGCAACCCTGCACCTCCACAGATGCCGCCCAGGCTTATGTCCCGGGGAGGTCAGTTCGGTGCTGCTAACACAGTGGTTTGGCTTCACCCTCAGATGTGTACTCCTTTGTCTCTTGAGACAGATGCAAACAACAGATAGATGATAGATAGATAGATAGATAGATAGATAGATGGATAGATATGTAGATACGTAGATATGTAGAAAGAAAGAAAGAAAGAAAGAAAGAAAGAAAGAAAGAAAGAAAGAAAGAAAGAAAGAAATGGACCACTGCTATCTCTGCCAAGCAGTTAACAAGAGATACAAGAGGTCTTGGCACTTAACAAGGGTTTGTGAAAAATGAGGCATATTCCATAATATAGCTTATGGAATATGCAGAAATGGCAAAACATACCGGAAGAATAAGAAATCAAGGTAACAATTCTTATTTTTAATAAAAGAATGGAAATGGTTTATTGAATATTTACAGATAAATTACAAACAGATAAAAACACTGGAAGGATTATTGTAATCACTTGCAGTTTCATAAGAGTATATACTTAAAGTTGATGAATAAATGAGCAAATTCTCAGAAACCCCTGCTCCTAAAACACCTGTTGTAAAAAGGACACCTTCTTTTCCTGCAGTGACAACACATCCCCCCTGTTACCCTGGCGACCTCCCTCTGTGCCTGGCAGAGCCTTCTCCCTGGTAGATGACTTCCATGGAGGGGTTCATGGATGGCAATGGGCACCATTGTTTCTTCCACAACCCGCCATCACCAGGTTGGCCTCATAAGGAAGTTGTTGTTGTTGTTTAGTCGTTTAGTCGTGTCCGACTCTTCATGACCCCATGGACCAGAGCACGCCAGGCACTCCTGTCTTCTACTGCCTCCCGCAGTTTGGTCAAACTCATGCTGGTAGCTTCGAGAACACTGTCCAACCATCTCGTCCTCTGTCGTCCCCTTCTCCCTGTGCCCTCAATCTTTCCCAATATCAGGGTCTTTTCTAGGGAGTCTACTCTTCTCATGAGGTGGCCAAAGTATTGGAGCCTCAGCTTCACAATCTGTCCTTCCAGTGAGCACTCAGGGATGATTTCCTTCAGGTTTGATCTTCTTGCAGTCCATGGGACTCTCAAGAGTCTCCTCCAGCACCATAATTCAAAAGCATCAATTCTTTGGCCATCAGCCTTCTTTATGGTCCAGCTCTCACTTCCATACATCACTACTGGGGAAACCATAGCTTTAACTATACGGACCTTTGTTGGCGAGGTGATGTCTCTGCTTTTTAAGATACGTCTAGGTTTGTCATTGCTTTCCTCCCAAGAAGCAGGCGTCTCTTAATTTCGTAGCTGCTGTCACCATCTGCAGTGATCATGGAGCCCAAGAAAGTAAAATCTCTCACTGCCTCCATTTCTTCCCCTTCTATTTGCCAGGAGGTGATGAGACCAGTGGCCATGATATTTGTTTTTTTGATGTTGAGCTTCAGGCCATATTTTGCACTCTCCTCTTTCACCCTCATTAAAAGGTTCTTTAATTCCTCCTCACTTTCTGCCATCAATGTTGTGTCATCTGCATATCTGACGTAGTTAGCCCTTGCCAAGTTCAGGAATCCCTGAGTTTGCCCAGACTCTGACTCTTCGCTGAATGTAGAGATTACGGGGAGCCTGCCCCCACAATTCATAACAATATATATTGCACTTAATACTACAGGCAATGAACAGTTGCAATCTGAGTGGGTTTGGAGAAATTGAACTTGTAGGCAGTGACATGATTGAACACAACTGTTTAATCTCAGACCACTAACCTGCTCCGTGGGATCTGCCTTCTGGCAGCAACCACAATTTCTATCTGCTTGAACTTGAATTTTTCATTACATGGATTCTCCTAAAGTACTCTCTCTCTCTTTGTCCATGACTCATAAAACTACTGAAGCAAAATAAAAAAAGAAGGCAAGGCAAGGTTTGATGATACATTTGGACAAAGTTCTGTATTCCTTACAGAATCTTTTTTTTTTAAAAAAATAATCTTTATTAATTTAAATTGCACACGTATGCAAAGAATTTACAAAGAATTTACAATCTCATACTACAAAAAGAAAATTAAAGAAAAAACAATTAAGAAAAAAGAAAAGAAGAAAATACAGAAGAAAGAAAAAAGAAAAAGCAGATTTACGTGCATAAAAAACTTAATCACACAACAAATACCGTTTGTGGAGTAGAGGGGAACAATATTAAAGAATATAAAACTGTGAAAAAAACGACAATATAAATAGTACAATGAGAATGATTGGAAGACTCGTTTTGTCAGAAGTCTTTTATTCAAGTGTTTATTTAAGTATTAATTAGGAAGATTAAGTTTTTTTTTATTCCTTACAGAATCTATAGTATCATCCAATGAAGAAGTATGAGGAGGAATCAGATATGGGATGTAGTCTTCATTCTTTGGAACACTACCTTAGATTTTGTTCTGGACTCACATTCTGTCTTTCAGTAGGAACAGAAAGGAAATTTGGTTTGGGTCACATTCTAACACTTACTTACCTAATTCAGATTTCCCAATACAATGCACAAAACAAAATGCAACTATCTTTTGAATTTTGCACTTCTCCAATTTTTGCAGTGCTGTTCTCCAAATATGTGAGCCAAGTGTATATATTAGGGGAAAGCATGCATAAAATTGCCTATATTGGTGAAAACACAGACTTGCATTATATTGGAGGTAATTTCTGTAGGCAAAATTGCACACAAAACTGTGTGTATATTTGAAAGAAATGCAGACCACGATGATGAGAATTTTTCATGGTGACTCTTTTTCCAAAAGACAATTCACAAACTGATGCTGAAATTGCTGAACTGAATTTAAAATGAGAAAAGTGAGACAGAACCTGACATTGACAGGTTCCATAATCCCTACCTGTTACCCAGTCACATTGCTCCAGAGGAAGAGGCAATGTAATGAGAGCTAAGGCTTGGAGTCTTAGTCTATGGATGGGAGACTCAGGTTCAAATCTCCACTCAGCCATGAAACTCACTGCGTGACACTATCTCGTAACTTAACCTACCTCAGTGTTTTGTGAAAAAAATGTGAGGGCAGGGAACCACAATGCTATGTAAACTGTCTTTAGCTCCTTGGAGAACAGTTGGGATACAAACAAATAAAATATAAATAAATTAGTGGAAGTGTTGATAATAGGTTTCTCTATTGTGTAAGTAGATCCTAGCAAACAGCTTATCTGCAATACTTGTCTTATTTTGCCTTTGTGCCACTGTGAAGCTCTAATTAAGACAGCAATCTTTTGACATACCCAAAATAAAAGAATAGATTCAGATCCGATAGTTTAACCATTATTACTAATTACTGCCATTCGTTTGTCACCTGTTGCACACAATATTTACTTCTTCTTTTTACCAAAATTATCAGGGGAAGTAGAAATATGATTTGTTTGCACACATTATCCTCATTGCTGCAAATAATTCAGCTTTCTGCGTGGAGGGGCCTTTATGCTAGTTTGACTGAAAGTTTTCCCCCTCAGCTTTTGTTAAGGGCAGATATTGAAACATCCCTAGAAATGATAGACATTGAGGATGTTATTTGAACGTGCTGGACACTGTAGAGCTTATTCTTTTCTACTGTCCCCTGTACAACCAGCTACATAAATGTGGGTTATCCCCCTTTTGGGTAGTTTAAGATCATGGCACAATGAAAATATCAGATTCTACCTGTCTGATATTAACCTGGAGATAACTGCATGGGTGTCTGAGTTTCTGTCAGTAGTACCTCTTAGAGTGGTGAATGGCACTATTTAGTGGGAAGACACTCAAATGAAAATTTCTGTTACTATATATCGTATATGACTGTTTCTTTGAATATATTTGAAAAATTTTGTATATGGATGTTTTAAGATGGCCTAATAAAGGTTTTTAGGGATGCGGGTGGTGCTGGGGGGTAAACCACAGAGCCTAGGACTTGCTGATCAGAAGGTTGGCGGTTCGAATCCCTGCGATGGGGTGAGCTCCCATTGCTCAGTCCCAGCTCCTGCCCACCTAGCAGTTTGAAAGCACATCAAAGTGCAAGTAGATAAATAGGTACCGCTCCAGCGGGAAGGTTAATGGCGTTTCCGGCACTGCTCTGGTTCGCCAGAAGGGGTTTAGTCATGCTGGCCACATGACCCGGAAGCTGTCTGCGGGCAAACGCCTGCTCCCTTGGCCTATAGAGCGAGATGAGCGCCGCAACCCCAGAGTCGGCCACGATTGGACCTAATGGTCAGGGGGGTCCCTTTACCTTTTACCTAGTAAAGGTTTGGAGGGAGAAAGGAAGGAAGGAAGGAAGGAAGGAAGGAAGAAAGAAAGAAAGAAAAGTCTTTCTCCTGGACAGACTTCTGAAAATCAACTGTCCCAGCTAAATGAAGGCAATTGGAAGACAAGGAATTTTGAGTCTACTAAAATCCAAGGGCAAATGGAGCCCAACTCTATTTATGGGTAGATTCCTTTCAGTAGTACAGAAGCCAGTCAGGCTGCTGGGAAATGAAGTGTGGGCTTTTAAGCCTAAAACAATCAGGATGAATTGGAAATGAGCTCCACCACAACAATTTACTTCTATTGTGGTGTTTTATGTTAGCTGCATGGAAGCATTTGTTGCTTTTTATGAGGAACCGTTTCCAAAAGGTATGCACATTTTAAAACGCCCATTACGTTTCAGTCAATTATAGCAGAACCAGAAAAACCTCAGGAAAGGGCTATTGTCTGTAGATTCCTAATGAAAGAGATAGTGCTGGAGGGTCCAGCGGCGTTTCATACTGATGTTCAGTGGGCACCATGCTATTATTCAGAGTATGTTTCAAGAGGAATTATGGTCTATTAAAGCGAAGTGGAGAAGAATTATGTACAGAGTGAAATGGGAAGAATGAGGGCAGCACAAGGGACTGGAAGCCAAGGACAGGGTGCTTGAGATATTTGTTTTGCTTCGTGGTCCACGTTTAGGACTGCCATGCCTCAGTTTCCCTTCCCTGCTCAATGCAGTAGCAGAGATGCAGAAATAGAAATCCAAGGCATGAGAAAAACAGGGATGCTCTTTGAGTTATTGCCTGCCTGAGTAGCACACCAAGGTTTGCCCTCTTTGAGTGACAGATGGCTCTTGGATGGTGTGGGATGGACTGCAAACAAAGAAGGGGGCGGTTATGAGTCAGACAGGAAAACAAACAAGAGTCATTCCGATGAGACTGAGAGAGGATTGAATGATGTTTGGTGGTGCTTGGTGTGCTTTTGAAGTGTTGTGCATCTGTGTGTGAGAGAGTAGCTTTTGGCAAACGGCCTTTACCAGTAGCAGCAGGAGGATCTTCTGAAGAGCATCAGCAAAGGCTTCTACCTTTGGTCTTCTGAAACAGAGAACTAACTCTGACCAAAGCCACAAATGCAACAAAAACCTTTGTTTTGAACTACGGGAGCCTCCCTGAGGTTGACATGGCCAACTGATTGATATCCTTTGTGCACGCAAAAATCTGTCTTGAAAATGAGTCACACCAACATCCTGAAAATTTGTTTGTGTATGCGAGGAATACCTGTTTCTGGCTGGAGTTGGCAGACAGAGCTGAAATTCACGACATAAATGTTTTGCCTAATATTTTATCCTGCAATGTTGCTTCTTTGGTGCTCTGTCATCTCTGGTCAAGATGATATGACAGGCTTTCCAAAACAAACACCATAAACTAAAGGAAACCAAAACTGCAACAGCTTCCTTGGCAGTGGTGATTGTGTCCCGATAGGTAAATAAAGAGGCAAACACATAATCTGGGCCACTTTTATTTAAACCTCAAATTAAAATCAGCAGAGGGTGATGACTATGGGGTGGGAACTAACTTCACTGTATAACTATAGCCATTGGGTGACCCGCCGTTGCCTAAGGAATTAGGGCATGGCTTCCTAGCCTGCCCCAATTCCCAGGTAACACACTGAAGGTGAGAAGGGAGGACTTACATTGTCCCCCCCCAGGACCGCAGAACCCCAGGTGGATGAAAGAGTTTGGCCTCAAAGAAGGCCCCTATCTCATGCTCTGAATCATGGAATCCGAAAAGTGAGCCTCAGGGCTGACCCCGAGGTGCCTAAAGGTCGTCACCAGGCTAAACCAAACTATTTCTTTTCCTGCACCTAAACTGCCCAAAGTGACCAAATCCAGAAGTTTAACCTATTTAAACAACACTGCAGTCCATCTAGCATTCTGTCCCACTATTCATTGTGAAGTAGGCAAAAAAACAACAACCAATCTGCGATCCAAAAAGTGGACTGGAAAAAATTCCTACATGGCCCCCTAGTGGCGACCCCGACTGGGAAGACAAGGAGGGACAGCAGGTGCTGCTGCAAACAGCGAGGCTGGGGCAGTGGTTCTCAACCTGTGGGTCCCCAGATGTTGTTGGACTACAACTCCCATCATCCCTGGGCTCTGGCCTTGCTAGCTAGGGGTGATGGGAGTTGTAGTTCAACAACATCTGGGGACCCACAGGTTGAGGAAGGCTGGACTGGAGGGAAGTCAGCTTGTTCCTTAAATAGGGATCAAGCTCTGCCCCTTTCCTAAAACTGCCTTAGGAATGCACCAATTGTTTATTGAATATATGGGGGGAAATTGTGTACACCTGAAAACGCTGGCAGCATTAAGATAAATTCAACAGTGTAAATAATTTTTGATGGATGCAGTAATGGAATACTGAATGGTTTAGTTTCTGTAAAATATGCAGGGATTTATGATATGCAAAATGAACCATGGAAAGAGAAGATGGGCAGTCATTGATATTTTAAGGATGTTTAAATGAGTATTTTAAATTGTAAAGCAGAAAAATTAATTATATATATATATAGGAATACACCAATCAATACCAAGGATTTTCCTGCTCTGCCTCTTTTGCCCAACACACAAGCACCATCTCGGCCTTTTGACTGAATGTTCTTGTGGGATGCTTTTCTCATTCCACCTTCAGCACTCCTCCCCGAAACACATCAACTGTCACCAGCCCCTGCTGCAGTTTCTACAGATGAGCCATTGTTTTCCCATTATGATAGATTTGCAGGGTTAAATAGGGGTGGAAGGCGGGAGGGGGGTATTTTAAAAATTAGGATCAGAAAATGATAGAGTTGGAGAAATTTCTTAAGAGACATGGAACCCGAACAGAAAATATAGAACATGGAAAAAGGTTCCAACAAAAGAGATCAATTCTTATCATTTGATTGTGACTCTGGAATACTGTACTCCAATATTTTTTGTCACTTACTCTTAATAACAATTCCACCAGTTTTAAGATCTGCAGGTTCATCATTTTGCATGCTGCTCTCTCTATTTTTAAAAAATGTATACACACGCCACAAAATGCAGGAAGAAAACTTGCACATACTGTAATAAAGACTGAGCCAGAACCTTTCTCCCTGACTGGTTTGCTTTCTCCTTGTAGGGTTGCTGTAGTTGGGTTTTTTACTTAATATTTCTACTACGTTTTGTTTTTAATTGATAGATTCACAAAATCAACCATAACAGCAAAGAGACAAACTGAAATGAAACAAAAACACAAAGGCTGACAGAAGTTTGGGAGGAAGGGTCTGTGTCAAATGCAAAATACCTTTGCATTCATCTTTCCATAGGGTTTATTTGTTTATTATTTATGTGTACTTATCGGCAGTCCTTCACCAAGTAATCCCAGGGCAGATTACAATATATCACAATAAAAAATAATCGATGTTCACATAAAAGAAGAATCAATGGTACAATGGTCTGGACAGTCCAATTCATTGCTGCATTCTGCTAAATTTGGGTTTCCTAATGGCCTGATGAGAATGCAGTTACACTTTAGAATAAAATAGATCAAAAGCCATGCTTTGAGTTTGAAAGGAAAGGAGTGTCTCCCTATTCTCTTACCATATATATATATATATATATATATATATATATATATATATGGATCATTTCTGCAGATCTAATGTAAAAATTCAGGCTAATCAACCAAGTGCCATGCCTCCCTCTTGTTTCTTTCTGTTTTTTGGCACTCTTGCAGCCTCCTGCTGCTTTCAGATTGATTTTGAGAGCAGCATGGGGTAGGAATGTGATGGGAGAATTGATAGGCTTATGAATTCTATCAATTTCTGAGGTACTTAGAAATTGGGTTTTACCCAGGATTTTGCAGATGTAAAAAAAGGCACACCAATCACCCAGTCTCTGAGCAATTTCAAATGTGGATTTGTGCTGCTGCTCAGATTCTACCACAGAAATCTACCAAAATGCCAATTTTGTGACAACTTATTTGGAAATATCAGTGCTGGAAACAAAGTTCAGAACTCGAGAAAGCCTGATGTTTTCATATTAATTTCCAAAAATATTGAAAGTCACAGCTCAATAACAAACTCTGACCTTTCCACTATTCAAGATTGCCTTTCACTTTTGGAAGAGGTTCCCCCTTATCTCAGACTTCCAGCTGTTATGACCCCAGAGTCTAGCAAAGACCAGGACACAGAGTCTGAGACATTACAGTGGTACCTCGGGTTACAGATGCTTCAGGTTACAGACTCTTCAGGTTACAGACTCCTCTAACCAAGAAATAGTACCTCGGGCTAAGAACTTTGCTTCAGGATGAGAACAGAAATCGTGCGGTGGCAGCGGGAGGCCCCATTAGCTAAAGTGGTACCTGAGGTTAAGAACAGTTTCAGGTTAAGAACGGACCTCCAGAATGAATTACGTTCTTAACCCGAGGTACCACTGTACTATCATTGACTAAAGAATCAGGCCACAATCCTGGCTCCTGAGCCTGATGCTGGTAAACAGGGGTCCACTGAACCAAATGCAACAGCACAAAGGCCCCTAGAACTGGGCCTGAGCAACTGAGTGCCTCCCACAGCATCTCTCATGTTCAGCGTCCCCAAGAATCACATCTGGTGAGAGACCATGAAATGCTGGAAAGTAGGTGTCTTCAGGCAAAGGGATGGTCCTTTAAAAGACTCCAGAACTCCAAAAGGGGCCAGAGCTTAGCAGAGGTGTGCTGGAGACAGATGCTCAAAGAGGCTCTGTTCATTTCCATCCCTTGGTCCTAGCAAGTTTCTTCTTTGGAGCTCTCCATGGTGCTGTTGACAACTGACCTGCCTTGCTGTCTTGCTCTGTGGGCTCCTCCACAGAACCAGGAAAGGAATCCTTACTTTTGGCTTTCAGATTCTCTTGGAGACTTTTTTTTTATGCCCTAGGCCTTTGAAGCTAATTCCTTGTATTGTTTTTAATGGTGTTTTATGTTTTATTGGTTTTTCCCCCTTCCCTGTCTGGTGTTGTGTGATATGGCAACATGGAAGTACTTTTATAAATAAAGTAGAATAAATCTTTGGGAGGAGTTATTGGACAATGCAGTTATTGGACAAGCCACTTGCTTTCTGGGCCCTCATTTTAATGAAATTGTCAACTTTCTTGATCATATGAAAGAGAAAACATATTTTTGGTGTGCATCAGGAATGTGAGGGCCTAGTGGGGGAAACCACTCTTTTTCATCCACTCTGAAGGTTCCAGCATAACCAGTTCTTTTGAATTTGAAACACATGATTAGGTGCATGCTATTGATGTTTAGCTGAACAGAATGAAAACTCCTCTCAGCAGCATAGTTCACATTGATTCCTTGTATCTATGCTCAACACAGTGAGAGGCTAACTAAATGGAGAAAAATATCGATTTCTTCCCCTAGCTTTTGTTTTCTTTTTCTAAGAAAGCTCCTCTAATTTACCAGGCAGCAATAAAGTCTCGGGGAAGTCACAAGGAGAGGTTACAGAAAGGGTTAGGAGGCAACACTGTTTAAATATGAACTGGTTACATGTTAAACTACCTCAGTTTATATGATTGACATTGCTGAGAAAGGCATGAGGAAAAATCCTTTAGAAACCGATAAACCGATAAAATGAACGGTATAATCATAAAATTATACTGCATGTAGGTTCACATCCACAGGCATGTTGTAAAAGTGAGGTTCAGATGTTATAGCACTGACCTGCAGACAGAAGAAATGGAAGGGAGGCCCTGAAGTGCAATAGGCAAAATTGTCACCATTCTCCCAGTTTGGTTCTTCAGCAGATGGAGGTAGAGGACTGCCAGTATACCTGAAGGAGTGTCTCTATCCCCATTGTTCAGCCCAGACCCTGAGATCCAGCTCCAAGGGCCTTCTGGTGGTTCCCTTACTGCGAGAAGTGAGCTTACGGGGAACCAGGCAGATGGCCTTCTCGGTAGTGGTGCCCTGTGGAATGCCCTCCCATCAGATGTCAAGGAAATAAACAACTATCTGACTTTTAGAAGACATCTGAAGGCAGCCCTGTATAGGGAAGTTTATAATGTTTTATGTTTATTGTGTTTTTAATATTCTGTTGGGAGCCACCAAGAGTGGCTGGGGAAACCCAGCCAGAGGGGCAGGGTATAAATAATAAATTATTATTATTATTATTATTATTATTATTATTATTATTATTATTACTACCCAAAGAGCTCCAGGATTTGTAGCTCGTAGGCCTTTTTTCCCCTAGGACACGACAGTCAATTGTATTCAACACTACCATTCCACTTCTGCAACAGACTTCCTCTTGTACAACTTTTCTCCCCTAGAACAGCCTTAAACTGTCAGAACAGCTTCTAAGGAGAAAAAAGCAGAGAGGGAAAGAGAGAAGCAACCTTTTCATAACAAGAAACTGCATGTAAAATAATGGGGGAAAGTGTCATTCCTTCACACAAAAATCATTCTGGCCTTCTCTCTAGTTAGTTTCCATTAGCTGATTAAAATAATAATAATTGCATTTCTATTATGGATGGTTTTTTTCCACTACTGTCTAATTGATGAGCACTATCTACAGTGTTTTTAATGATGTCATGGAATTTTGTAACATCTTGGCTCAGATAACATTTTGGCTCTGATTCCGAACTTCAGCAACTCCTGATGCACTCCTTCAATATGGAAGTGAGAATCGTGGCACCTACATTGGCCTCTATTATTCTCTGGCTGAGTTTTTAATTTGAGTCACAAAAGAACTCACAATTCCCAGCAGTAGCTATGTCAAGGAGACAGATAGGTAGGTCTCTGCCTGACTGGCTGGCCTCTTTTCTTCTTATGATATGCCATAAGAGACATGCAATAAAAATATAGCCCATAAATAAATAAATATCTCATTGGTGTATTTTAGGTCAGAATGAATAGGATTTCCACCCCTGCAAACATGTTATGTCCCCCCTCCCACTTTATTCCTCTAAGCCAGAAAGATGCCCACAGTTGGAGATGGGATTTTGCCAGGCTTCCAAATGTTGTGCCCTAACAGGTCACAGGTGATCACTAGCCATGTGGTTATATTTTCATGTTCTTCTGTCATTCCCAGTTCTTGATAGCCAGCCTCTGTGGTTGGGATGTTAATTATGTTGGGTGATTGTGTGTGTGTGGATGAGCACTTTTTGTACATTCATTTTGTTGTATTGTACATTGCTTATTCTCCCTGTAAATTGCCTTGGGACTCATTTTGCATGAAAGGATACCTAAATTGATTAAATCTATTTCTGACCCCCAAGCAAGTGGCCAAAAGAGGAAGTCTATTGAGCTTTCTGGAGGGCTGCCTTATGTTGCTGAAGGTGAGCTGTGTTTCCCTTGGTGGGACATGGGTGGCACTGTGGTCTAAACCACTGAGCCTCTGGGACTTGCCGATCAGAAGGTTGGCGGTTCGAATCCTCACAATGGGGTGAGCTCCCATTGCTCTGTCCCAGCTCCTGCCAACCTAGCAGTTCGAAAGCACTCCAGTGGAAGTAGATAAATAGGTATCGCTGCAGTGGGAAGGTAAACGGCATTTCCATGCGCTCTGGTTTCTGTCACTGTGTTCCGTCGTGCCAGAAGCGGTTTAGTCATGCTGGCCGCATGACCCAGAAAGCTGTCTGTGGACAAACGCTCGCTCTCTTGGCCTGAAAGCGAGATGAGCGCTGCAACCCGATAGTCGCCTTTGACTGGACTTAATCATCCAGGGGTCCTTTACCTTTCCCCCCTTTTTTTTAAACCTTTGGTGGGTCACGCTTTCTGCAGGTCTGCTTCAAAAGAATAGAAGCAAATCCATCAGCTTTTTTGGTCAGACTTTTGAATGCTGATATTGTGCTCGCAAATGAATATGGCATACTTTTTTTGTCACATGACTAACCCCCCCCCCAGAGACCCAATTGTCTATATTTACGGTTCACCATAGTTTGGTTCAGGTTGCATGCAGTGCGGTTGTATGTGTGTGTGTGTGGGGGGGGATGTTTGTGAACACATCCTTTTTCTGGGTGTCAAATACAGCAGCTTAACAGTGACTGCCTGCTCCCTTACTTTTTGCTCCTCCAATGTATTCCCGTCTGTGATATGTATTGATTTTTGCAGACTTGCTGGCTGCACAGCCTTTCAAAGAGCACCGCAACCGATTGAACCAATAAACTGCAGAAAATTAAGATTGAGGGTCTAACAAGGCTTTTAACAAAGTAAAAATTGATCAGGGAGGAGGATGGGTTTATAAAAGCGATTAGTTCTTTAATACTCCTTTAAAGTCTGTGTATATGCTTATGGTATTGTGGAGTTTTTTACCCTTCTCAGAAATGGATTGATGGCGATGTTGAGCCCAGAGAATCACCCGGTCTTCCCATGCAGCAGAAATGAGGGATAAGAATCTTGCAGTGGGAGGACAGAATGCATGGGCGATTTTATTTTTGTCTTTTTGAGTGCAGAGACAGCAGGGAAAGGGCTGGAAAAACACTGTTCTCTCTTTTATGTTTTAGTTTTCTGTTTCCATGAGGAGCACTGAAGAGTGGCCTCTTCCACCCATAGAGTCACATTCCATTCCGCTACGCCATCTGCTGCATGTTTAGGCCAGGCTATTTCAGCACAGAGAGACTTCAAAGATGGAGGGGAGCAGCATTCCCCTGGACACTGTTTGGAGGGAATGGGGAACAGTGGAAGAAGCAAATGGACATGGAGGGACAGGAATATTAGCCAAGTTTTAAGCCAGCAAGATTTCATTATTGAGCCAACCCTATCTTTTTTCTTAGATACCTTGGTGTCTGCTTCTTCCATTCCAGACTTTCTGCTTTGCTCACCTAGTCTCCTGATGTGTTGTGAAACAGCTATTCTCTGGAGCCATTTTTCCCCTGTTACAAAAAAATCCACTTATGTTTATGCATTAAATGTAAGTTGCTCAGAGACCTTTTAAGTAGCAATCAACTAATAAGTTTAATGAATAGCTTGGGGATATTTCTGGATCCTTTGCTGTTGCTCAAGGCTCAGGTGGCCTCAGTGGCCCATAGTGCCTTCCATCAGCTTCAGCTGGTGGCCCAGTTACAACCTATCTGGACAGGGACAGCCTAACTACTGTTGTCTATGCTCTGGTAACTTCAAGGTTAGATTACTGCAATGCGTTATTCATAGGGCTGCCTCTGAAGATGGTTCAGAAACTTCAGCTGGTGCAGAATTAAATGGCCAGGCTGCTCACTGGAGCAGGAGGGTTTGAGCACATCACACCAATCCTGGTCTGACTGCACTGGCTACCAATTAGTTTCCGGGCCCAATGCAAAGTGCTGGTTTTGACCTATAAAGCCTTAAGCGGCTCAGGACGCAATACCTCAAGGACCACCTCTTTCCATATGAACCTACCCAGACCCTGAGATCATCTTCTGAGGCCCTCCTTCGTGTGCCTCCTCCTTGAGAGGTCCGTAGGGTGGCAACAGGAGAGCAGGCCTTTTCTGTGAAATGCTCTGCCCAGGGAAGTTCACCTGGCGCCTTCATTATATACCTTTAGGTGCCAGGCAAATGGCTCCTTTTTAACCAGGCCTTTGGTCGATCTGGTTGACATCCAATGCCCTTTTAAAATGTGTTGGGGCTGAACATGGATTAAAAGCCATATAAGCAAACTTAGTAGTGTCAGTTGAGAGTAGTGTCAGTTGAGTGCTGGTGGTTGCTAGGTTGCGGAGGTCCTTGTGACACGCCCTTCATTGTGACACCTCCCTCTGCTGGCTCCTTCGTCCCCAGGGCTCTAGAGTCATAGCCATCTCCTTTGGTTTGATCATTCAGCGAGTGAGAGAGAAAGTGGGTGGAGATGTAAATAGACATTCTCATCAGCATCTACATTCTGCGCTGATAATGCTCCATGAGAGTCTTAGGGAACATTTAAAAGATTAAGATTGGGAATAATTTAAAGGCTTCAGCCAGCCCTTCTGGGCGTCTTTATGACTCCACCCACGGTTTTCTAACAGGGAAGGGGAGTGATTTTGCTTACATTTTAGGAAAAGGAAAACTAATAAGATGTCATGCCTTGGAAAAGGATGTTCTTTTTAGGCTAGTGACACAAGAGTCACTTGATAACTCGCCATGGGAGCAGCGGCGTAGCGTGGGTTGTCAGCACCCGGGGCAAGGCAAGTAATTTGCGCCCCATAACCCGGGGCAAGGCAAGTAATTTGCGCCCCTAACCCCTAACCTGCCGCCGCTGCCAGCTTCTTGCTGCTGCCTGGGCCGGGTATTCACAGTTCTACAAATCTTTGGCGCTGGCTTGCTCCATTAGTTTAACTTGGGGGGGGGTGAGAGAGAGATTGCAATCGTGCTATGTGCACCGAGAGGGGGGGCACGGTTGTAACGCAGTGGGGGGGGGGAGAGAAGAAGAGAAACTAGCAGGAGAACCTTGATTTCCCTCTGCAGCTCTGTGGGGAAGGAGGGCGCAGACTGGGCTCCTTCCTCGCCACAAGATCCCTCGGCTGGCCGGGCCCAGGCCCCGTGGGGCTCCTCCGCGCTCCCCTCCCCCGGCCGGCAACGCCTGCAAAGGCTGCGGGTTCCGCTGCACCTCCGTCTCTCTTTCCACTGGTAGCGAGAGCGGGTGGGAGGAGGCCACCCGGGAGCCGGAAATGGGCGCCAAATAAGGAGAGCGGGCGGGCCTGGATCCTGGCCTTGTTTGGCACTTCCCCTCGGCCGGCCGGCCGCCCAGCCAAGCCCGCGGCGGCGGCGAGGCGATGCCCCGCAGGGGGGCGCCCACCCCTCGGCCCCCGCCCGGCACTGCCGCCCCAGCACCTGCCCGCTCCTCCCAAGGGGCCTCCTCTCCCTCCCGCCTCTTCGCAGCAGTCCTCGCGGGGCGGACAGGCTCGACTCTCCCCTCCCTCTTGCGCCCCATCCCGCGCCCGATCCTGGCCAGGCTCCGGCTCCGGACCTCCTTGCTGGCGCCTGCTGCTCCCCCTGGTCACCCAGCCCGACCCCTCCTCCCAAAGGCGCTGAGCCCCGAGGCTCTTCGGCGACTCTGGAGGTGGCGAGTGCGCCCCCCCAGATGTTGCGCCCGGTGCGGCCGGCACCCCTTGCACCCCCCACGCTACGCCACTGCATGGGAGCATTAAGCATGTCCTCTGGAGAGGGCGATATCTTGCATTGTCTTCCTCCCCTTCCTGCCTCCCAGGGCCCATCTTTCAAAGGACAGACAGGGTATAAAACCCTTCAGCATACTGATGTTTCTTCTATAGTAATATTAGTATTTGGTATTTGATGTTTCCCTTTTAAACATCCCTTCTCCACACTAAGCAAACCCATCTCTTTCAATGAGATGATGAGAATTGTCTTATAATATCCAGAGGGTGCTATTCTGGCTACAGTCTTTAAGCACTCTCTTCACAGGATACCCATTATGATATGCCTAGGAAAGTGAATTTATCTTGAGCTTTGAGTCATGAATGCCCAAACCAGTTTAGGGATGTAGATCAGGAGAGTACTGTGAGTCCCATTTCTCACATTTGAACAGCCCTTCTCTGCAGTGGTTCCCTGTCTGTGGAATGCTCTCCCCAGGACAGTTCACCAGGCGCCTTCATTATACACCTTTAGGCACCAGCATTCCTTTTTTAACCAGGCCTTTGGGTGATCTGATTGACATCCTACGCCCTTTTAAAATGTGTCTCTTTTTTTTAGGGGGTGTGTGTGTTATTGGCTTGTTGTTTTTATTTTCATTATGTATTTTGTAGTTTTATATCTTGATTTTATTCTGTGAACCACCCTGAGACCTCTGGGTATAAGGCAGTATACTAAATAAATAAATAAATAAATAAATAAATAAATAAATAAATATCTCTCGGTTAAGGCAAAAAAAAAAAAGTATGCAAATGCAAATATGCTGTACAAGCAAGCCCACAAACATATCCCAGGTAACAGTTCCAATGGGGATCCCTATAAAAGAGTAGGATTTGGATTTGGAGCTTGGGTGAAGATAGCCAAGGGAATAATGCTGGGGTGGGGGCAGGGGGGGGTGGGGAAGGAATCATCCTTTCTAGTGCAGCACATTGAAGGCAGCCAGGATGATGCTCTTAGCCAATCCTGCTCATCAGCCCTGCTCACGTTGCTGCATTAAGATGCAGAGGCTATTTTCTTGCCATTCCTTGGAGCGCACAGCATGCTTTCAGTTTACGATGTTATGATGCTTGCGCTCCCCCCGGAGTAGTCATGAAGTCGATAGATGAATTTGTTAATTTGTTCTGCCTCACTGTCCTGCTGGTTTATTAGCATCCCAGTTATTTTATGCACCATGCCTAAGTGGAAGTATATTAAAACTCAATACTTAGGTGTCATTTTTTTCCTTGTTGGTATTTTATAATCACGAGGCTATCTTCCGAAGTATGTGGAGCCTTTTCTCTAATGGAGTCACAGCAAGGCGTTTGTTAATGATCTAGGCATGGGTGAGAGGGAGGGCTCTAAATAGGGGGACTGCAATAGGGAATTACATTACATTATTAAACAGAAATGGCATAGCAATAGGCATACATCTATGATGTTTTAAGTGTAGACCTGAAACACAAGTATGCAATGTCCATTGTTAAACATCTTGAATTTTACGACTGTGTTTAAAAAGTAGTATTGTTTGTTGTTGCCTTAAGGATCCCCTCCCCCACATTTTTGCAAATCACTTTGCCATTTCTCATTGTCTGTGTACCATACAAGTGTACTCTTCTTAATGAAGCTGTGTCGATTAGCTAGGAAGTGTACTGGCCTTTGATCAGGGCTCACATTCAAACTCGGCTGATCTGAAGTCAGCTGCTATTTTGTAAAACAACTCACCTGACAGGGTTGATGTGAGAATAAAGAGTTAATAGACACACTAGAGTCCATTCTCCTGCTAAACAAACATTCCTCTAGTCCAATCCCCTGTTTGATGCTGGAAATCCATCCCTGGTGCATTCTTTGCTTGGAGATCTCCCGTAAGTGAGAGCCCATCACCTCTCTAAGAATCTGGTTCTATTGTGGAACTGCTCTTAACCATCAAGGTGTTCGCTAAGGCTATTAGTTTTTCTATTTGTTTGCTTGTTTTGTTTTGTATTCATTTTGCATTTTTATGCCATAAACCTTTCCCTTTGATCTTTGGATGAAGGGAGAGAGAGAGAGAATTATTTTTAGTTTGCTTTTACATATACAAAATTATATGGGATGCTGGTGGCGCTGTGGGTTAAACCACAGAGCCTAGGACTTGCCGATCAGAAGGTTGGTGGTTCGAATCCCCATGACGGGGTGAGCTCCCATTGCTTGGTCCCTGCTCCTGCCAACCTAGCAGTTTGAAAGCACGTCAAAGTGCAAGTAGATTAATAGGTACCACTCTGTTGGGAAGGTAAACGGCGTTTCCGTGCGCTGCTCTGGTTCGCCAGAAGCGGCTTAGTCATGGTGGCCACATGACCCGGAAGCTTTACGCCAGCTCCCTCAGCCAATAAAGCGAGATGAGCAATGCAACCCCAGAGTTGGTCATACTGGACCTAATGGTCAGAGGTCCCTTTACCTTTTCCTATACAAAATTAGAACAATACAACCATACAAATCAACAGTTAAGAGATTCCTCTGAATCTCTGGACTTTTCCCCTTCCCACCCCCCAAGGGTACCATTATCAAACCTTTCCTGCTGCATCTTTTTCAATAGTCCATGTTTTATATCACTCCATTTTCTCCATAGTTCCTGCTACGTTACAAGTGTTATCACAATCCTGCTAGCGTTTTCATCTTGCTTAAAATGGTCTCCAACATAATTTATACATTTCCCCCATTCTTTGTTGAAGTTTTGGTCTTCTTGGTTCCTTGGTTTATTTAAATAAAAGAAGCAAACAATCCTGAATTGTGTCCCAAAGAGAGCAAGTAAATCCGGAGATACTTTAACCAACCCACAACTCTTGCTTTCCCCTGTTTGGTTCTCTTTAAATTCATATTGCAAACTGGACCCGTGCTGTTTCTTAGCCCACTCCAACAATTGTCACTTTCTCCAGGATCATAGCGGGTTTCACAGCCCAAAAGCTAGAGGGAGATTCCCAGCTATCAATAAAACATCTCCTGTCTTTTGATGAAACATCCATATATCACCCTGGAATATCAGAAAATGCCAAGTCTAATGAAGGGTATTCTCCCAGGAGCTATGTTGTTGTTGTTGTTTAGTCATTTAGTCGTGTCCGACTCTTCGTTACCCCATGGGCCAGAGCACGCCAGGCACTCCTGTCTTCCACTGCCTCCCGCAGCTTGGTCAAACTCACGTTCGTAGCTTCGAGAACACTGTCCAACCATCTCGTCCTCTGCCGTCCTCTTCTCCTTGTGCCCTCAATCTTTCCCAACATCAGGGTCTTTTCCAGGGAGTCTTCTCTTCTCATGAGGTGGCCAAAATATTGGAGCCTCAGCTTCAGGATCTGTCCTTCCAGTGAGCACTCAGGGCTGATTTCCTTAAGAATGGATAGGTTTGATCTTCTTGCAGTCCATGGGACTCTCAAGAGTCTCCTCCAGCACCATAGGAGACTCTTGAGAGTCCCATGGACTGCAAGAAGTCCATGGAGTCCCAGGAGCTATAGCAGTACTTAATGACCAATGTACTTAGTACTTAGTAACCAATGCTTTGTTGAGAATTCCCCAAGGGCAGAGGCATGTGTTTTGGGTGATAGACAGCTCTCACTTACTTAGCAATGTATTCCCAGTTTCATTTTTCTGATCTGCAAACCATAAACATCAAATGAAGTATAGGATTAGCAAGGCAACCAAAGCAAATCTTGCCCTAAGCTCTGCATTGTCAGCAGGATTTTGCAAGTGTACAACCACTTGAAGGTCAACACAACCTCATAATTCCTTTGAAGTATGCTTTTGAGTTCTGTTCTGTTGATTTATTTGTTCACAGTAATTCATGCCTTGTAAATATGAAACAATACATACAGGTGGAATCTACACATATAAAAATGCTATGAAAATGCTTCTTTAAAAAACGTTTTGAAAAATATATTGAATTTCCCATAGCTCACCATTGCCATCTAGTATCACTTTTGTATATTGCACTTTACAACACACCTAAAATGTTTTATTTGCAGCTGTATAGCTGAGTCCACAGAGACAGAGCTAGTTCCTAGTAGAGCCAATACCTTAAGAGATCCTTCCACTGGCTCCATCCCTAAGGCATTTTTCTCCTCACTTTCTAAGGTAGCCCAGCAGCCATGTGTACATTATGAGACTCTCCCCACCCCTGACACTGTAAGGATTCAACTCAAATTACAGAGCCAATCTCATTGCATAATTTTAATTTATTTATTTATGAATGCATCCTGCCATCTGGCTAACAATATTTAAAGCAGCGGCAGCAAGAACATAATTGGAAAAGAAGAACAAAAATGCAAGCGGTAAGGCAAGTGTCTGAAAGACAATAAAACCAATTCCCAGATATTAAACCAGCTCTGCTGCTATCCTTGAAAGCCTGCCAGGGAATTGGATGGCCTCGTTGTTTCAAAGATTTCCCACTTAACAGGACGGTAGCCTTTCCCAAGTACTACAACTCTCATCAACCTCACCCAACGTGGCTAGTCAGGGCTGATGGGAGTTGTACTGCTCAATAATCTGGAGGGCATCAGATAAATGGATAGATGCCAATAGACACAAATCTTATGGGGAATTTGTGGCCCACCGGACGTTCCATTGTGTGTGGGGAGGGGGGAACAATTCTGAACCATCAGAGATAAGGCTCAACTTGAGTTTTGTCAACTGTACATTGCCATGAGAGCCAGTGTGGTGTAGTGGTTAAGAGCGGTAGACTCGTAATCTGGTGAACCGGGTTCGCGTCCCCGCTCCTCCACATGCAGCTGCTGGGTGACCTTGGGCTAGTCACACTTCTCTGAAGTCTCTCAGTCCCACTCACCTCACAGAGTGTTTGTTGTGGGGGACGAAGGGAAAGGAGATTGTTAGCCGCTTTGAGACTCCTTCGGGTAGTGATAAAGCGGGATATCAAATCCAAACTCTTCTTCTAAACAAAACAAAACAAAACAAACAACAAAACTGTACATTGCCATGGCTTATGCACTGTTAAAGACATTCCCTTTTTTGTGCATTAACTCCATGGGGTCAGGGTGAGAAAGAAATCAGAATGAATACACTATGGACACAAAAGTCATGAGCGTTAACCTCATCACTTACCTTAGGAAGCTGATACAGTTTTAAAACCACCCACAGATGTCTTCTGCCTAACCTGGCAGCTGTAGTTTCATTCTCTCTATACCTTGTTCACCATAGTCATAAAATCCTCATTCACGTTAAGCTTTAATCCTTTTTCCGAATCCTTCTTAGCGCTCCACCTCAATAAAGCCTTGTGACATAGTAATGTTCCGCTGCTTAATTAGGTGCTCTGAAAATACCGTGTTCTCTTTCGCCAGCTGTAGGTTTTCCAGTTTTAATCCAATTGGGCACCCCTTTCTCAAAGAGCACAAACAGGGGCTTGTAGATGAATCACCTCTTAATGATTCGGTGCTCCATTTATGTATGCCATCCCACTTCTGCTGCCTATTAACGCACGAAGCTTGAGAGCACTTAATATGGAAATCCCAAAGCACAACAAGGATGGCCGTTGCTGTTCTATGGAACTGCTTCCTTTCTACCCAGAATTGCTCCCACTTGTTCCCTGTGTTTGAACACCAGGATTGATGAGCTGATGGTAGCCCGCCTGTGCTTCAAACACAGAGGAAGGGCAAAAGCGTGTGCGTGCAGAAGCTAAGCATTTAACAGTGTAACTGGTATAATATGTGTGAGTCTGACTTCCTGGAAGGGGGTATTGGGAATGGATGGATGTAGATCAGTAGCAGAATGGAACTGGACACCAATACTCATTGAGATAACTCCAGAACAGAAAACGGAAAGACCAGATCCCTGACTGCCCTGATTTTACTGGGACATCTCAGATTCACAGAAGCATTCCTAGCTTCTCTTTGGATCTGGGATTGTCCTGCTTCCCCCCTCCAGAACCACTGCTGAGCTCTGGGAGGACGATGAGCTGGCCGAGCCTCTTCATGGCCACCACTGCTGGCCTCCACCCTTTTGCAGCTTGTAGCAGCTGCAGGACAGTGGGCGGGAGAGGAGAGGCTGCCACTGCTGCAGTGCAGCCCCCAGTGATGTGCCCAAGCCAGCAACTCTGGTCCACCATCTGCAGGAGCCGCTGGCATAGCCAGCAGTGTGAGGAGGATCTCCCCGCAGAAGCTGTCATCGCCTACTTGTGTGCTGGAGCCCAGCAGAGGAGAGGTGCGGCCACAGTTCCTCCTCTCTGCCGCTTCCGCCCCCAGGTCAGGCCTGATCCATGAATGGAGCTGTGCCCTGGTAGAATTGGGTCAGTGCTGAGGAAGCTACCTTCCACACATCTCCCAGGTGCAGCGTAGACCCGGGGAAGAGAGGTGCTCCTTCTCCATCTCTGCTCCTGTGTTTAGGTCCCTCCCCATACTAAAAAAAAGTACAAGATGGTAAGCAACAAGGCAATACCCTCCTTGTTTCACAAATACCAATGATATGGTAATAACCTTTTAATACAATTACTGTTGCAGGTGAAGAAGGCTGTGCAGCAAGAAGGCTTTGGGAGGAGGAAGAGAGGCTACAGAGATATCAATGAAATAGACATCAATATGAATGATCCTTTATTTACAAAGCAGTGGTACTTGGTAAGCAACCGTGAAGTTCCATCCCTCTCCATCAGGAAAGCAATTTCAGATTTCTGCAGTCCTCAAGCATGTCTTGGCATGGAAGAATATAGCAAACACACACTATTATTTCCAATGTATTTTTTGACACGATGAGGCTGAAGTTAAGCTCTTTTGAATGGATGATTTGCCAATGACAACCCTGCCTAGACAGAGATAGCCCTGCAGAGCTGCTGTCAGTTAATGTAGACAATACTGAGATGTGGGTGGTGCTGTGGTCTAAAGCACTGAGCCTCTTGGGCTTGCTGATTGGAAGGTCAGTGGCTCAGACCCCTGTGATTGGGTGAGCTCCCGTTGCTCTGTCCCAGCTCCTGCCAACCTAGCAGTTCGAAAGCACATCAGTGGAAGTAGATAAATAGGTACCGCTGCGGCGGGAAGGTAAACGGTGTTTCCGTGCACTCTGGCCTCCATCACAGTGCTTTGTTGTGCCAGAAGTAGTTTAGTCATGCTGGCCACATGACCTGGAAAGGTGTCTGTGGACAAACGCCGGCTCCCTTAGCCTGAAAGCAGAGATGAGTGCCACAACCCCATAGTCACCTTTGATTGGACTTAACCATCCAGGGGTCCCTTACTGAGTTAAATAGGTCAATGGTTAACCTTCAACATGTTCAGAGGCATAATCATTTTCATTATTGCATGATCACAGGCTGTGATCTGTCACTCAAGCCAGATTTTAGAGCAAACCTCTGGTTCTGACTGAGCAATGAAATGCATCAGCCCCATTGCATCCAAATCTTTTTAAAAACCTCTTATTTTATTGCCAGCATTCCTGGATTGAGTGCCTCCTTCCCAAGCAAATGAAGGCTAGCCTGTGGCAGATGGATCAAGTAGACTCTCAGTGGATATAAACAGTCTGTTTTGTGCCAAGCAAATAATTCTCTTGTGCTTTCTTTTTTTGTATTTTTTGTATGCATTAGATCAACACTGGGCAAGCAGATGGGACTCCTGGACTTGATCTGAATGTAGCCGAAGCGTGGGAGCTGGGTTACACAGGGAAAGGTGTAACTATAGGAATTATGGATGATGGTAAGTGAACTAAAATATCACAACTCTCAGTGTGTATCATATGAGAAATCTGATTTAAAAATAAGGCATAACTTCCAAACATGGATATTTTAATGAGGACTTTGTAAGAGATTCACTTCAGCCAAGGGAACATCTACAGAAAGCTCCCCTGGGTTACAATTCATGGATAATTATGATTCTCAAAAATGTGCCATGGGTAGCGCTATTTTAGTTCAGGTACAACAGCTGTCGGCTTATTTTGTTTTGCCCAGCAGAACTGAAATGGAAGTTGAGTTTCAAAGAGGAAATTGTGTCATTAAATCTGCTCTGCAGTTTTAGGGCAACTTAGAAGAATTATACACACAAACAAACATGTTACCATTTATATTGCAGCATGTGAGATATATCAATGCCTGCCTCGCTGTACATTACAGGGCATTTCAAATTTGTGCTGTAAGTGTTCTATCGTTCTGCTAAAATTAAGCAACCCTGTAACTGCTGGAACAGATCCACAGGGACCTATCATTGTTAATAGAGATACACCACAGGGGAAATGATGCTCCTTTTCTCTGCCCAGCACCCCATCCATTTGCACATGCCTTGTAGCTCCCTGGCTTATTTTACTTGGGCCCACAGAGTGACTTGTCACGTTTCACAGTGACTGAGCACAGAAGTGGTATGTATGTGACCTGGCTAACTGGAGGGAGCAAGCAGAATCTGAAATAGGAGTCATATTTCATACAATCTAATAATCAAACCATAGATTTAAATCAATTTCACTGATGCAAGAAAATCCTGGGCATGGCTTTAGCAAGCTTTTAAATTCTGTTTGTTTCAGATGTGAAACATGATTTCTGTAGTACATTGCTGATAGAAAGTCCCCCTCCTCCAAAACAACAACAACAACGACTTATTATTATTTATGCCCCGCTCATCTGGCTGGGTTTTCCCAGCCACCCTGGGCAGCTCCCAACAGAATATTAAAAACATGATAAAAACATCAAATATTAAAAACTTCTCTAAACAAGGTTGCCTTCAAATGTCTTCTAAAAGTCAGATAGTTGTTTATTTCCTTGACATCTGATGGGAGGGTGTTCCACAGGGTGGACACTACTACCGAGAAGGCCCTCTGCCTGGTTCCCTGTAACCTTGCTTCTCGCAGTGAGGGAACCGCCAGAAGGCCCTCAGAGCTGAACCTCAGTGTCCAGGCTGAATGATGAGGGTGGAGACGCTCCTTCAGGTATACCAGGCCAAGGTCATTTAGGGCTTTAAAAGTAGGAACAATTTTGTTGAATTCCTATATGGTGTGGCAGCAGTGCACAGCTTACCTCCCGATCACTGGATCACTGCTGTGTACCAGGAATGATAGGGGAAGGGGTGAGGTGGTAGGGAGGTCTGTGCAGTGCAAACACACTGGCAAGAACACTGGATTGGCTCTGCTGGTGCATTTACACTATGACACCTCGTCCCTCTCCCTCCTGGTAGGCAGCAGCAAGTCAGCTGTTGGGAGGTAAGGTGAGTTTTTCCACCCTACCATGCCATCTGTTACTGCTGAGAGGTGCATGGCAGAATTCTTTTTAGTTTGGTTTACATTGTAATGGAAAACTATCTAATTCATGCTTACCAAAGCAATATAGGAAGCAAAACATAGCTATCCTTCAAAATTCACGCTTCTCTGATTTTTTTTTGGATGCTCTTCTGCAGCCAAATAATGTGCACCAAAATGAGAATATTAAGTGAAAGTTTGCATAAAAATACATATATTAGCAGCAAAAGAACCGAAAAATGCTTTATCTTAGGGGAACAGCTTGCAAATATAAGCTTATTGGGAAAAATATGCGTGAAAATGCTGACCAATTATTCTTTATAAATTCATCAAATGATGCAGAAATGTGGGGAATTATTATTATTATTCATTGTAATAAGCACTCGCTTTATACAATAGAGTCTCAAAGCGACTTAAGAAGGTAAAATGCAATGCATACTAGAAATATAAAACCAGGGGAAAAAACAGTGAACAATGCAATGTAAAATGCTCACCCAGAAACATTAATAAAGGCAACCTCTACCCACCCCACTAAATGATGAGCATCATCAAATGAGACATCATTAATGAACCAAAAGCTTCCAACACATATAAAATAAAACATCAAACATTCCACGTGTAAGTTAATGGAGCACGAGTTGTAGATAAATTTCATTGTGCATGCATGAGGAATGTTGGAAGATATGAGATGAGGGAATAAGAAAGGGTGAAATGGATGTGGGTATCAGAGAGAAAATGGTTCTGGAAAAGCAATAGGGGCAATTAATGGCAATAGTGTGACTGCTGGAATCAAGATTTGGCCATGGGAGTATCTTTTGTGGCTCTCAGATACATGATGACTTTAGTGTGAAGCTTTCAAATTTAGGCTTTCTGCAAACTCATCTACTATATATTCTATAACCCATGGCTGCTGCTGCTGCTGCTGCTGCTGCTGCTGCTGCTTCTTCTTCTTCTTCTTCTTCTTCTTCTTCTTCTTCTTCTTCTTCTTCTTCTTCTCCTCCTTCTTCTTGATTTTCAGTTTTATACATTTCAATAACTTTACAATCATTTTAACATTTCAAAACTCGACTTCCCCCTATTTCTGCAGTTCCATATATATATATATATATATATATTTTCTGCATATTCCAAATTAACTTAATTTACTCACTTATTCATCTACTTTAAATATATACTCTTATAAAACTGCAGGCTATTACAATAATCCTGCCAATGTTCTTATCTGTTTACAGTTTATTTGTAAATATTTAATAAACCATTTCCATTCTTTCATAAAAAGTTTATCTTGATTTCTTATTTGTCCAGTAAGTTTTGCCATTTCTGCATATTCCGTAAGTTTTTGTATCCATCCTTCTTTTGCTGGGACTTCTTCTTCTTTCCATTTTGGGGCGAGTAACATTCTTGCCGCTGTAGTAGCATACATGAATAAATTTCTATGCAGTTTGGGTATTTCTGTCCCTAAAATTCCCAAAAGGAAAGCTTCTGGGTTTTGTTTTGTTTTCCGAACGTTATTTTAAACATCTTTTTCAATTCATTATATTACCCACAGCTTTGGTGGAATTGTTTGTGGCTTGTCAACATGCCCCTTTGAGAGGTTTTTACGGCCATTGGTAAATCTAATCTGTAGCTCTTACAGCCCTAACCTCTGTCTCAGATCCCAAAGGTATTTCTGAATTCGTGCAACCGCACGTGTAACATTTAATAGTAGTCTAAATAACAAAGGATTAAAAGTATGCACTTATATTATTCCTTGCTTATATGCAGAGCAATTTAATTCTGTGGCTATCCAAAACTTTTTTTTTTTTTGCTATTTTCATTTGTAATGTGCTGATTGTGTTTTATCTGCCATCTTTTATTTATCTATTTGGCAGGCATTGATTACCTTCATCCAGATCTGGCTTCAAACTACGTGAGTACACAATGTTCTATGTTGTTCTGGGCATTCTTTTTAGAGGAGATATTTACCCACTGGGCGTGTTTGCCACATAAATATGCTGTTGATGTAGCTGATGAATAAGACTGGGACATAAAGCAAGTAAAAGTCCATGGTGGGTACGGAAAAATTCACCTCTGTGACCTTCTGATGCATGGAACAAAACAGTGACATATGTAGGCAGGGGAAATTACGTTGTTGCCAAGCTCTAAACAAGCTTTCATTCTAGACATGAGAAATTGTGTCATCCACAACTATTTCCTAATTCAGCTTTCAAGATGTGGTTGCAAGTGTGACAGTCCCCCAAAATGTGTGATATGAATGGGAGGAAATAAGGAGAGTGGAGGAAGACTGGAAAGCTATGGTAGAAGAATAATTTCATAATGTGAGGAATCTGAAAGAAACCTGGAAAATTGATGCAGGTCTCTCTCCTGGGGAACCAAAGAAACGTGTCCTCAATGGACCTGCAGTGGTGGTAAAAGCTCATGAAAATAAAGAACATGGAAATAATTGATCATGTTCCAATTTGGAAAATAACATATAATAGTTTTCCTGTTACATGGGTTTATTATTATTTATTTATTCCTCAATATTTATATGCCACTTGGCTATAACCAAACCTCAGAGTAGTTTTAGGAATCACTTTGGGTGAATGAATATATTAACATAAAGACTTACAGCAGGCTTCCTCAACCACGGCTCTCCATATGTTTTTGGCCTACAACTCCCATGATCCCTAGCTAGCAGGACCAGTGGTCAGGAATGATGGGAACTGTAGTCTCAAAAACATCTGCAGGGCCGAGGTTGAGGAAGCCTGACTTACAGCATAAGATCACGACCATTTCTGGATATGAGGACAAGCAACTCCTCAGTGGTATACTGAGATTACAACTCTCCATGCAAGAGCAAGATGCATTTAAGCCTCTAGAGAACACTGCCATTGTTTCAAGAGATGGAAGAAGGATTCAGAGCCTTCTTTGCCCAGGAGGCTTCCTCCTATTGCGGGTGACGCTGTGGTCTAAACCACTGAGCCTCTTGGGCTTGCCGATCAGAAGGTTGGTGGTTTGAATCCCCATGACGGGGTGAGCTCCCTGTTGCTCTCTCCCAGGTCCTGTCAACCTAGCAGTTTGAAAGCATACCAGTGCAAGTAGATAAATAGGTACGTGTGCGGCGGGAAGGTGTATGGTGTTTCCATGCGCTCTTGTTTCCATCACAGTGTCCTGTTGCGCCAGAAGCAGTTTAGTCATGCTGGCCACACGACCTGGAAAGATGTCTGTGGACAAACACTGGTTCCCTCGGCCTGAAGCGAGATGAAAGCCACAACCCCATAGTCACTTTGGACTGGACTTAACTGTCCAGAGGTTCTTTACCTATTTACTCTATTCCCATAATTGGTGGGTCTTTTCCTGTCCTCTTAACTGGGGCTCAAATTTGTCACCATACTGATTTCACTTTTTAATAGCTTTTGTTATAAATGGAGCCTCAAGCTGCTGAACTGTAAGGAATTCAGCATCTCGTTGGTTTTGCCAGTTTATGAGAAGCAGCTCCCCTCTCAAAAGAAACAAAAGAAACCACCAGTAGTACAGTTAAAAAAAATGCATTCTGAAAATTATTGTCCTCCATTTTCAAGGCGACATAAGGCACTCGTTTCCATAAAAAGAGCTGAGAAAAAGAGGGGTGGAATTAGGTAAACAGCTTATTTTGGATGTGGTTATTTCTGTATTGCAGGGGGTTATACTAGGTAACCAGCAGTGCCCCTTCTAGCTCTGAAATTCTATGCTCTATGCTTTAAGAATCTATGACTACTACATGGAATTACATCTATATAATTTTCTGAGCTATCACTATCAGTTTCTGCTTTTTCATATGTGCCATTATTAGGCCTATGTGAGACCCAGCAGAGATACCCTTTTTGTTGAAACAAGTTTACTGTATGCAACAATTCCACCACCATTTCTTTGGGGGTGGGGAGGTCATGTCTTTTAGATTGCAAGCCTGTGAGCAGAGATTGGTTATTGATCTAATACGGGGTGGGGAGCTTGTGGTCCTCCAGATATTTTTAGGACTCCAGTTCCCACCAGTCTCAGCCAGCATGGACTATGGTGAGGGATGATGGAGCTGTAGTCCAACAACATCTGGGTGGCCACAAACCTTTCTCCATCTGATCTGGAAGCCTTTTTGGTGGAAGAAGGTATTAATGAATCCATGGCATGCACAAAATAGCTGCAGATATAATCTCAGAAAGTGAATGAAATTGTGCATCAAAAAAGGAATATGGGTAAGGTTGCCAACAGATGCTAAGTCTACAGATGTTACAAGTAATCATGCTCTCATACATGAAAAGTTGATTTCCTCAAATTAAGCTTCTGTTAAAAACACAAGAGCACCCCAGACCAACACCTTCTTGTCAGCTGGCAATCTTCTGGCAATTGAAAAATAAATAAATATTAAAATGGCATATAGATATTTATTGGGGGAGGATTCAAATGCACTTACGATACAGGACAGTCCATTTTTCATTCTCCTAAATCATTAGCTGAGATGCAACAGGACCATTTCTTCTTGCATAAAATATCAAGCAAGACCTTCTTGGCTCGATAGGTTTTACAGTGTGAATTCCCTGATAACATTGGTAACACAAGATTGAGGCGAGGCACATAACAACCCGTTCCAAAGCCTTTTGAGCTAAAAGGGAGGGGGGAGCAAAGCAAAAAAGAGTGATTCTGTGTCATTCTGCTTGCATCGCTAGGCTTCAGACCAAGCAGACAATGAACGAGGCGTCTAGAGATGGATTCATCCTAGAGGGATGCAGGGCTTTTGTTTACTTCAGGAAATTAAGGCATACGGACATCACAAAAGAGTCCTTCAAAACAGTGTTGGGGTCTGAGTAATTGCAGGCAAGAGCAGAGGTATACCGAGCAAAGTCTGATTGCTTTAGATTGATGCTGGGGAAGAAATTGGAGGACCAGAGTAGTATATAGGCTTTGAAGAGGGTGATTGTTTTGATTTTATATGTGGAGTCATATGTGGACTGGAATACAGCAGAGAACTATGCCAACTATGCCAACAGTTCATTGCATACATACTTGCAGAATAAATGCCTGTTGCATAGGAGCAATTTCAAGATGTTTTCATGTTAGAGAAGGAAATATTATACCGTGGGCTGGGCTTGAGGAGACTGGAGGTTGTGTCTAACTTTATCTGAAGAAGTAAAATGTAAACCAAGGGTAAATGGGATAGGTAAAAAGGTAAAGGACCCCTGGACAGTTAAGTCCAGTCAAAGACCACTATGGGGTTGCGCTGCTCATCTGGCTTTCAGGCCGAGTGAGCCAGCATTTGTCCACAGACAGCTTTCCAGGTTATGTGGCCAGCATGACTAAACCGCTTCTGGCACAATGGGACACCGTGACAGAAACCAGAGTGCACAGAAACCCCGTTTACCTTCCCACCACAGCAGTACCTATTTCTCTACTTGCACTGGTGTGCTTTTGAACTGTTAGGTTGGCAGGAGCTGGGACAGAGCAACAGGAGCTTGCTTCATTGCAGGGATTCGAACCGCCAACCTTCTGATCGGCAAGCGATCAAAATATATAGAATAGATAAGAAACGTACCTAGAAAAGGGAGATGGTCTGTCATGATTAGGTTACGATAGATGGTCCAGCAGTTTGCAAAGTTTATGAATTCCCATATATAAGCCTCCCAAACTTGATGTCAGCTGCACAGTAGGGCTCTCTGCTGCAATGAGTCAGGCTGAGGATAGATGGAGTCATGCTTGCCATGATTTAACACAGCTCCGAAGTCGCCCCATGAGAAACCTTCTGTTGAGTGGGAAGAAAAGGCACACACAGCCAAGAGAAGAAAATTGGAAATAGAGCTGGTGAAATATTGTGCAGGATGGGTGACATTTAGAATTGCCCTTTTGAATTCCCTCTAGCAACACCGGAGGTGTGACGAGATGTATAATAGGTTGTTCTAAATAAAGATGACAGGAGAATGTAGTAACGTAAAGATGGATTTTAATTATACTCAGGAGATGCATAGAATGGAGTTCTTATAACAGGTACCAGTGGCTGAGAGCATTCAGTAGCCACTGGGATATATTCTAACTCTAGAAAAGCATAACTCAGTGGTCAAAGGCATGTTTCCCATGTTGAAAGTTCTGGCTCAAGTCCCTGAGATGTCTGGTCAAAATATCTCAGGCAGTTGGGAAGGACCCCTATCTGAGGCAATGTTACTGTCATGAAACTAGACATTATGAAGCTAGATGGACCTAAAGCCTGGCTTCGTGAAGGCAGGTGTTGCCAGTGTGGTGATCTACAATGTGGTGTAAGGTAGGGATTGCTCTATGGAGTGGTGTCTTCCTGTCAGCCCCAGTCAGCATGGCAAATGGCCAGGAATGGATTTGACAACACATGGAGAGCATATGTTGGTATCAGGAGCAGATCAGCAGGAACTCGCAAGGTGTCAGTGAAATCGACTCTATTCAAAGAAACAATAAAGCTTAGGCCTAGTGAGCACAGCAACTCTTCCCAGTAGATCTTGCCCCAATGAGACAGTTGTGAGGACTGAAGTCCTCTGCCTTCCCACAGCTCTGTAAGACGTCTCCTTCCCCAGTCAGTTCCTTTCCAAGCAATATGAGGCTCCTTCATCTTGCCTGGGGGAAGTCCATGACAGTTGGCTATCCTTCATATAAGGCAACAACAACCACACATGGATGCAGCTGCTGTTGCGCAACCACCATTCCAGAGCTGAAGACGAGCAGAAGTTCTTATTGTTCTCTTTCTTTGGCATTTTCCGTCCAGCAAGGAGAGACACCTAGCTGTTGGGAAAGACTTTTGGCTTTCCATTTATTGGGTGGCAATAGATGCATCTCAACTTGGATGTCAAAGGGCTTATCACTGTTGCTTGTATAAAGTGGAGATAGTCCAGGGAGGATGGACGGATTGGGAGGAAAGAGGAGAGGAGAGGAAGAGGTGTCTGAAGTCTAGGGATATGAAACCATAGAAAGTGTGACAAAGTCTAGGTGCTCGGTCCCAGCACCTGTCAACCTAGCAGTTCAAAAGCACGTCAAAGTGCAAGTAGATAAATAGGTACCACTCCGGCAGGAAGGTAAACGGCGTTTTTGTGTGCTGCTCTGGTTCGCCAGAAGTGGCTTAGTCATGTTGGCCACATGGCCTGGAAGCTGTACACCGGCTCCCTCAGCCAGTAAAGCGAGATGAGCGCTGCAACCCCAGAGTCGTCCAAAACTGGACCTAACGGTCAGAGGTCCCTTTACCTTTACCTTTACACATTTTAACAGGCTGTTTGGTCTGCTGTAGACAAGCTGCAAGCTGGGGTGTATTATTTATATGATACTATTTTATTCAAACAAGGAAGCTTTCTCCCAAGGTTCTCAGCATTCAGCTCCTAGATAGCAAAGGAAACTAAGAAATCATCAGTGGTTGAAGATCTCAGGAACTTCTCCATTGACACTCTCAGTGCCTGATGACCCCAGGGTGAATGTGTAATGACCATTCAAACTTCTGAAGTGCTCAAATTTTCTTGCTCAGCTCAGAGACAGGAACCTCTGAAACCTGAAGGTCTTTGATGCCACCTCCATATTCCATGGGAACCATTTCACAGTGCCTGAGAAAGAACTGAGAGGCAATTCAGGACCGGAATAGCACCTGACTGAATTCAGGTTACCCTAAATAGCAAGTCTCCATGCATCCTTCCCAGTGCATAAGGACTCTTAGAGACGAATCTGCTGGTTCCCTGACGCTGAGGATACTCTGGCTATCACATAGTTTTCATTTCTGAAGCAGATATTGTACCCCCATTAGTGCAGTTATACCAAACCAACCATCTGTTCAGTTCTATCCAACTTACATATTTTCCCCCCAAGTATGTATGAGTGGGGTGGAAATGTATAAAACCGGAATCCAAACCTGTATAATAACTTCATTGAAACCTCATCATGACTTATAGAGTTGTAACCTGCTGCCTTAGACAGATGGCTTCTGTTCTGTCCTCTTATGTTTTTGAAGAACGTAACAAAATGACCAGCACAATGCCTCAGAGGTTGGTAAAGAAATTGGTCTTTTGCAGTGGCATCTGGATCATTAATATTTAAATCAAGCCATTAACTTGTCACTTGGCTGTTAGGTTTAAATGCCAGTGTCCATTTTCTGTTGGAAAGGAATACTGCTGGTGGGGTACAGGTCTGGCGTGCTTACGTTGGCATCATCATAATAGTTACTCTCCTTGTAGTATTTCACTTTTCATGTTCATAAAGAAGCCTCGATGTTTTGAGTTATAAGTATTGTTTTCTAATAGGGATTCCCAGGACCATGGTTAGAGGGTAAGTCCCCAAGATGTTTGTACTGGGCCCCAGAACTTCTGCCCCTTCTCCTCCTTATTATGTTTTTTAAAACTTCGCTTGCAAGGTTGCTGGGCATGCTGAAAAGTACACACCATCTTAATTTGCTCAAAGATCTAAAGTTCTCCTTTCTACAAAGTAAGAATAGAGATCTATTGATTGATTAGATAGATTTATATCCTACGTTTCCTCCAAGATGGAGCAGAGGGATGGCTTTGTTTGGCATAAGAAGTAATGTTCTTCTCCGAGCCTGAAACTCCACGGAGCTTTGACTTTCAAGGAATTATTATTATTTTTCTCCATCAAGAGGATCTTTCATTCTGAGCAGATAATTAAAATACGAAGCATAATGTATTCCACAGTTTGCTACACAGCTCAGACTACACACACAAAGCCGGTAATTTTGCCAGGCAAAACTTCTCCAGGATAAAAGACCTTCTGGAAGGAATAATAAAGCTATACCACAATGTGAGAGAGATGTCTATTGAAAAGATGAATATGAGGAGAACAGCTGTGGATTTCGTGTTTACAAATTGTGGAAGGGGGGAAAAAACATGTAAGAGAGAGGGAGATGTATCTGAGAGAGGACAATGAATGGAATCATGCTGATTAGACTTTATCCCCATAGTTCTACTTCACATAGTGACTGGACCAGGAGCCTTCAACCAGTAAATTAAACTAGTAACTGAGTTACTAAGTCCAGAGTTTAGCCAGAGTATACTCTACTCAGAGTGGGGTTTTTGTTTTGTCTTGCATGTTTTAGCATATTCCAAGGAGATATTTCATAGTCTGGCTGCCATTTTACTGTCATTGAAATTCTACTCAATATTGATCCGGAGCAGATTCCAACGTATAGTTAACAGAGTAAAAACTTAAACACGTTGCAGGATTCCCAAAAAAATAGACCAGAGGCAATTAATATTTCATCCAGCAGAACTTTACTGCTCCTGAAGGCAAATGAGCATAATGGTGACAAATCCAATACATTCAGGATTGGCACTGTCCATAAGAAATCTAGTTGTAGCAGACTTAACTTAAACTTACAATAATTTATAACACTATACATACTATGTACAGAACACCACACCAGAAGAAAAAGAGATAGAAAGTGAAAATGAAACCCAGACTCCTTCTGGCCTATTTTTATAGTCAGCATGACCTTGACAGAAGAGATAAGAGAACCAGTTTAAGCCAGCTGTACTCAGCTTCCCTGAAGGAATAACCCAAATATCATGAACCTTCTGCTTGTTTCTTTCACACAGAGAAGCTTCCAGAACCCTCTTGAATTAAGTAGAATAGGAGAGATTTCTACACATCAGATCAATACTTTCTGCACTAAGAAATGTGAACTGACATTTGCATGGAACACAATAAACTTTCTTATTTTATGTTCATGAGTACTTATACCAGTAGTGGAGAACCTATGATCCTCTAGATGTTTTTAGGACCTCAGCTCTTGACAGCCTCAACCAGCATGACCAATAGTCAGGAATAATGGGAGTTTTAGTCCAGCAACTTCTGGAAGGTCACAGACACAGGTTCCCCATCCATGACACATACCATTAAACAGAGAGATTGGACTTCCCACTGGATGGTGGGTTTTATCTTGGAAGAGCACTAGTAGGCTCTTATAATAGAATTTACCATGAACTGACAGTTTGATTTGTACATTTGCAAGGGGGACGTGGACAAGAACAAACTTCTAGCAATGCTTCAGGTTTACAAAAAAATCACAATATATTTTTAAAAACCAATAGATTGTAAAGTAGGCTATAGGCAATATTTTACCCCCTCTGGAGAGGAATGCCTGACACTTACTCATGGTTGTTGTGACGTTAATATATGAGAGTGCTGGAGGTGAAATAGTTAAACAAGTTACCCAATCAGAACCCAGGGGGTGGAGTCAGAGGGACTATAAAACCAGCTCTGGGAGGGGCGAAGAGGAGGAGTTTGTTGGGAGTTGGGTGGTTGGTTGGAGTGGGAGTGAATTGGGATAGAGTCTGTGGGTAGGTTGAGTTAGTGTAGCGAAATAAGCTGAGTCAGGAACAGTTAGGAACTAGGAAGACAAGTAAATATCTGAGAGGTGGTTTAGTGAGTGAGAGCAGGTAGCGGACGTTATAGTTTTGGATAGGCACCCCATGATTGTAATTGACCAATACAGTTTATGAAACCACATGCTTGTTAAACTGCAATAAATAAACAGAAGTTTATGTTCCAATTTAACCCTGACTGGACTCAGTATTGTACCAGGTAGGGCCTGGGTGGTGGCAGTGAAAACTAAAGTGGTGGCACAGGGATCAATAGATGGTGAAACGTCCGGGGACCCTGTGTGATTGCCACAGTTGTGTACACCAGTGATGAGGAAACTCCCACAGCTTCATATGAAAAGCATCTGACACAAATGTAGGCAAAATAGCACATGCATTCAAGCACCAGGATTTAAAATCAGGGGAGGGGGGCACAGAAGGGGGCAGTGGTGGACTTTTGGGGGCCTGAAGCCTGAAGTGTAATGGTAACCGCTGTTATCTTTTTCAGTGGGGTTGTTCCATGACAGATCAACACTTTAAAACAAAACAACAACTACTGCCCCTCAGATTTTGGTTGAAATTGCTGCCCTGGATTATCTCACATGTCAAAGTGTGCATAAAAATTTCCTGTGCTTTATAGTTTTCGAGTTGTGCAACTCAAATTGAGTCTACTAGACCCATTTTTTAAAAAAAGAAATGTGGATTATAGTCACTTCTGGGGCTCCTCTGGGATCGGGGCCCCTGAAATTTAAGCTTCATTCGTTTCTCTGTAGATCCTGGAAGGGGGAAAGTGAAAAGTATATTTCTAGGTGGGCATTCTGTGCCCTGCATGTTAAGATTTGTGAAAGAAAAATAATGGTATGGTATATTTTATGCTAAAACTGCCACTCTAAACATTTTTGTGTGTGAAATAAGTCATATATTTTTCAATTCAGGTATGTTGTGTGTGTGTGTGTGTATGTGTGTACACTAATCAAATTCAAATGACAGTAAGGAAAAAGGCTTTCAAACTAGGTACAGTGATACCTTGGTTTTCAAACTTAATCCATTCCGGAAGTTGGTTCCAAAACCAAGGGGTTCCAAAACCAAGGCACGCTTTTCCATAGAAAGTAATGCAGAATGGATTAATCCGATCCAGACTTTAAAAAACAACCCCTAAAACAGCAATTTAACATGAATTTTACTATCTAACAAGACCATTGATCCATAAAATGAAAGCAATAAAGAATGTACTGTACTATAAAATAAATAAGACAATATTGTAGATGATAAAAATAAAATTATTTTTTTTCCTTACCTGCACTGATGATAGTCACTGTTTGGATGGGGGGCTTTTATCCATTTCTACAATCACACAATCAATCAGTAGCTGAACTGGGTTCCACACAGAGTCACAAAAACAAATTAACCAAAAAAGCCTCAAAAACAAAAATGCAAAATAAATAGCAAAAACAAAAGCGCCAAACTTAATCCATTCCGGAAGTCTGTTTGACTTCCGAAATGTTCAAAAACCAAGGTGCAGCTTCTGATTGGTGCAGGCACCCCAGAAATAATAGCCAACAACCACATCAGACATTTGGCTTCCGAAAAACATTAGAAAACCCTTTCTTCTGGGTTTTCGGTGTTTGGGAACCAAGGTGTTTGAGAACCAAGGTACCACTGTAGAGTTACAAACATTTCCTTGACATACAAATCAGACAATCAAAACAAGTGATTCAGAAAGCAGCGCAGGCAGGAACAGGAATGTAGACTCTCAGCATAAGGAAAGTGCCGTATTTTTCCGTGTATAAGACTAGGTATTTTTTACCCAAAAAATTGGTTTAAAATTGGGGCACATCTTATACATGGGTAGTGCTAAGGGGTGCTTTCTTAATTTGGAGTCCCCCAAAATAGGAAGCGTCTTATACATGGGGGCGTCTTATACACTGAAAAATACGGTAAGAGCAACCTGAGATACCTGGGGCCTGTGCATGTCTTGCATCTGAATAGCCATCTCTGGCGGATCAGATTGTCACTTGCTGAGAGGGAATGGAGACATTTGTAGATCTAAAGAAGCTGAATGCACCACTCTTTACGCACTTTTGCAAAATGATTGACAAAGGTCTCAAGGTCGAGGGCTTTTAATAGTTCCTTTTCAATTACCAGTACTATATAGAAATGTTACTTAGGGCTTCATCACTCCTCCTCAAGCAGGTCTTAATTTGCCAGCTGCAGACATGAAAATGCTCATTCCTTTCCAGCATTTGACGGAGGTGTTGTGATAGCCAAATTTATATTTGAGGAACTCTAAATACACCACAGCATATAGGTGTGAAGCAAATAACCAGCCTTTGGCAATCTTTATAAAACAACAACAACAACAACAACAATTTATTAATACCTTGCCCATCTGGCTGGGTTTCCCCAGCCACTCTGGGTGGCTCCAAACAGAATATTAAAAACATGATAAAACATCAAACATTAAAAACTTCCCTAAACAGGGTTGCCTTCAGATGTCTTCAAAAAGTCAGATGCTTATTTCCTTGACATCTGATGGGAGAAGGCCCTCTGCCTAGTTCCTTTTAACTTCACTTCTTGCAGTGAGGGAACCGCCAGAAGGCCCTCGGAGCTGGACCTCAGTGTCTGGGCTGAATGATGGGGGTTTTCTGTTGGCAGGCAGAAAAACACACACATCTGTGCACATTATGAAAACCAATTAAAACATCAACACAAAATAGACGTAGCATATGCTAAAATAAAAGGGCCAGTCATCAGTGGGTACCATACAGTCTGGCCTCTACATGTGTCACTTTGATAGGGTTTTTGCTGCCGCTGCAGTATCTGCACATTTCTTATCCATATGATGGATGAGTTTTCTTAAGGTTTCCCCAGAAGAGGAGCTGAATGATGCTCAAATCAGTTGCAGAAACCACTGTATCTGATTAACGTAATTCTGGAGCTCTTATTGAGTCAGCTAATGATAGCAGGGATTCCGTCAATTTACACATTCAGTAAATTGCTGGTAAAATGTTGGCCACAGTCTTGCTGACAGCATCTCGTCGAAGAAATAGAAATGATAATGTGCTCTTGGTAGCAAGGAAACAATGCCAAATGAATGCCCGTTCTGGACCATGCTGCTGCTCTCCTTTGAATTTCTTACTTTGTTCTTACATCTGTATCAGATGTGGGGAACATCTGGTCTGGATGTTGCCGAAATACAAGTCCCATTTGCCCTACCAAGGCTGGCCAGTGGCCAGGAATGATGAGAGTCAGAGTTCACCAACATCTGTAGGGTCCAATGTTTCCCACACCTGATTTATATCCTGCCTTTCTTCCATCACTGAATCTATCTTAAGCAGTGAGCATATGATTTTCAGGCAGTCACTCATCCAAGGAACTGACCAGACCTACAGCTACCAACAAAGGTCCATATAGTAAAAGCTATGGTTTCCCAGTAGTGATGTATGGAAGTGAAATCTGGACCATAAAGAAGGCTGATCGCCGAAGAATTGATGCTTTTGAATTATGGTGCTGGAGGAGACTCTTGAGAGTCCCATGGACTGCAAGAAGATCAAACCTCTCCATTCTGAAGGAAATCAGCCCTGAGTGCTCACTGGAAGGACAGATCCTGAAGCTGAGGCTCCAATACTTTGGCCACCTCAAGAGAAGAGAAGACTCCCTGGAAAAGACCCTGATGTTGGGAAAGATGGAGGGCACAAGGAGAAGGGGACGACAGAGGACGAGATGGTTGGACAGTGTTCTTGAAGCTACCAGCATGAGTCTGACCAAACTGTGGGAGGCAGTGGAAGACAGAAGTGCCTGGCGTGCTCTGGTCCATCGGGTCACGAAGAGTCAGACACGACTAAACGACTAAACAACAACAACAGCTAGCAAAGCAGTGGCCTCATGTACCTTCAGGTCATACCTTTTGTGGGGAGGTGGCTTTGGCGGGTGGTGGTGGTTCCAGGGATGGATAAAGACACAGGGTTTTGTTTTTTTGTAAGGGCAGTTGAAAAACTGGAGTGATCTGCTCTGAGCTTTCAGGAAACAGCAGGTATGCACTGTAACAGCCTAAGTAAATGCATAGAGTATTGGCAGCCCTGTGCTTGGACAACCCAAGGGTGATTAGAGGGGCATGAATGGAACCTGCATAACTGAACCAGCTTGCAAAGAAATTGGCATGGAGAACATTCTGCAATTAGAATGAATAAGTGCAGATCTCACAGCGAGTACTTAACAATAAACCCCTTCATTTTTACCCTCAGTCCTCCTTTCTATTCTGAAAAGTCATGTTTCCAGATTAGTCAGGGTCACATTAAAAATCAGAACTTAGCAGTTGGCTTTTGTCTTTTGGTTTATTTTGAGTTTTGTGAAAAACAAGCAACGAGGGTTGCAAATCTTGTTAACTTCAGGAAGATTCTGAAAATGTTGGGGATGAATGAGTATGCCATTAAGTTCTCAAGCAGTTGTTGTTGCTGATGATGCCTTTCCTTCTACAGGATTTTCCCCTCACCTCCCACTACTGCTGCTCCAATATTATTATACTGTTGGTGTTTAACGCAAAATGCCAATTGGAATCAATTAACTTTTGAGGCTCGTGGGCACATGTGGAATTCTAAAAAAGTGTTGTGGGAGCCAGTCACAAAGTGGCTGCCACAGGGCATGGAAAAGGAAGAATGCAGAAATCAGAGGAGAAGTCACTATGATGCCACACAGTGGTTGTTGTTGTTTAGTCGTTTAGTCGTGTCCGACTCTTCGTGACCCCATGGACCAGAGCACGCCAGGCACTCCTGTCTTCCACTGCCTCCCGCAGTTTGGTCAAACTCATGCTGGTAACTTCGAGAACACTGTCCAACCATCTCGTCCTCTGTCGTCCCCTTCTCCTTGTGTCCTCCATCTTTCCCAACATCAGGGTCTTTTCCAGGGAGTCATCTCTTCTCATGAGGTGGCCAAAGTATTGGAGCCTCAGCTTCACGATCTGTCCTTCCAGTGAGCACTCAGGACTGATTTCCTTAAGAATGGATGCGTTTGATCTTCTTGCAGTCCATGGGACTCTCAAGAGTCTCCTCCAGCACCATAATTCAAAAGCATCAATTCTTCGGCGATCAGCCTTCTTTATGGTCCAAACACACAGTGGTACTTCATATCATATACATGGAAACAAGACTATTTGAACCGCAAAAGGAAATTTCAAAATCATGATTTGTAACCATACTTGTATTTACATCCCCTAAAATAGTCCATGCAACCCACTCAGCACCTCAGTTGTTTTGGAATTGTTATTGTTAACTGTTTTGTTTGAGGTAAGCAATGTAAACTAAGTACAGTGGTACCTTGGTTCTCAAACTTAATCCATTCTGGAAGTCCTTTCCAAAACCAAAGCGTTCAAAACCATGACGCACTTTCCCATAGAAAGTAATGCAAAATGGATTAATCCATTCCAGACTTTTACAAACAACCCCTAAAACAGCAATTTAACATAATTTTTACTATCTGACGAGACAATTGATCCATAAAATGAAAGCAATCAACAATGTACTGCAGTCACTCACTCACTTACTCAGTCAATCAATCAATCAGTAGCTGAACTGGGTTCCACACATTCACACACAAAAAAGAGCAGCAGAAACAAAAATGCAAAATAAATGGCAAAAACTGATAGACCTCGGTGAAGCACTCAAAACGGAAGTGTAACACTCAAAATGGAACACATTCAACTTCTGAAAAATGTTCGCAAACTGGAACACTTACTTCCAGGTTTGCAGTGTTTGGGTTCCAAATTGTTTGAGTACCAAGGCATTTGAGAACCAAGGTACCACTGTAAATACGTTAAAACTAAAATAGAATATGTATCTTCTTGTACTATTTGCATGATTTTACATTTTTACATTCTCCCAAGCCACCATCAAATTGCAGATCACATCTGCCTCCGTGGAGTGGCCTGTAAAAATTACAGATCCATTATTGCCAGTGACACAAAATATGAACTCTTTGGAATGAATCCAAGTGCCATGGTGACCATGGCAAGCGAGGAATAGGCAGTCTCTACTTTGCAATCCATGGAAGCTAATCTCAGCTTTTATTTAATGGTGGCTTGGGAGTCATGCCTTGTCAAACATGATGAGGATCCAAGCCTTGGACCCATGTTTTTGTGTTATGGTGGCACTGCCCTCCCTTGTGCCCCCAAAAGGCCTCCTCTGTCTCCACTGCCACTTTCACACATCTCCTTTCCCCACCTTTCTATTCCTCATAAGCACATCCATTCCAGCTCATTGTCTCTTTTTCTCCACCTAGAATTAAGCAGTGAAGGTAGAGCATCATATCAGAGGTGTAGGGGTTATGTCTAAATTTTCTGAAGAGGTCAGAGAGTGAGGAGAAACTGCTCTGGGAATGGAGAATGTGTTTGTTTGTTTGTTTGTTCGTTCGTTTGTGTGGCCTGCATATATCCATTTGTTGTTGTTGTTTCATTTTGTTCACAATCTCTTGTGGGGCCCATGGAAGCCCTTGGTGGACTGTTGGTACCATGTTGCAGTATCCCAGAAATCTTATTTTTTGGCGATCACTAATAGCCGTGAACATGGTTTTAACAGTGAGTCCATAAGTGACTGTGGAGGCAAGTTCTGGATCCACACATTTTTCCACGGTGGGGACATAGGTTTCCTGGAGGGAGTTGATCACAATGAGTGTTTGCCAAGTATGTCTTCCTCTTAGGACGTTTCTCCCTTTTGTCCTGAGTTCGAGCGTCTTCAAAGTCCATGACACCTTTGGTAAAGACTGTTCTCCAAATTGTGTGCTTGCAGGCCAGTGTTTCCCAATTCTCGGTGTTTATACTACTTTTTTTTTTTTGATTTGCCTTGAGAGAGCCTTTAAACCTCTTTTGTTGACCACCAGCATTATGCTTTCCATTTTTTAACTTTGGAATAGTGTACAGTCGTACCTTGGTTTTTGAACAGCTTAGTTCTCGAACGTTTTGGCTTCTGAATGTTGCAAACCCAGAAGAGACTGTTCCGGTTTGTGAACTATTTTTTGAAGCCGAACGTCCGACAGGGCTTCTGCGGCTTCTGATTGGCTGCTGGAGCTTTCCTGCAGCCAATCAGAAGCTGCACTTTGTTTTTCAAATGTTTTGGAAGTCGAACAGACTTCTGGAATGGATTCCGTTCAACTTCCAAGGTACGACTGTGGTTGCTTTGGAAGATGATAATCAGGCATCCGAACAACATGACCAGTCCAACAAAGTTGATGTTGAAGAATCATTCCTTCGACACTGGTGATCTTTGCTTCTTCCAGTACACTAGCATTCATTCGCCTGTCTTCCCAAGTGATGTTTCTCCCTTTCGTCTGAGTTTGAGCATTTTCAAAGTCCAGGAATAGGCATTTGGGGTCTATACAGTCCAGTGGTTTGATATTTTAGGACATACATCCAGATCAAGCAGAGATTTATGCAATAATGCATCAAATGCAGGGAAATCCTTGGAAGGTTTATCTACACTCAGAAGTCCCAAGTTGAGCATGCAGTTTTAAGCAAATCTCAAAGGCTTAACATAGAGTATGGGTAGGGAAGCTGTGGCCCTCCATAGCAGTGACTGATGTGGTGGGAAATGCCAAAACATTGCCCTCTTGACATTGGGGTCACTGGGGCTTACCTATATGGTGGAAGGGGGGTGGTCACTCATGAAGGCACACTCGTGAAGCCAGTCTGATATTTCTGCCAGTGTAGTCACATACTACACATACTTAAAAAGTAGAGACATCACCTTGCCAACAAAGGTCCGTATAGTAAAAGCTATGGTTTTCCCAGTAGTGAGGTATGGAAGTGAAAGCTGGACCATAAAGAAGGCTGGTTGCCGAAGAATTGATGCTTTTGAATTATGGTGCTGGAGGAGACTTTTGTGAGTCCCATGGACTGCAAGAAGATCAAACCTATCCATTCTGAAGGAAATCAACTCTGAGTGCTCACTGGAAGGACAGGTCCTGAAGCTGAGGCTCCAATACTTTGGCCACCTCATGAGAAGAGAAGACTCCCTGGAAAAGACCCTGATGTTGGGAAAGATGGAGGGCACAAGGAGAAGGGGATGACATAGGACGAGATGGTTGAATAGTGTTCTTGAAGCTACCAGCATGAGTTTGACCAAACTGCGGGAGGCAGTGGAAGACAGGAGTGCCTGGCGTGCTCTGGTCCATGGGTTCACGAAGAGTCGGACACGACTAAATGACTAAACAACAACAGTCACAGAACCCTACCCTTGCTGCTGCTCTGCCCTACCCTTGCCCCATTCCAGATCCTCCAGATGTTGGCCCATCATCTCAGACCATTGGACATGCTGTCTGGAAGTGATGGGAGTTGAGGTCCAACAACATCTGGGGTAGCCACAGGTTTCCCACCACTGCAATAGGTCTCATCAAATGTGGAGGGTGATGCAAAGGGACCTCTTATAATCAACAGAAATAATGGGTGCAACACATCTTGGAAGAGGTACAGCTGAAGGTGATGTGTTAGGCAAGGAGTCTGGCATTTGGTAAAAATCTGTTATTTGTTAAGAGAAAGAGATTTCGGTGAATTAGAGGCTGGATTTAATTTCCTCTCAAATCTGCTCAAATCCTTCCTATGAATAATACATGGGTTTCTTTTAATTCTTTATTCAGAAACACTTCCCCCGCTGGAGAAAGCAAATGTATAAATTTAATTATCCACATTTGGTCATTTGTTTTGTCTGTGTCATTACTGCCACAGTGGAGAAGCAGCTGGGCTTACTGGTCACACCATGGCACAATATTTTCATAAAAGGGTAGGGGAAGCTCTGATCTTCTTTTGGCAAGGTTGTTTGTGTGTCGAGGTCCCCAAGCCACCCCCCAAATAACTCACAACGCACACTTAATTTTTGTTTAAGGTTTTTGGCATAATTTTGGCCACAACTTTATTTAAATACAAAACCGTGAGTGGTTGTTTAGGCATTGGTTAAGACTATCTGTCCCCCCGCCTGGGGACAGAACTGACTTCCGGGCACCACCGAAAGACAGTGCGGGGGAAAGCAAGTCGGAAAGAAATGGAGCTGAGTCACAGACCCTCAATTCTCACCCGCATGCTCCCCGAAGGCTTGCCGGCCCTAGTTCCATTCCAGGGATTGGACGAAAAGATGGCAAGCCCCAGGATTCCTTTAACGGAATTCCCTTTCCGCAGCAACCATGGAGGGGCAGGCCCAGCCTATCCTAACCCCTCCTCCACCAATTTATAACCAATGCCTAACCGCAACCTTACAAGTTGTGACGATTTGCTACGCAGTAGGCAAAAACCAAATGGCCCAGCCAATCAGCCAGATGGACAAAATTCCTACCAGGCCCCTGCCCCAACGGCAGACGACCCCATGACAGGCATAGCAAGGTCAATGCAACAACCCCTTACTCAAGGGCGGGTGGGCGGGTGACCCGTTGCACGCAGCAAAGAGAAAGCTCTAGGCTGCGTGCAGAGTATTTAAACATTTTACCCCTCCCACCAAAATTGCAACATAACTTTTACCCCAGCAACCCAGTGAACCAATCGCTGCCCCAGGCCATCTTTAGAGACCCTGCCTGGTAACAGAGGGGTGGCTTGGCAGACCCCACCGCAACACGTGCTCTCCATGAAGGAGAACACGCTTTCTCAAGAACAGTGCAAAAGGAGGAGGCAAAGATTGGCATCCTTCCCTGCCCCAGGCAAAAGAAGGCAGCAGGTCTGAAAGACAGCTACTCTGGTCTGCACTTCAGACATATTTAAACAGCAGAAGGATATTCTTTCTGTCTCATCTTTTCGGTCTAATTGGAAGCTGCCTTAAAGCAGATCAGACTGCTTGTCCATTGAGATTAGTATTGTCTGCTCTGACTAGTAGCTACCGTCCAGGATCTCAGACAGAGATGGCGGAGATTGATCCCTGGACTTACTACTACTACTACTACTACTACTACTACTAATTTATTTATACCCTGCCCATCTGGCTAGGTTTCCCCAGCCACTCTGGGCGGCTCCCAACAGAATATTAAAAACACAATAAAACATCAAACATTAAAAACTTCCCTAAACAGGGCTGCCTTCAGATGTCTTCTAAAAGTCAGATAGTTGTTTATTTCCTTGACATTTGATGGGAGGGCGTTCCACAGGGTGGGCGCCACCACCGAGAAGGCCCTCTGCTTGCTTCCCTGTAACCTCACTTCCCGCAGTGAGGGAACCGCCAGAAGGCCCTTGGAGCTGGACCTCAGTGTCCAGGCAGAACGATGGGGTGGAGACGCTCCTTCCGACAGGCCATTTGGGGCTTTAAAGGTCAGCACCAACACTTTGAACTGTCCTCGGAAACATAATAGGAGCCAACATAGGTCTTTCAGGACTGGTGTTATATGGTCTCCACAGCCACTCCCAGTCACCGGTCTAGCTGCTGCAGTCTGGATTAGATGTAGTTTTCGAGTCACCTTCAAAGGTACATCCAGTCATAATAACAATCCTTTATACAACAACTGCAATATTAATAACTTCTATTCATGTCGACACATTAAAGCTACAAGTGAGGAACTCAAACTATATCTTTGTTCTTTCTGTGTGTGGCAATTATTCTGTCTGTGGTGTTTCTTCCTGTCCTTGTAAGATGTTATGTCTTTCTTTCCCCCAGTTGTTGCTGTTATCCATTATGCCTTGCACAGAGCTGATATCCCATTGTTGTTCCAGAAATTTCTGTTTCACATATGTTCTTTAATTTTTTAATTTTTTATTTAAAAAACACATTAATTATATATTTCTCTGACAGATGTTTGGCACTCTGGCCTTTTTTGTGTGAAGGAAGTGTGGGATATAAATTTAAAGGAATAGATAATAAATGAATAAAATGGCTGATGCGCTTTAATTTCTCTATATATCTATTAATCCTTATTTGTCCTACTTTTTGTGTTTTCCAGAATGCTCAAGCCAGCTATGATTTCAGCAGCAACGACCCCTATCCGTACCCTCGCTATACAGATGATTGGTTTAACAGGTGAGAAGCACAACTAATCCTTTTCCTTGTTGGGAATTTACAAACTTTGCTCGTAGCATCTCTGATCCAATTCAATCTTTTGCCAGTTTGCTTGGTCCACATCTTCAAATGAAACAACCTGATTTTCACTCCCTGCCGTATAGTTCTTGGTTTTTTTTTTTTTTTTAGAAAAATGTATCTAAAAGTATGTATTTTGGATGGCGTGCGTATTTTATGGAAAATACATTTTAAAATAATGCACTTTTGGAGCAATTTCTTTCTTTCAAGATTGCAGTTGCTGTGGCAACTGGACTTAAACGAGTGCAGTTTCAAAATGGTGATGAAGGTGTTCCAAGCAAACTCCCGGTTCTCACGATTCTTCCCTTCCAAAAAGAAAAAAGAGGAGGCGGAAGATCAAGCGCATGAAATGGTTGCACAATTGGGCACCCATGTGGAGAGCGCATGTCTAATGTGACATTATTGGCATGATGAAAGTTCTTCTGCACAATGACCTTTGCTGTCTTAGAGAGCGAGTGAAGAACCAGGCTTCTTTCAGCCAAAGTTAAGCGCTGTTCAGGCACATAGACACATTAATTTCTGGCCAAAAGGTTTGTGCAAATGCTCAACTCTCTCAGTGGAATTATTTTTAATGCTTCACTTTGGCTGGATTGTGGCCAAAGTAAGGAAAAGGAAATTGTAGTTCTGCTCACATTTTGATGCAAACGGACCTCGTTCATAAACTGAAATGCAACTATAATAATGATAATAATAATAATAATAATAATAATAATAATAATAATAATAAATTATTATTCATACCCCGCCCATCTGGCTGGGCTTCCCAAGCCACTCTGGGAGGTTTCCAAAAAAATATTAAAATACTGTAATACATCAAACATTAAAAGCTTCCCTAAACAGGGTTGCCTTCAGATGTCTTGTAAAAGTCTGGTAGTTGTTGTTCTCTTTGACATCTGGTGGGAGGGCGTTCCACAGGGAGGGCGCCACTACCGAGAAGGCCCTCTGCCTGGTTCCCTGTAACTTGGCTTCTCGCAGTGAGGGAACCGCCAGAAGGCCCTTGGTGCTGGACCTCAGTGTCCAGGCTGAACGATGGAGGTAGAGACGCTCCTTTAGATATACTGGACCGAGGCCGTTTAGGGCTTTAAAGGTCAGCACCAACACTTTGAATTGTGCTCAGAAATGTACTGGGAGCCAATGTAGGTCTTTCAAGACCGGTGTTATATGGTCTTGGTGGCCGCTCCCAGTCACCAGTCTAGCTGCCACATTCTGGATTAGTTGTAGTTTCTGGGTCACCTTCAAAGGTAGCCCCACGTAGAGCGCATTGCAGTAGTCCAAGTGGGAGATAACCAGAGCATGCACCACTCTGGTGAGACAGTCCACGGGCAGGTAGGATCTTAGCCAGTGTACCAGGTGGAGCTGGTAGACAGCTGCCCTGGACACAGAATTAACCTGTGCCTCCATGGACAGCTGTGAGTCCAAAATGACTCCCAGGCTGCACACCTGGTCCTTCAGGGGCACAGTTACCCCATTCAGGACCAGGGAATCCTCCACACCTGACCACCTCCTGTCCCCCAAAAACAGTACTTCTGTCTTGTCAGGATTCAACCTCAATCTGTTAGCTGCCATCCATCCTCCAACTCTATCCTTCAGAATCGCCAGTTCTCCAAATTTCGTGATTTTAGGGAGATGTTTGTGACAGATTTCCCAACACAGTTCATTCCCAGGGTGACACGTTGCAATTCCATGTACATATGTACATTCACAGCTCCCTTCAGTTGCTCTTGAGAATGACTGATGTGTCGGCACATTCTCATTAGTACTTGTGCCATTTCTGTCAGAAGCATAGGATAACATGGAAGTTTTCATATATTTGCAGATGAGATGACACCTGACATTTAGCTAATGTGCTGTAATTAATTAATGAAGAGTTGCACAACTCTGGGACTTCAAAGATCCTTGGGCTTCTGCATTTCTAATATATGCCCTAATTCAGTAAATTAGATGTCTAGGAGAGAAGTCTGGAACAGCACATGTAAGAAATACATTTGCGCTTAGTTACTGATTACCATTTTAGTTCAGAAGCTCATATTCATCTAGCAATGAGACAGATTTTGGCTTGGACTAGATTTCTGCATGCCACTGCTGAGTAGGGGCTCATCAAGACTTGCACTTGTCCCGTGCATAGAAAGCATGGCTCCAAGTAGTTTTTTTTCCTTGTTCCACACTTTCTAGGCACGGGTGGGAGTGGTTTTCCCCAGGAAAACCTGCTCTTTAGTGATAAATAAGAGCAAACGGCAATCTGCTAAAAACCTTGATTGTCATTTGCTCCAATTCAGCAGTAAAAAATAGGTTTTCCCAAGGAAAACAGGGGGCAAGGACAAATATGGATGAGCCCTGGATTGATCCAGCACATTACACACACACACACACACATATACATACAGAGCCTAGGGCTTGCCAATCAGAAGGTCAGCGGTTCGAATCCCCACGACGGGGTGAGCTCCTGTTGCTCGGTCCCTGCTCCTGCCAACCTAGCAGTTCAAAAGCATGTCAAAGCGCAAGTGATTAATAGGTACCGCTCCAGCGGGAAGGTAAACGGCGTTTCCGTGCGCTGCTCTGGTTCTCCAGAAGCAGCTTAGTCATGCTGGCCACATGACCTGGAAGCTGTACGCCAGCTCCCTCGGCCAATAAAGCGAGATGAGCGCCGCAACCCCAGAGTCGGCCACGACTGGACCTAATGGTCAGGGGTCCTTTTACCTTTACTATATTTTGCTTTGTTTAAACAAAACAAGAAATAAAAGCATACAGAAGTATTATCCATAAAGACAAAAAAAGTGAAAAAATAAATAGGTAAGACTTATTACATTACATTACGATACATTCTTCTTGGATATCTATCGACTTCCCGCCACCCCACCATGTGTCCAACACATGATTATAACAGCAGATTCCTCATGTCACATGACTATCTGTTTTGATCATTTCAAAATACAGCAGACATGTGGCATGTTTGCAGGAGCTGCTCACCTGCTAGGACATCACTGCCACTTACAGGGGGATGGCAAGGTGGCAGCAAGGCTGGGCACTGTGCAGGTGCGCCAGTGGGAGATTGGCTGGGCTGGTGTGCTGGCACAGTCCCAAATTTGCCACCATCTCGCTCCTCCTGTGAAAGGCAGTGATGCCACTGCTGGCTGGCTGTTAGTTGTGGTTTCACTCCGCCAGGCAAGCTACCTCAGGCTGTTTGAGAAACACAGGTTAAAAGGCCCTTTGGGCATGCGGAACGATCTGCATGGCCCTTTAGCTCTTAGCCTTTGTTTACAGCCTGCCTTTTCTGTACAAAGCACAGAATTGCTCATATGGAGTTCCTAACAAATTTCTGTTCAGGTGCTGAGCCAGCCCTTGCCCAATTGAGTAGGTGGAATCAGAAAGGTGTGGGAAAGGATGGGCAAGCATCTTACCAGTCCAACTTGTTCTGCACCTGACCCCCTTATGGGACACAAGTGGCACTGTGGTCCAAACCACTGAGCCTCTTGGGCTTGCTGATCAGAAGGTCAGTGGTTTGAATCCGTGCGACAGGGTGAGATCCTATTGCTCTGTCCCAGTTCCTGCCAACCTAGCAGTTTGAAAGCACACCAGTGCAAGTAGATAAATAGGTACCGCTTCGGCAGGAAGGGAAACAGTGTTTCCGTGCACTCTGGCACTCGTTGTGCCAGAAGTGCCAGAAGCAGTTTAGTAATGCTGGCCACATTATTATTATTATTATTATTATTATTATTATTATTATTATTATTTCAACTTCTACACAGCCCTATATCCGGAGGTCTCAGGGTGGTTCACAACAAGGCCACAACATATAAAATCAAAGCAAAAGCAGTAACCCAAAACCCCCTCCCCCCAAAACCCCCACCACATTCTAAAAGGGTGTTTGATGTCAATAAGATCAGCCAAAGGCCTGGTTAAAAATGAACATTTTTGTCTGGAGCCTAAGGGTTATAATGAAGGCACTAGGCAAATTTCCCTGGGGAGAGCATTCCACAGACAGGGAGCCACTGCAGAGAAGGCCCATTCTCATGTTGCCACCTTCTGGATCTCTCAAGGAGGAGGCACACGAGGGAGGGCCTCAGAAGATGATCTCAGGGTCCAGGGAGGTTCATATGGAAAGAGGTGGTCCTTGAGGTCCTTGACCCGGAAAGCTGTCTGTGGAAAAATGCCGGCTCCCTTGGCCTGAAAGCGAGATGAGCACCACAACCCCATAGTCGCCTTTGACTAGACTTAACTGCCCAGTGGTCCTTTACCTGGCTTACATTTAATTTCTTCAGATAAAGTTAGACACAATCTCCAGTCTCCTCAAGCCCAGCCCATGTCAAGGAAATAAACAACTATCTGACTATTTTTAATGTCCATCATTTTACCATTTTTATGTGCTGTAAGCCACCCAGAGTGGGTGGGGAAACCCAGCCAGATGGGTGGGATATAAATAACAATAACAATAACAATAACAATAACAATAACAATAACAATAACAATAATAATAATTGATTACTTAGAAAAGTAATGGGGAAATGTACTGAAAAATGTTGGACGAAGGAATAATTAACAATAAGACATGCAAACACCCCACAAGGAAATCAGCATGAACTCTCATTGTCATACAATTGCCCTGTAAACCTATCAGAATTAATGTTTGATCAAGACTGGACGTAGCCTAACCTTGCTGTAAATTTTGTGCATACTGAATAGATGGCTCATCTGGGGGAGACGAAGATCATCTGAGATGTCAGCAGCCTTCCTGCCCTAGGATCTATAGAAGATGATAGGCAATAGTATAACCTGTGTTATGCCTAGCAGGCAGTCCACAGATGCTAGACTGCAGATGCCTAGCAACATAGAAACCTCTCCAACAGTTCTTTAATAGAGTTACCATAAAGCCCGGCGCTGTCAGGGGAAATTTCTCCTTCAAAACAAAATAGGAAAAGGCTGGTTTGGCCCTTGCCCTGTTGCTTCATTGGAAGGTGAAAAAGCACATACATTTTCTAGAAACCAAAACAGAGTAAAACAAAGCAAGCAGCCAGAAAAAGACAAGTGTACTTCTTTCATTACCGTAGCAAAGTTTTCATTATAGAATGGGTGAGATGCAGTGGGCTCATTTTGCAAGTGCCCTCACTGTGTACATCATGTACATCATGGTCTCTGGGCTCCAGGAAACGCAACAAAAAGGTCATTTTCTTGATTGTTGTTTGATTTAAAAAGCTTTACCCAGTGCCTTTGCAAGCTTTTGTGGATTCTGATGCTAATACGAAGCCTTGACTGGAATCTCTGTCTTTCTCCACAGTCATGGAACCAGATGTGCTGGGGAAGTATCTGCTGCAGCAAACAACAATATCTGTGGTGTTGGAGTGGCGTATAATTCAAAAGTGGCAGGTATGGGATAAATCAGGGAACACACAACTGAGGTTTCTCTCAGAGGCAAAACTGCAATTTTATCTAAAAACGGGGCAAGGAGCAGATACGTGACTCTTCTGAGGTGTGGAGACCAAACCAAGGGCATGAAAGGAACTATGGGATGGGAGATGATGGTGTCTTCAGAATTGGGTGGAAAGTGAGAAAAGTGCTTAGCACTCACAATATGTGAGAGGAGGAAGGTGCAAGAGGGTACCATGGGGGCGGCTTGTGTGTACAAAAAGGAGCGGGAGGGGGGCATGGATGTGAAAGTGAACACAGGGCTGCAAAGTAGAACTAAACAATAGAAAAGAGAACTGTTTTCAGAAATGTGGTTGGGAAGGTGAAAAATGAGCTTCGTAATTGTGTGGTTTGGGAAGGGGAAACTGGGTGTTCATGCCGGGGGGAATGGCAGAGGGTTGGTGAACAGAGCAGGGGTGCATCCCTGTGTGTGTGTGTGTGTACACAACATAGCTAGTTGTTTCAGTCTTCATGCCAGTTTTTCCATCCTGCACTTCCTTCCTCCCATGATACATGCAGGGCCGTCTTACCCATAGGTGATAGGGGTGCTCGGCACCCGGGCGCCGGGCTCTCAGGGGCACTAGGCTGAGAGTCCAGGGCCCGAGAGTTGAGTCCAGGGAAGAGCCCGTCTGTCGGTCGGAGCGCCATGGCAGGCTGTTCTGCTCAGTGGCGTAGCGTGGGGGGTGCAAGGGGGGCCGGCCGCACCGGGCGCAACATCTGGGGTTAGGGCAAATCCACGGGTTAGGGGGCGCAAATCCACAGGTTAGGGGGCGCAAATTACTTGCCTTGCCCCGGGTGCTGACAACCCACGCTACTCCACTGGTTCTGCTGCAGGTGGCTCTGTGCTGTGAGTTCAGGGACGACCGAGCCAGCAAGACGCTGAGCTGGCTGGCTGGCCCCGCCCTCTTGCATGCCTGGGACTGGGCAACTTGGGGTGGGGACATGCCGGGCGGATCTTTGCACCCAAGCGCTGCATATGCTTAAGACAGGCCTGGAAACATGAAAACCATATGTCTTGCTCTCTTATTGCACATAATTGCTCAAAGTGACCGACATCTCTCATTGTTACTTGAAAGATGCAGCCTTGCAAAGTTTCTCTAGAAGCCTCGCCTTCCCTTTCCCAGCCAGCTAGGACCATAGTGAGGGATGATGGGAGTTGTAGTCCAACAATTTCTGGAAGGTTGCAAGTTTCTTTGCTGTAAACCAGGTTTCTCCATCTCGTCAGCAGCACAAATGGCAGTAGCAGTTTGTGGAACCAAGTGGTGTCATTGTCTCTCACTTTGGAGTCGAGTTGTGCGGCACACCTACCTCAAACGTAGGGCCCCGCTGCTTTAAAATGTATCCAAAACAAATAGCTTTGGGATTCAATTATTGGCAGGCATCTTTCACCAAGAATGGAGATAGTAGCTCAGTGGTAGAGAATTTGCTTTGAACCCTGGCATCTCCAGGTAGGACCCTTGGTTGTAACCCTGGAAGACTGTTGCCAGTAAATGCAGGCAGCTGTTTCCTATTTTATTTATAAAGTACAGCTCCATTTGCCCCTTTGATGGAGCGATAATGTGTCAGGCGGAAATGACTGCAGCCACATACAAGCTCACCATTTAGCAAACCAGGTTATTGTTGAGGACTACAGCACCATCAAGTGGCCAGCTAAAAGCTGAAAAAGAAAGATTTTTCCAAGTCAGTTTTGGGATGGTAGCAAATGATTCACCCTCTTTCCAGTCAGACCTGTACAGTAATGGTAAAAGCTTGCAGTGAGCTCTTGAAGGGAGCTGGAAAGGCTCATTTCAAAGGGAAGAAGGCAGCAAAAGAGCTGGAACCCCTTTAAGAAGTGAGCACAGCAGAGGGACAGTTTGAGTGGAACCTTCTTTCTGATGTGTTGCTACATGTGGGTGGGTTTCTAGGTAAGAGAACCTCCACTTATCGAGTCTGAAATGCTATAGCCCAGAATCCTGCCACCTTGGTCCATTGACTGCTTCTACATAGATCAGTTCAAGGAGATAAAAGTATGGCAGTAGACAGCTAGGAAGCTGGGCTCTTTCTAATTCCATCCTCAAGTTGAATGTGCTTCCCTGCATTTCAGATCATATGCTCAGTCTAACAATTTCAATAGAGACCATCTCCTTTCCAACTTTACACATTTCTACATGATGCTGATCTACTGTTACTGCTGTAATCGATCTGAAGTAAAATATGTGCATCAACATTCTGGGCAGAGCAATCCAAACATCCCATCTGCCATGCTAGGGGGTGGATGAGGTGCCTGGATCTGCTAGCCTCTGCCAGCAGGGGACCAGCAAGGAAGCCCTCCCTGTGAGGAACTCCCCAATTTGCCAACCCAAGGGCAGGCAGAAGCTACCTCCAGCAATAGCAGTACCAGCAGCCAGAGTAACCAGTGGGAAACAAATGGGTGTGTGTGGTTCCTCTCTCTCTCTCTCTCTCTCTCTCTCTCTCCCTCCCTCCCTCCCTCCCTCCCTGTGTGTGTGTGTGTGTGTGTGTGTGTGTAACTAACACAAAGATCCAATGGATCTTGAGTTAACTCTGCTTCAGACATTTGAAAGCAATAAGCCCAATCTGATCCTCTTTCCTGCACCACCCTAGGATCTACCATAGCAAAGAAGCATTTTCCCCCTCCCCACATTGCACCCCACAACAACTGCCTAAATGGTGCAGTGATGGGCCTGTGGATGCAGCCATGACTATGCTGCTCTGTTAAGGACGTGGGTGGCGCTGTGGCCTAAACCACTGAGTCTCTTGGGCTTGCTGATCAGAAGGTTGGTAGTTCGAATCCCCACAACAGAGTGAGCTCCCATTGCTCTGTCCCAGCTCCTGCCAACCTAGCAGTTCAAAAGCACATCAAAGCGCAAGTAGATAAATAGGTACTGCTGCGGCAGGAAGGTAAATGGTGTTTCCGTGTGCTCTGGTTTCCATCACGGTGTTCCATTGTGCCAGAAGCAGTTTAGTCATGCTGGCCACATGACCCAGAAAGCTGTCTGTGGACAAACGCTGGCTCCCTTAGTCCGAAGTGAGATGAGCACCGCACCCCATAGTCGCCTTTGACTGGACTTAACTGTGCAGGGATCTTTTACCTTTACCTTACCTTCCATTAAGACCCAGCCAGGCTTTTGGATTTCCTTTTTTTAACTGCAAAGCTTTGCATTCAGGAAATTGAGAACAACTAAATCCTGCCTCTGCCAAAGTTGTGTATGAGATCACGTTTTGTGAAAGACAATGCAGATCCAAGTTTGGTGTTGCAGGGTTTACACCTGTCAAGAGACCTTAGTGACCTTGAGACCTATTTCCTCCACTCATTGTCCACATTTACGTTGCTTAAATCCACAGGCATCCGAATGCTGGATCAGCCGTTCATGACAGACATCATAGAAGCTTCCTCGATCAGCCACATGCCTCAAATAATAGATATTTACAGTGCCAGCTGGGGCCCGACCGATAATGGTAAGACTGTGGATGGACCAAGAGAGCTCACCTTACAAGCCATGGCAGATGGTGTGAATAAGGTAATGTGTCTGGTTTAAAACGGTTTTATCATGTCCCTGTGATGTCTGACCTTTTGTGATCAAAAGAGCTCAAACGGGACAAAGCATCAGCAGGGAACGTCCTTATAACCAATTCACTAACAGAGAAGATCAAACCTGGAACTGTGTTTGATCTTATATATCACTAAATTGGCTGAAGGATCTTCCCTACTTAATTCTTTATTCCATTTAAGTCTATGCCACTGAGAGAGAGGGAGAGGGGGAGAGATTGCCGTTGCTGCTCCAAATAAACCCAGCCCTCAGAATTACTGAGAATTTTTGCTCCACTAATTTGGTTAGTTGGGACGCGGGTGGCGCTGTGGGTTAAACCACAGAGCATAGGACTTGGTGATCAGGTCAGTGGTTTGAATCCCCGCGAAGGGGTGAGCTCCCATTGCTCAGTCCCTGCTCCTGCCAACCTAGCAGTTCAAAAGCACGTCAAAGTGCAAGTAGATAAATAGGTACCGCTCTGGTGGAAAGGTAAATGGCTTTTCCGTGCGCTGCTCTGGTTTGCCAGAAGCGGCTTAGTCATGCTGGCCACATGACCCGGAAGCTGTACGCCAGCTCCCTCGGCCAATAAAGCGAGATGAGCACCGCAGCCCCAGAGTCGGCCACGACTGGACCTAATGGTCAGGGGTCCCTTTACCTTTACCTAATTTGGTTAGTAATTTTTCTATTTTCCCTTTCACCCATTTTCCCTTTCACCCATCCTTCTTCATTGCAACTGCCATCACAAAATGACGTTAGAATGATTAACTTGATTGCTTAGTGTTAAAACAAGTGCTACATTAATAGCACAATTAGCAATTACATCTGTTTTACATCAAAATATTAACATACCAGGAACAGGACCCCTAATTTGTATTAAGATTGCAACACACGGGGAGGGGAAGTTTAACCCTTCATGGCTGCAATCCTGAAAAACAATCACACCATCACCATGAATGACAGCACTGGGAGAAAAGCTCCCATGGGCACATATGAAGGGGAAAGCTCCCACTGGTGCAAATGGGAACTTTTTTGTAATTCTAATTTCCACACAAGAGGATTTTTGCCTGCTTTATGTGCTCCTAATGAAAACTGGGTGGGGCAGGGACTGTGCCTGTTGTTGTTGTTGTTGTTGTTGTTGTTATTATTATTATTATTATTATTATTATTATTATTATTATTATATTAATTATTATTATTATTATTATTATTATTATTATTATTATTATTATATGTGGTTGCTAATCATGGTATTCTGGTTTGGTCCTTAGGATGCTGTTAAGAGTAGCTTCTCTCCCTGCAATCGTCACAGTGATAGTATATCAACTTTTTTAGGCTGCACAGTAAATCTAGGGAGATCTAGCAAAACTGTTGTACAATTGCTCATTTTCCACCCGAAAAATTTCTTTCTATTGTCTGTTATGATTTCTCACTAAAAACCTTTTCACATCTTTTCCGGTGAACTTAACCTGCTAATAATATCCAAGCATGGCAGAAATATATTTAATAGCTCGGCCCTAATGAGCCATAAATCTTAGCCCATTCCATGCTCCTTGCTGAACTCATGTGGTGTTTTGTACTGACACAGCCCACAAGGGCATGAAGAGGACAAAGGAGGTGTCAGGGATGAAACATGGGGAACTTCTACAGTGTGAACTTCCCCAATTTGTTGCAAATTGTATTAAAAGGCAAGCTAATCTAAACCTCTCTGGATTCCAGTCCATTCTGAAAGAGCTTTACGCAGCAACTTTTGGATTACAAAGATTGTGTGCAGGATTCCATAGAAAAGACCATTTCAATCCTCTCGTCTTGTCCTCCCATTTTGTGGAGCATACAGGCAACTGTTTGAGTAGGGCTCGACATTGTCTGGAATAGAAGCTAGTCAGCTGAAATCCATTATGATTCTTGTGACCTGTTCTGGTAACCAAATCAAATATAGGAAGGTTTTCCATTACAGTCGTACCTTGGTTCTTGAACGCCTTGGTACTTGGACGTTTTGGCTCCCAAACGCCAAAATCCCGAAATAAGTGTTCCGGTTTTCAAATGCTTTTTGGAAGCCGAACATCCAACGTGGCTTCCAATTGAATGCAGGAAGCTCCTGCAGCCAATTGAAAGCTGTGCCTTGGTTTTTGAACGGTTTCGGGAGTCGAACGGATTTCTGGAATGGGTTAAGTTCGAGAACCAAGGTACAACTGTATTCTGTTCATGAACAGCCAGAAAGGTGGGGCTGCGATGTGCCCAGCTCAACCCCAGGGTGGGAATGACACCCCTGGTTATGAGTCTTATGAATGACAAATGCGGGACTTCTTTAAACTATTGTTGTTGACGTCAGTTTGTCTCTTGAGAAAATGGAGTTCACTTTCGGGGGTGAAGTCACACCGCTGGAGAATCACAGCACTTGCCGTGGCTGTAGAGACCGGTAACCCGTAACGGTTTCTTCCAGTGTTGTTTCTTTGCTGCATTTGCAGCACCAAAGTGACCTCTCTGGGGTGCTAGCCTAAGCATTGTGTATGGAAGTCCTGGGCTGCCAGACGGCAAGACCCCCACCCTTGGCCTCACAAATGTGGTCCAAAGGAAGGTAGAGCAATGCATTTGGCATCACTGAGCTTCAGAAGTTTCTGGAAGGAGGTTTACATGACACCATCGTGTTGAATGGTCACTTTAAAATGTGAAGGTTCATTATTGTTTCACAAGTTGTGTATGTCTTTAAGGGCCAGGGCAAATAACGAGACCCAGTCTTACAGCTGTGAAACATAGCAGGTGCTGCTAGGTTGTGTTAATTAAGCTGTGTCAGCAATTGGATATAGTATATAAAGAGCAGCACCTAGCTCTCCCTTTACCCTGGGGGATGGGTTGGTGGTTGGGTCATGGGTCATGTTTGTTGTTATCTTTAGTGTAAAAGGAGTTTTTGTTTTGTTATTAAAACCTTGTTAAAGTTATTTTTGAGTTCCTTGTTATGCATGGTCTCCCCAGGAAGCTCTCTGCAGTGCTACTAAACTGCAAATAGCCAACACATCCAACTGTCTTAAGGACTCCCCTATGGATTTGTGTAGGATTTACTCCTAAGCATTTTCTTCTTCAAAAAGGGAACTATGACTATATATATTTCCCCCGGATGCTCTTTTCTTCTGTTTTGTTGCATTTTCTGCCTTTCACTTATGCACAGAAACATCCAAGCCTTTCTTTTCTTTGGAAAGCTCTCAGTGGTTGCTGCTAAAGTCAGATAATTAGCACCCCTGCTACGATGTTCCATTTCAAAGCTTCAGCAGTACTATCTTGGCAAAAAAAGGGGGGATATTAAAGACAGAAAGCACAACCTGCAAAATATTCTCAGTTTTGTAGCAGTCTCATAGATGGAGATCATAATCCTTTATCTCAAAATAATCATATATCTGGAAAAGTCAGCTATCAAGTTAATCACATCTCAATAATAACTGCAGTTACCTGTGAGGTTTGAAATGTTGGCTGAGATGTGGTGGTCTTGTAGTAAGGTTAAAGCTTACTGGGAAATGATATACAATGAATGGAAAAGGATGTTTAAAATAACTTATTTTTTAAAAAAACCCAGAAGCTTTTCTTTGGGGAATTATAGGGACAGAACTACCTAAATTGTATAGAAATTTATTTACATAAGCTAGCTACTACAGAAGCAATAATGCTACTTGCCCCAAAATGGAAAGTCCAAGCAAAGGAAGAATGGTTACAAAAACTTATGGAATATGCAGAAATGGCCAAACTTACCAGAAGAATAAGAATTCAAGATAACAAACTTTTTATAAAAGAATGGAAATGGCTTATTGAATATTTACAGATAAATTGTAAACAGATAAGGACATTGGCAGGATTATTGTAATAACCTGCAGTTTCATAAGAGTATATATTTAAAGATGGATAAATGAGCAAATTAAGTTAACATGAATATGCAGAAGATATTAAAAATAAATTTAAGAAACCGCAGAAAGAGGGGGAAGTCAAGTTTTGAAATGTCAACATGATTGTAAAATCAATGAAATGTATAAATCTGAAAAGTATAAATGAAAAGTTTTCAAAAAGAAAAGAAAGAAATGTTGGCCGAGGAAGGGGTGTTCAGATATTAGTTTTGAAGTTTTCTGCCCCTTCAGAATAGTTTTGGGACTAGATAACAACCATCAAGCCCCAGTCCAAAATGGATCAAAAAAGTATGATTTTTAAATTTTATTTTCTTCTTACATTCATATCTCACCTTTCCTCTAAGGAGCTCAAGCTGTCATGCATGTTTCTCAACCTCCCCGTATCCTCACAATATCCTTTGTAAGGTATGTTAGGCTGGGAGACTCTGACTGGCTTAGTGAGCTTCATGGCTCAGACTCCCTGGTCCAAGTCAGTTTACTGCCCATTCACTCACTTTTTAGAGGCCCCATTGGAACTCTTCATGATCTCTCATTGTGATTTCCTTGCAACTCTGAACAATTTAGTATTCTTAGCAAACTTGCCCACCTCACTGCTCACCCAATTAAAAACCCAAATACCAGTCCTTGAGGGGCTCCATTTTCTTCATCTCTCCATTCGGATAACTCTCCCTTTATTCCTCCCCTCAGCTCCCTGCTGCTTAACTCATTCCTCTCCTCTTCCTCCATTCCTGTTAAGCTTACTCAGGAGTCGTTGGTGAAGTACCTTGTTGAAAGTCTGAGTACACTATGTCAACTGGATCACTTCCCTCTGCATGCTTGTTTATGATCCCAAAGAACAGGAGGGAACAGGAAACACAGAGAACTCTCTATATAAAGGATATAGCAGGCTGATAAATAGCAGCTGCTGGGGGGGAAGGCAGGATGGGGAGCAAAAGCCATCAGTTTGTAGGATTCCCAAAATCATCTGGTTGGCCTCATTTGGGAGTAGATTGCTGGACTAGGTAGACCTTTGGATAATCTCACAACTTCTTAGGATCTATACCTTACCATCTACGTATGATGTTGAATATATTCATCTGCATATGATAAAGGAATAGTCCTATTCTTTTTTTGGAATCTAGCTTTGGTGGATTCACTTAGCATCCTTGGAGAAGAAAAATAATTGAAAACAAGACTTTTTTGGACACTTTAGAAGTAGTGTATTTTTATGAAGTTTGTTTATTATTATTTTAAGAACCGTATGCCTTCACATTCTAATTTTATGGGATCCCCCCCTTTCTTTCTCCCTCTCTGCATAGTTGAGATCTCTGTTACATGCATAATATAAATCCAATTAGGACTATTTTCAGAATAGGAAAGTAATTATTCTACAGAAATGTCATGGATCTTTAATATAACTCCAAGGTGAATAAACATTGGGGACTCTTCCTTTGCCAACCAGAGCTTGAATTTAATATACAAAGGTGATTACTCATGAATAAATAATGAGAACTGAAATGTTGGCTGAGCAAGAGAGGCACATAAGGAATGTTAATGCGCTGCTAAACTGAAAATGATACTTCTCAGTATTCGAGAAGGGGCTCAGAAGAAGCCAAGGTTCAGCCAAGTTGTGCTCCTGATATTTTGGACAGCTCCCATCATTCCTGGGTGTTGTGATCTAAAACAGGCATAGGCAAACTCGGCCCTCCAGATGTTTTGAGACTACAATTCCCATCATCCCTGACCACTGGTCCTGTTAGCTAGGGATGATGGGAGTTGTAGTCCCAAAACATCTGGAGGGCCGAGTTTGCCTATGCCTGATCTAAAACATCTATAGGACACCAAGTTAGAGGAGGATGCTCTGTAAGAATGAAGAAAATCATGCCTTGTAAGCATGATGATTCTTCAACTTTGTTTCCATTTTTACGTTACACCCAAGATCTTTGAACTTGCTTATATTGTCTTGGTTTATATATTTGTGGCTTCATGAACAGTGTTTATCCAGTTTCAACTTATCCTTGTTTAAAGGAGAAAAGTTCTCAACCAGCTAATTGCTGTGTGTGTGGTTGGCTTTTTACATCAGCAGGTTTTTCAAAAAGAAGTCACTCTTGGAAAAAGATCAAACTTTTTTTTACTAAGGCTGTGGTCTGAGCTTCATCACAATTTGCAATGTGTCATCTGTACCTTCCTTTCTGCATTGCCAGTGAATGTTATATTGCCTCAGTAAGATGGCTGTGCCTAAGGCAGGAAAAATTCTGCAAAGGTGGAAATTGCCTGGAGGGAAGTATTAAGAATTTATGTTCTAATCAAGGCATTGTAATTGGGTTCTCCAGTGGAAGGAAAAACCCAAGTGTTAAAAAAATAAATGGCTGTTCTCATTTTCCTTTAGCTGCAGTTATGAGCAACTGGATTTGTCATTGTTAAAGGTGAACAAAAATGCAGTCGGGAAATACGAGTAGCAATGTCATAGAACTATGGAAGTCACTGAATAAGTCACTGAGAAGCCAAGATTAAAATGAATTCAGACAGCAGTTCTAAACCCACTCACCTGGGCGTAAGTGTCATTGAACTCAATGCAGCTTCTCTACACGTCAACCCAAGATTATTCATATATGTTTCAAGTCCAGCGGCAGCCTAATGCAAGGTGTGACCAGAAAGTCTGGTGAATGGTCACAGAAATCGGACAGCGAGAAATATTTGAACAAACATGCTTTATAGCAGGGGTCAGCAAACTTTTTCAGCAGGGGGCCGGTCCACTGTCCCTCAGACCTTGTGGGGGGACAGACTATATTGGGGGGGGGGTGAATAAATTATTATGCCCCACAAATAACCGAGATATGCATTTTAAATAAAAGCACACATTCTACTCATGTAAAACACGCAGATTCCTGGACCGTCCGCTGGCCAGATTTAGAAGACGATTGGGCCGGATCTGGCCCCCAGGCCTTAGTTTGCCTGCCCATGCTTTACAGGCCTTCAAAGTAGGCCCCCTCTGATACAATGCACCATTGACAACGTTCGTAGAACTGTGGGAAACTTCTGGAGAAGTCCTCTTTTCATACTGCTTTCAGTTCCCTCATCACTGCAGCTTGGACGTGTGAAATGTTGGAAAAGCCATGCTCTTTCAGTGCATATTTCAGTTTTGGAAAAAGAAAGAAATCCGGTGGGGCCAGACTGGGAGAATATGGAGGGTGGGACAACTCAGTAACCTCAATAACGAATTCACACGGAATATGCAATTCTTCCGCATCAGTAACTCATGAACTTTGTCGACATTTGCCACTGTTCTGCTCATTGATGATCTGCTCTGCCAGACCCAGAGTCATCTTTGATGGTTTGCCGTCCCTCACAGAAATGCTTAAACCACTCATACACTGTCTTTCAAATTACAGCTTCATCTCCCTACACAATTATGAGCATTTTGTTGGTTTCTGATGCTGATTGTATGTTCGAATAATTCTTGCTGTCCGATTTCTGGGACCATTCACCAAACTTCCCAGTCACACCTTGTATTTCTCTCCCATTTTATGATCCTTCATTTACCTTATTGGTGATTGTTGACATCCCAGTTGTGCTGTTACAGTTGGATTTGTGATTGCATTGCCATTTATATCTCATATATCTATATCTTTACTCTTTGATCAGACCTTCTTATAAGTGTTACCTCAGTGTCTTCAGTGAGTGAAGGGCAGCTTCTTTGTGAATGTTGGCCATTATCGATTGGATGGCAACAGGTCTTAGAAACCCTGCCTTTGCAAAGTTCATGCTCTTATGGACTAGCACAGGCACGTCCAACAGGTAGATCGTGATCTACCTGTAGATCACTGGACGTCTGTGATAGATCACTGGTAGATCACTGACTGCTCCCAAAGAAGCTACAACTTTGACCTGAACCCTCCAGTTTTTAACTCTATGAGTAGATCGCAGTCTCTTGGGAGTTGACCACTCCTGGACTAGCACATCTCTCAATTTGGAAGTTTTCACCTTGCATCTTTACATACGGTTCCTGTTCCAGAAGATCTGTTAAATTGGGTTATTTTGCATTTCTCCTCTCCACTTTCACCTTACTTGCACTATTGGCAAGTGTTAATACAGATCAAATGATGGCAAGTCTGGGCCACCAATTGCTCTTGTTTCTGCCACCCAACTCTTAAATCTGAACAAATGAATCAGTATCTGTTGGTTTTGATACATAAGACGGAATGTTTCTGGGTCCAACAAGAGGCACCAAGAATGAGGAGTAGTTTCATATATAAGAAAAGCTTTATTCAGAGGAGCCTCGACAAATTAGAAACTCTTCTCATTACATAAGTGGTGTGCTCTATTTCTTTCACGCACTCAGATCACATCTTTACAATTGTGTAAAAATGATCCAGATGCTTTATGTTGCCATTATAAAGAAAAAACAGCAGGAGCTTTTTATCTTCCATTTGCAATTTCAAATCAGAATTAGGTTTTGATTCCCTTTTGCACAGCTTCGTAGAATCCAGAGGAGCTCTTGCAAGGGGCCTATTATAATATTGGCTTATTGCCCGCCCACCAAAAACCTACGAAGTTGAGAAAACACACACACACACACACACACACACACGTATACATTCCAGGCATGATTGTATGTGGATGAACTTTTCTTATTTTTCCAGAGTTTTTGACCATACCTGATCTAAGATTTTTAAAAAAACGAGTGTGTGCTTTTTCATTCGATATATGTTCAGACATACATCAAGTTAGGCCACTTCGGGAGCAGTTGGTGGTACATGGGAATGTATATTTGATCAACTTGAATGCTTCCATCATCTTCCAGGCTGCGGTATTGAACTGGGATCTATTATTATTTTTTATTATTATTATTATTATTATTATTATTATTATTATTATTATTATT
>JAXCMG010000072.1:1207635-1296999 GCA_034642415.1 Podarcis siculus | reverse complement strand
GTACCCCTAAACATTTTTTTAGGAAAAAGAAAGCACTGGATAAACATATAAGAATGAACATTTGTTAAGTGATTTGAGGGTTATAATTAATGTGGTTTAGAGTGTGTACTGGTATTGATATGTATATAAAAGGTAAAGGACCCCTGGATGGTTAAGTCCAGTCAAAGGCAACTATGGGGTTACGGCGCTCATCTCTGCTTTCAGGCCAAGGGAGCCAGCGTTTGTCCACAGACAGCTTTCCACGTCATGTGGCCAGCATGACTAAACTGCTTCTGGTACAATGGGAAACCAGAGTGCATGGAAATGCTGTTTACCTTCCTGTCACAGCGGTACCTATTTACCTACTTGCACTAGTGTGCTTTCGAACTGCTAGGTTGGTAGGAGCTGGGACAGAGCAATGGAAGCTCACCCCGTTGCGGGGATTTGAACTGCCGACCTTCTGATTGGCAAGCCTGAGAGGTTCAGTAGTTTAGACCACAGCACCACCCATGTCCACAATATAGCTCCACAATAACATGAGCCTATGTTTATGTCCTGAACCTGACAAGTCTGAGTTCCCCTTTCCCACAGGGCCGAGGTGGCAAGGGAAGCATCTATGTGTGGGCCTCTGGAGATGGAGGAAGCTACGATGACTGCAATTGTGACGGTTATGCATCAAGCATGTGGACCATCTCCATCAATTCAGCTATTAACGACGGCCGGACGGCTTTGTATGATGAAAGCTGCTCCTCAACCTTGGCTTCTACTTTTAGCAATGGGAGGAAGAGAAATCCCGAAGCCGGTGTGGTGAGTAATCACAAATTGTGTTGGCTTTTCACAACATTAAGGGGTCTTCCTTTCCAAGAAGAAACACCCCTCTACATCTTTTGACCAGCTGAGCCTTGCTAAATCTTCCCAGCAAGCATCTAATGATATTTAACGCTTGGGGGAGCTGGAGAGAAAAGTGGTTTTGAAACAGCTGTGTAGGTCTGCCCCAAGATAGACAAACTTCTTGGTATATTTTGTCTCAAGTTATACCCTGGTCTTGTTCAGTTTACCATTGTTCAGACTTCACCATGTAGCGGCAAACCATATTTTCAAAAGGACCTAGTGAGTTCTGATTTGGAAGCACCTCAAAAACAAAACAGAAAACACGATGAGTTCAAGTTCATTATGCGGTGAAACCAACTTTCACTCTTTTTGCCCAGCCAACAAAAAATCTTCATTGGGATCAGCCTTCAGTGATAATCCCATGGTAACTGGTGTACCAGAAAATGTTTTCATTGACATGGTCCTAAGAAGACTGGGCCTACGTTGCTTTTATGATCATTGCAAAACTGACTCATTATAGGAAAACAGGCCAGGAAAGGTATGCTTTGGCCACATTTAGCCTTTTAAACTGTGGGAGCAGGGAGTTATTTTTTTTTGTTTGTTACTATGGTATGTACTTTTGTGTTTTATATTGAAAACCGCCCTGTGATCCTTGGATGAAGGGTGGTATAGAAATTCAATCAGTCAATCGTTAAAATCATAGAAACCATAGCTTAGCATGACATGAAGAAGCTGCAACATGCCTCCTGCCCTCCTGTTCAGCTGCAAGGAGGAGTTTGAAATGTTTCGCTTCCGTTATTCCTGAAACACAGCTTGACGTGGCATCCAGACCATCAAATTGGCTGTTGGAGGATGGATGGCTGCTAACAGGTTGAGGTTGAATCCTGACAAGACAGAAGTACTGTTTTGGGGAGACAAGTGGTGGGCTGGTGTGGAGGACTCCCTGGTCCTGAATGGGGTAACTGTGCCCCTGAAGGACCAGGTGAGCAGCCTGGGAGTCATTGGACTCACAGCTGTCCATGGAGGCCCAGGTCAATTCTGTATCCAGGACAGCTGTCTACCAGCTCCATCTGGTACACAGGCTGAGACCCTACCTGCCCACAGACTGCCTTGCCAGAGTGGTGCATGCTCTAGTTATCTCTCGCTTGGACTCCTGCAATGCGCTGTACGTGGGGCTACCTTTGAAGGTGACCTGGAAACTGCAACTAATCCAGAATGCGGCAGCTAGACTGGTGACTGGGAGTGGCTTCTGGGACCACATAACACTGGTCCTGAAAGACCTACATTGGCTCCCAGAATGTTTCTGAGCACAATTCAAAGTGTTGGTGCTGACCTTTAAAGCCCTAAACAGCCTTGGTCCAGTATACCTGAAGGAGCATCTCCATCCCCATCGTTCCAGTGCTGAGGGTCTTCTGGCACTTTCCTCCCTGCGAGAAGCCAAGTTACAGGGAACCAAGCAGAGGGCTTTCTCGGTAGTGGCGCCCGCCCTGTGGAACACCCTCCCACCAGATGTCAAAGAAATAAACAATTACCTGACTTTTAGAAGTCATCTGAAGGCAGCCCTATTTAGGGAAGTTTTTAATGTTTGAAGTTTTATTCTGTGTCATATTTTGTTGGGAGCCGCCCAGAGTGGCTGGGGAAACCCAGCCAGATGGGCAGGGTATACGTAATAAATTATTGTTGTTGTTGATTGTGGCTTACAGTCAACCTTTAGTGACTGTGTTACACAAAGCTTCTCAGCCTTCTATGACGGTGAGCCAATAGAAATTGATAGCCCTAGGTTGGCTCCTGATGGGTTGGATCCAGAGTTCATATTGCGTTGAGGGACCCTCTGGAACTGTATGAGAGCTGGCACTGAGGTCTTCAGGGGAAAAGGGAAATGAGCAAACATGGCCTCCCCTCCCTCCCTCCTAGTCTCCTGGTGGGAGCCTCTGTGTCTCTGTTATTAAACAAATAATCTAACTGAATTTTGAATAACTGGTGAATGAATCTGAAATGAAGTTAGTATTTACTGGTTAATTACATTTTCCTAAAAATTTTTTAAATACTTTTAACTGTCTGCTGCTGTTCAGTAAATGAAAAGAACTGAAGTATATTAAAATAATCCCTCTTTTAAGCAAAAATATTTCATACCATTTTCATCTGCCTATCCAGCTTGTAGGAGAATGGAATGTTCTCCCTCCCCCAGGTTAATTTTTCTATATTCTTGTTTCAGGCTACGACAGATTTATATGGCAACTGTACACTGCGCCACTCTGGAACATCTGCAGCCGCACCAGAGGCTGCGGGAGTGTTTGCACTGGCACTAGAGGCAAAGTGAGTGAAAACAGCCATCAATTATACTGTTACAAATTTAAATTACTCCTATTTATGGCTATAAACAAACCTCTTAAGCTTGCATGAGCCAAAACGCAAAATTCCATGTTACATTAAATGGTTTATTCTTGAATAGGTAATTTTACTAATGTAAATGCACTCAGCATCTTCCTAACCATCTTCTGTTGCTCTCTTTTCCCTGGCCATTTATGCATCATCAAACCAGACAACACAGATTTGCATGAAATTTGCATATGTTGATGATGCATATAAATAAATGCAAATTTCCATTAGGAAAGCTGAAATGCTTGTCCTGATGGAATGAGTGTCATAGCATGATGTGCAGGGATGCGGGTGGCACTGTGGTCTAAACCACTTAGCCTCTTGGGCTTACCAATAAGAAGGTGGGCAGTTTGAATCCCTGCAATGGGGTGAGCTCCCATTGCTCTGTCCCAGCTCCTGACAACCTAGCAATTCGAAAGCACACCAGTGCAAGTAGATAAATAGGTACTGCTGAGGTGGAAAGGGAAACGGCATTTCCGTGCGCTCTGGTTTCCTTCATGGTGTCCCATTCGCCAGAAGCAGTTTAGTCAAACGCCGGCTCCCTCAGCCTGAAAGCAAGATGAGCGCCGCAACCCCATAGTCACCTTTGACTGGACTTAACCATCCAGGGGTCCTTTACCTTTTAAAAACAAAACATAGCATGATGTTGAATTCAATGTCGCACAATGTCACTTGTTCTGTCAGGGCATGAAATTCAGCTTACCAGATGGAATGATCATTCCTTTCTCATCACCAACGCATTGCTCTTGGTACAACTTCAGGGGCCTGACCTAGCCCCTGCTTGGCCCTAGCCCCATCCAAGTAAACATCAGCCATGTCCATATTGGGAGGGTGACTCCCCAGCTCTGCCCCACTGCTCATGCCATGGCTGGTAATAATGGAACAGTGCTATGCTTGGTGCAAAAAGGACCTTAGATTGCAGGAAGGCATTCTGAGATGCAAAAGCAAATGGCTGCTGTCCTTCTGGAAATATGAGAGGCAAATCTGATGATCTCCAAAGCTTGCTCACCTCTCTGTAATTCTCATAAACAGAACATATTATTTGTGGATTTCTCCAGACAGCTCTCTGGAAGTTTTTCAATGGTTAAGAGAACTATAAAACCCTTCCTAGAGACAGAGGCATAGGAAGGTCAGGTGGTACCCCCACACACATTGATTCTTATTATTTGCCTGCAAAAATGGTTTTACGTTATTTCCTATTTTCTTACAAAGGAATAATAATAATAATAATAATAATAATAATAATAATAATAATAATAAATTTTTATTTATATCCCGCCCTCCCCGGCCGAAGTCAGGCTCAGGGCGGCTAACATCAGATACATAACATTGGTATAAAATCAAACAATAATTAAATTACCTCCTAAAAAGATGTCAAAATCAAATTAAAGTCTAATTAGATGGCTTTCCGCAGGGTTAGGGTTGGGAACAGTAAATGCTCCACTGAATTGAAATTTCAGCCTTCACGACGTAGGAAAACGGCCAAGTAAACAGCTATTTTCATGGAGGAGGGTCAAGATATTAACTGATATGCATGAAATTTCATATATAGCTATATAATCCCTAGTGTAGTAAGATAAGACCTTTGGAGCAGGCATTTTTGTTAAAAAATGTTTTTTTATGAACCTCCCTATTAGGGTAGTAATTGTTCCTTGATAATTTGTCACCCCCCTCCATGATGGTACCTGGAGCGGACCTCCCCACACACCCCCTTCCTAAGCCGCTGCCTAGAGATATCATCTCTTACTGTATTGCTCTCTTGCAGCCTGGATCTGACATGGAGAGACATGCAGCATTTGACAGTGCTCACCTCCAAAAGGAATCAACTTCATGACGAGGTTCACCAGTGGCGAAGAAACGGTGTCGGCCTAGAATTCAACCACCTGTTTGGCTATGGTGTCCTTGATGCTGGGGCAATGGTTAAGATGGCTAAAGACTGGAAGACGGTTCCAGAAAGATTTCACTGTGTCGGTGGGTCGATACAAGAGCCTCAGTAAGTGATAACAAACACAAGGGGTTCAGTTCAGGGGTAGTCTCGTTATAATCAGCGGGATTGTGTCACTTACGAATATAAGATTACCTGCCATATTGTCTCAGAGAAAAAAATATTGTCCAAAGTGGTTCAGAAGACACCTTTAGCTGTTTTCAAGGGAGTGGATATTGCAGCGAGGTTTTGAGTTGCATAGCAGTTTTCTTCAGGTATGAAACCAGGGTTGTCAGGTGGCAGACAAAACATAAGGCAGTTTCCTGCTTGAAGAAGAGTTGTGTGCTGAATTATAGTGAAGGAGCTTGCCTTTGCAATAGTAGCAACAAATCTGAGTAACACTATGCAAGTAGAAATGAATGTTCTCCACCACAAGAATGAGTTCCAAAGCTTTACTGGAAACAGTTTTAAAATAGTTACATATAAACATTTGAAATATACAAAGTAACACATTGGTCTTAAACAAAGTAGCAGTGCAGTCTTCTTTTTAGTCCTTAATGCAGTTCAAAAACTTTCCTCTCTCTGGTACCTAAGTAACTTGCTTGTTCTGCAGATTTGCAGTTCAGGCTTCTGGGTTGAAACAGAAACATCCAACCTTTTCTTCCGCATTCGCCAGAGTGAAACCTCCCATGCCTAACGCAAACTTCTCTTTGCAAATGCATACAAACATTACATTTTATGTCTTTAATACTTTCTGCCATATCAGTTTCAAAGGGCAGCTTTTAAATTGATTATGACAGTGGCTATAGCAGCAGAAGCAGAAGCAGAAGCAATAACTGGAAAGCCTTTCTGTGGAGCCTCCTCTCCTCTTTGGACACTGTAGTTTTCCAGGACACCTTAGCACTCAGTAAAAGCAACAGGTGCCCTGGAAACAACATGCCCATTTGTTTCTTATGCCTGAAGATTTTGTCAAGAACCTGATCTCCCTGTGGAGCGCTGAGGCAACATGGAAAACTACATGACTCGGAGCTCATTGTTCATAGCACGTGCCCAGAAGCTCAGTTTGTTTTCTGAGCTGGACAAGAACATACTGAGCTAACCCAATCCATAAAACAGTTGAACATTTCAAGCTGGAACAGTATGTGTTTCCAGCCCAGTAAATCGAAACGTTGGCGACATCATTTATATAAAGATCTCCGTCCTGACCTGGTGTGCATGTACCACTCAGGGTGGCTAAGCAGTGGTGATAAACTAATAGTTGCCTGGGACTAGTGCTGGATTGGGGCCCGTGACAGGCTCAAATGCCAGGGCTGCAGAAGTTTCTGCAGTTGTGGGGGGGAGGACCTGTAGATCTCCCACTCTGAGACCTCTCTCTTTTACGTCAGAGGGGGGGATCTGATGCATCCTAGGGCCCCTGGGACTCCTTAAAAGGAGCCAAGGGATCGCTGGGCCTACCTTATTAGATCCTTCATTGATTTATTATGCCATTTGGTGATAACTCCAAAACACTTCAAAGAACGCCATACAAGGTGTTTGAATGCTGTACCATCGCAGCACTAAATATTTTGTTTGCTCAGTGTTCACTAAATCTCCAATTAAGGGCCAGGCAGTCCAATTATTTTCTGATTATCCTCATGCAGTAAACAGAATGAGTCAACAAGCAAATCAATTAATGCTAATTGACTGCAACAGCTAAAGTTCAATTGAGTTATTTGAAATACTAACCTAATGATGGACAATTTATGCCTCTAACAGCTGCAATTCACCTTTTCAGTGTTATTTCCCAAAGTGGTTGTGCTTTGTAGGAAATAAAAGAGATCTAGCTCTAGAATGAAGAGGTTAATGGTTTGCAAAAGTTTGATTAGCATGCTACTTTATTTTATTTATATAGAATTCATTAGGGGTTTCCATGTATATCGTGAAAGTAAGAACTGTTAAAGATGTGCCCTTAAGTTTACAATAGTAAGAATTAGAGTTGTGCTGAGTTTTCAAGAGGTTCTGTTTCTGATGTGAAGAGTGCCATTTTGTGAGATGGGAGAGAGGATGAAAATATCCCCCATAGGGGAGGGAAAGCTTACATTCCCCTTTTACATTCATTTTTCCACATCTGTTCTCAGCTATTTTTTTGTGATCTGATGCCGCTCTGTATCTCCCCTCCCTCCCACTTCATTACTGCATCATCATCATCATCATTTATTATTTATACCCCACAAATCTGGCTGGGTTTCCCCAGTCTCTCTGGGCAGCTCCCAACAGAATATTTTTTATTATTATTATTATTATTATTATTATTATTATTATTATTATGCAATAAAACATCAAACATTAAAAACTTTGCTAAACAGGGCAGCCTTCAGATGTCTTTTAAAGTCAGATAGTTGTTTATTTCCTTGACATCTGATGGGAGAACATTCCACAGGGCAGGCGCCACTACTGAGAAGGCCCTCTGCCTGGTCCCCTGTAACCTCACTTCTTGCAGTGAGGGAACCAGCAGAAGACCCTCAGTGCTGGACCTCAGTGTCCAGGCTGAACGAAGGGGGTGGAGATGCTTCTTCAGGTATACTGAGCTGATGCTGTTTAGGGCTTTAAAGGTCAGCACCAACACTTTGAATTGTGCTTGGAATCGTACTGGGAGCCAATGTGGGTTTTTCAGGACCAGCGTTATATTGTCTTGGTGGCCACTCCCAGTCAGCTGCCCTGGACACAGAATTAACCTGCGCCTCCATGGACAGCTGTGAGTCCAAAATGACTCCCAGGCTGTGCACCTGGTCCTTCAGGGGCACAGTTACCCCATTCAGGACCAGGGAATCCTGATCTCAACCAATCAGGGATCATATATTAAGCATGGTTACATGATGGATCCAGGTCTCAAACCAAATTTGATTGTGTGATTACATCATTGACAACAAAACATACAAGCAATGTTTTTCCCTAAGTGAGAAGAAGGAAAGCTATTGCACAGACAACTAGGCTTGTCTTAATAAGCTACCGTGGTGGTTTCAATGCTCACCAGGCACTAAGGGGGAATTAAATAGCCTCTCCTCTAATGGCCATTTGCCATCATGCCTCAGTCTTGTCAAGCTGACTTGATATATTTATGGCTAATCTTCAAATATTTCAATGTGCTCTCTCTCCCTGGTATTTTGTTGCTGTTTGATTTGAATAAGTTTTTTAATCTTATTGGCCCACATCTATCAGTCATCTATATCTGTTTTCTTGCTTTTTTTGGGTTGGCCACCTTGGGTGCTATGCCTAGAAACAAGAAAATATATTAAGTAAGTCTTGAGAAAGCAAATGGCAAAATTAATTATCCTACAACACATGCACACCCTGAACATTGTGACAACCAGTCAGGCCGCTGACACAATCCCACAACTGTACCCAGACTTTGGTCCATGGTGCTAGGCTAGGCTATGGGGTTAAAACTTGTTCCAGAGGTGGTTGAATCAAAGTCAAGGATTGGAATCATGGATGACTTTAGGAGTTGGCAAGAGCCATGCCCCAGTATGGGAGGAGAAATTATATTCCCTTTCATTACGTAACATCATCTGTTTTGAAGTCTTCAAAAAGTAACATTTAACCCAGGCATAGGCAAACTCTGCCCTCCAGATGTTTTGGGACTACAGTTCCCATCATCCCTGACCACTGGTCCTGTTAGCTAGGGATGATGGGAGTTGTAGTCCCCAAACATCTGGAAGGCTGAGTTTGCCTATGCCTGATTTAACCGTTAGCTATATGGAAATGTGACACTCTCTGGTTAATAATGATCTTGTTGCAATACTTTCTGTATTCAGGCACAAAGCCGTAATGAATATGCTCTGGTAAACAGATGTGCTATGACAAATGTGGCATTCAAAACCATTTCATTTATTTGTACACTCCAGGAAAATACCATCCAGTGGCAAGTTGGTTCTGACTCTTACGACTGACGCTTGCGAGGGGAAGGAGAACTTCGTCCGTTACCTTGAACACGTCCAGGCCGTCATAACAGTGAACTCTACCAGGAGAGGGGACTTGAATGTCAACATGACATCCCCGATGGGGACGAAATCCATTTTGCTGAGTCGGCGTCCCAGAGATGATGATTCCAAGGTGGGCTTTGACAAATGGCCTTTCATGACAACACATTCTTGGGGAGAAGACCCCAGGGGTACTTGGGTTCTGGAAGTTGGGTTTGTTGGTCTCCTGCCTCAGAAGGGAGTCCTCAAGGAGTGGACATTAATGCTACATGGAACTCAAAGTGCACCCTACATAGACCAAATAGTAAAAGATTACCAGTCTAAATTGGCCATGTCCAAGAAGGAAGAGTTGGAAGAAGAATTAGATGAAGCTGTAGAGAGAAGCTTGAAGAGTATATTGAACAAGAACTAGCTCTGCTTTGCATGTCAGACAGCATCCTTTCCCCATTTCCTTTCCTAAACATTAGGCATATTCCAGTTATTGTCTTTAGAACATTATCCTAACTCCCTGGTTTCCCCCCAATTATCTGCATTGTCTAACTTAATTACAGTGAAAACTTTTGAATTCTGAGCCACAAATATATTATTATTATTATCTACCAACTACTTTGTAAGTGTGAATGACTGTAACTAAACTATCTTTGATTTGGGGTTGGGGTGTTCTATTTTTTTTTAATGTCATGTGAAAAGTATCCAACCAACCAGCTGTGATCCTTTTCCTCTTACTGTTTTTGCAGAGAACACATCACTTGGCATTTTATCTATCTGCTTAGATAGCTGAATGTTCAAAACTGGCAGTTCTGACTTGCTGAAATACTGCCATGGCAGCTGTAATCGGAGCAAAACAAAACCAGTTGTCACAGGACCAAATCACCTGCAATATCGTTCGTGCTTTTTTAAAAAGAATAGCATGCTTTAATTCACCACTTTTGACTGGAAGGAAGAGCAACGGTGGGGTTCTGATCCAGAATGGGGACCCATAGCAATTTTCTGCTGAGGAACATTTGCCCTCAAAGGCTTTGTTTCCTTCCCCCCAAAATTGGGTAATTTAAGCATGCTTTTTTTAAAAAAAGTGTGAATAGTGTAGTTGGGCCCAATATATGTTCAAATACATGTTCAAAAACCAGATTCATAAGCTGAAGGAGGTTACAGAGTGCAGGTCCTGTCTTATGCTATTTTGCACTTAAGACTCTAGTACAGTGGTATCTCGGGATGCGAACGGGATCCGTTCCAGAGCCCCGTTCGCATCCTGAATATAACGTAAGATGCGACAGCGCGTCTGCGTGTGTTTCACCGCTTCCGCACATGCGTGTGATGTCATTTTGACCGTCTGCGCATGCGCAAGCAGCGAAACCCAGAAGTAACATGCTCCATTACTTCCGGGTCACCGCGGAGCGCAACCTGAAGGTGCTCAACCTGAAGCATACTTATCCCGAGGTATGACTGTACAGTCGTACCTTGGAAGTCGAACGGAATCCGTTCTGAAGTCCGTTTGATTTCCAAAATGTTCCAAGGTACGACTACTTGATTTCCCGAGACTAAGTCCCATTACACTCAGTGGGACTTACTTTTGAATAGACATGTATTCACTGGAAAAAAAAGTTTGGAACCTGAGGACAAAGCGTCCTCAAAGAGTTCTAATGTTTCCCAATCCTGGTTCTCCTCCCAGATCCTTGTATGTATTTTAGTGGAACTGTCAGCTGGAGAAATACATCCATCTGCATTTGAGGGGCAGGGCTGGTAAAGAATAAATGTCTTCTCTTGCTTCATCATGGCTCTCTTGGGTAGATCAGGTTGTGCAAAAGATCGCCAGTATCAATACAATTCAATGCCTTTAAGACTAGCATTTTGAATAGTTTCCTAGGAAGATGGGAGGAAGGTATGTGAAATAAAGAGAAGCCTTAAGGAACTGTCTCTAGAATAATCACAATTGGAGCAAAGTGGGGTGTTTTGAAGCAAAATGGCTGTCAGATTGAAACTGCTAAGTAACTATGAAGCCATCCCAATCCGAGGAGCAGATCTACTATGAAACTGATGAAGCTTAAGCTTCAAGGCCCCTAATCCTGGAGTGGCCTCAGAAGCAAGTTTAGTCCACATTGCTTAAAACCTTTGGGTCTAGTAGACCCAATTTAAGTCGCACAACTTAATTCCCCCCCCTTGGTATATATTTCAACAATCCCAAAGTTTGAGGCTCAGTAGCACAGATGTTAAGGTTTGGTGACCTGCCAAGAAACAACCCCATTGAAGAAGATGACCATGGTTACCCAGACCTCATTGCTGGTTGCAAGGAGGGCCCCATAACAGTTCAAGCTTCAGAGCCCAAAAATGTAGGTCCGCCACTGCCCGCTCCACAAAAGCTCCAAAATGGTGTTAAGCTACTCCTATTCTACATCTGTATGGGGCTATGGAGCTACAGTGGCGCTGTGGACTAAACCACTGAGCCTCTTGGGCTTGCCAGTAAGGTCGGCATTTTGAATCCCCACAACAGGGTGAGCTCCCATTGCTCTGTCCCAGCTCCCGCCAACCTAGCAGTTTGAAAGCATGCCAGTGCAAGTAGATAAATAGGTACCACTGTGGTGGGAAGGGAAACAGCATTTCTGTGCGCTCTAGTTTCCGTCATGGTGTCCTATTGCGCCAGAAGCTGTTTAGTCATGCTAATCACATGACCCAGAAAGCTGTCTGTGGACAAATGCCAGCTCCTTCGGCCTGAGTATCGCAACCCCATAGTTGCCTTTGACTGGACTTAACCGTCCAGGGGTCCTTTACCTTTTTCTTCTTATTATCCCAGCCCCTGGGCATTGCTAGGGTATTGCAGGGCAGCTCCAGCATGGGAACAGGTAAAGTACAGCCCCTCGCTGCCAGACCGTGCCATCGTAGGTAGGGGCAATGGGGGGGGGAGATCCTAGCAAAGCTTGGTGGTCTGTGCCATACCCTTCCCCCCATCCCAATGGCTCTTGGGATACCAGTGCAGAGAGGCCTTTAAACACTCCCTCCTGGTTTTGTATTGGACTGTGGGTCCTTAGCAGCCTCACAATCCCTTGTGTGCTGCATTCTAGAAATTATCATGAAGTCACAACTTCATCTGAATTTTTTGGAACTGAAGAATGAATTGGAGCCACCCAATTCCAAAAGCATTGTCAAAGATGCCTCAGTACGACAAAGCAATGTTAAAATTATAACATATTTGGTTATCCGTACAGCCAATAAATGTCTTTGCTGCTGAAGGAATAATCCAATAAAGCAGCAAAACAATACAAAACGTTGAAATCAAATATCCTCAGAGCTGAAAATGCCAGGGGTGCCACTGAAACTGTATATTTCAGCCATCAAGGGACAGGAAAGTGGACAGAAAGGTGTTTAAATCCCACCTGAATGTTAATAATGAGAAAGACAGACACACTTCACCGATGAAAAGGATGGCTGGTTGTCATTATTTCATGATCATGGTGCATCTCATAATGCTACTTTTTGATTGGGATATATATTAGGAAACTCATTAATAACCTGAGGGGATAATTGTGTCACCCTTCAACCCAATTTAAGCTCTTTTGGGTCTTATTAATTTAAATGGGACAAGTGACACGTGTGCTCAAATGTCTCCCGTGGAGACAAAGCAGACTTAAAAGTTCATAGTTTTGGCTGCGACATGACCTTGGAATTAAAATCATGCAGCCACTTACATTAGTGTTTGTGGTTTATCAGAGCCTGACTCGAATCATCTAAAATCTCTGGCCTTTCTAGAAAAGCAAGTTAAACACAGATGTCACCACGGTGCTGGGTGACTCCAGCCAGGGCCATCTTAAGCATATCTGGCGCCGTGGTGCAAAGCTCCATTCGGCGCCCCCCCCCCCGTTCCCCAGTGTTGTCCACCTTCTTTTAGGGAGGACAGCACTGCCAGCGGGGCTGGAGGAGGCAGGCAGCGGTTGGAGGGCAGCTCCTCCGGCGGGGAAGAGGTGGAGGCTGGACGCGGTGCCTCCCGGCTAAGCTGGCTGCTTCGTGCCGCGATGGCCACGGCAGACGGAGGCTCTGGGCGTGGCGCTGCTTTGGCGCCGCATGGCGGAGGCAGGCGAGGGTGGCAAGCTGATGCCAGGAGGCGCCGCGTCCAGCCTCTGCCTCTTCTCTGGTGCCCTCCAGAACTTGGCGCCCCGGCGCCCCACACTTATCTATGGGTAAGACGGCCCTGACTCCAGCAAAGAGCAACTTGTAAGAGCTGCTCTGAATCAGCTGAAATGTCAAATCTGTACATTACCAGGTGGCAAATCTCTGCCTTTTTCATCCTGAGCCTATGCTTGTTTGGTTGCATCCAGCAAAATCATCCAATTCATGCAAAGACTTCCGCTTGGACAATGGAATTTCCCCTCCTTCTCTAAATCCTCCAGAGAGCCAGAACTTCACCAGCTCCCCACTGCAGCATTTCTCCTTCAGTCTTTGGAGGGTGACAGAGACATGTTGGAAGAAGTGGGGCCTGTAAGCACATCCCTGCTCTCCTCTCGCAAGATTCGAGTTTAGCTCTTTAACAGACTCCTACAAAGAGATGTGATTCAGCAGAAAGTATTTTACCGAAAATGTGGTAGTAACTGGAGCCTTCCTTTTGGGTGGGTGTGGGGAGCAATCTTTCTATAATTTTTATTAAATTTTCTAAATTACATTTCAAAATTTTCATTTAGACAATCTTAAATCAATGGCTTCTCTTATCCTCATTCTGTGTTTCATTTTGCATACCATATATCCCTGCATATTTTACATAAACTAAACCATTCAGTAATCCATTGTTATATCCATCAAAACTTATTTACACTGTTGAATTTATCTTAATGCTACCAGCATTTTTAAATGAACACAATTTTCCTCCATATAGTCAGTAAACAGGCCACCGTAGTAGCATACTTAAGTAGTCTTTTTTGACATCTGGGAATTCCCCACTGAATTATCCTCAACAAAAAGGACTCTGTTTTTTTATGGAAAGGTACTTTAAAACATTTTTTTCAGTTCATTATATATCATTTCCCAATACTCTTTTACCCTTTTTCAAGTCCACCACATATGATAAAACATACCCTCAACCTCATTACATCTCCAGCACTTATCTGATTCGGACTTATACATTTTAGCAAGTCTGCTCGGACGTAAATACCATCTGTAAATCATTTTCTAGTAGTTCTCCTTTGAGGAATAACATGCTGGGAACTTCAGATCACTCTTCCAAAGTTTTCCCCAGAGATTCAAATCTATATTATGTCCTATATCTATTGCCCAGTGTGTCACAAAGGGGGGGAGCAATCTTGACAATAAACCAGTTGTCTCATTGATTAATTGAGATTTGCCTTGACTCCAGAAAAACCTACAGCTCTTTCTTGCTGCTCTAGGTGTGATGCAGAGGCATATCTCAGAGTCAAAAGGACTTGTGTGCATATTTCTCATCGCATGAGTTTAAGCATGTTTTTGCTTCTTAGTTTGCAAATGAATTGTTTTCTCTTAACTGTTAACCAGGGCTTTTTTTCCAGCTGGAACTCACCGGAACTCAGTTCCAGCACCTCTCAGATGGGCACCATTGCCATTCTAAGAGAACAAGGGAGGTGTTCATGGTGAGTTCCGGCACCCATTTTTCTAGAAAAATAGCACTTCTGTTAACCGTGGCTCCTTTTTTTCTCTTTCAAGTCTCCGGAATGTGTTCTAGTACAGTCTAATTTATCAAAGTACAATATTGGCTATCTAAAAAGGTGTCTCTAAATATACGTATGAATAAATTAGGAAGGCTGTGGATCCCAGGTTAGGATAAGTGGAGACATGTAAGCAGGGAATACGTACACCAGAAAATTTGGAATTACTCGGATCTGGCCAGTGGCAGTTCTGCTGTTTCTTTATGGGATATGTAAAAATGTGCAGCTTAAACCAAGTCAGGAAGATAATATAAGAAACATATGAGTTATTTGTGCTGAAGAAATCGCACATAATCTGTGCACAGAAGCTTCTCATTCTTTTTTGTGTGATGCGTAACAATGTCCATTGTGTGCAATGAACATTCTGCACTGAAAATTCTCCCATGCCTCAGAAATAAAAGGAGCTCTGTGCAAGTCTTGGAGCCACTGGAGATACATGGAATGCAATAAAGAGTTTCACAAGAGAGGAACACAATAAGTTTCAGAAATGTATACTGACCAACAGGAGTGTTTGCCTGAGTGCTTCTGGGTTTTTTGCTTGTTCGTTTACAGAGGGGAAAGCATAGATATATATATAGATATGTATAAACCTTTTAAGCTGGTAAGCTTAAAACAAACCAAAGGATAATACGGGGCTAATTCTAACCTCAGATATATGCATGGACATTTGAGCTTTAATAACTGCAGTCTATATCCCATGACGGACCATAGGAAAACTCTTCTTATCAACAACCCACAACACCTTGAATAAAAAGGCTGCCGGTCCCTTCTATGAGCGGATTTGCATTTCATATAAATGATTATTTCTTTTTTAAAAAAAATTAATTTTTTTTATTGAGTTTTACATTGCAAATTTAAATTCAAACAACAAACATCCTCCTCCTCATTCAGGATTCCCTGAATCCTTTGATGCCCCTCCACCATTCCATTGTTACCATTTTCAATCGTTTCCCACTGCTTCAATATTTTCTCTATTTTCCTTATATAATCCAATTTTACCTTAGTTTTTTTTTAGTACATTACAAACGTTACTTGAATCCTGCCAAAGTTTTTAGTTGTTTACAGCGTTCTCTTAGGTACATTACAATTTCCCTCCATTCCTTTTTAAAGTTCTTCTCTTCCTGGTTTCTGATTTTCTGGGTCAATTTAGCCATTTTGGCATAGTCCATCATCTTCACCAGCCGTTCATATATGACTATTTCTAACCCCATGCTCAAAGCCCTGATGGAACACAAGGCAAAGCCTTTGTGTAGATAGGGGGTTCATTGAGTTAAATGGTTATAGGCTGAATCTAGAGCCAGAAAATGAAAGAGTTCAGCCTATTTTGATCTGAATCTGGGGTGAAAAACAAAGCAAACCTAAATGAGCATATGGACATGCATATCTGAGAGCAGAATTTGCTTCTGCTTCTGCTCTTATGGCCTTTGACCAGCTTCTAGTGCCACTTTCCCACACGAAAGCAGAGACCCCACACGGATCCCCATCAGATTCATGAGTCTCCATCAAGTTTAGTGGGGCAGACCTCCAGATTGGCATTGTGATACATCAGTTGTTCTGATCTCCCTTGCTGGTCGAGGCCATATATATTTAAATATATAAACTAAAGTAACCAACAATAGCTATAGTATATATGGAATACACATCAACCCATTGTATGTTATATATTTATATATACACACCCAATTGTATATAAGAGTAAGAATATATTGCATATATATACATATATATGTATTTCTAAGATACATGTACTTACTATAAAGGCAAAGATCACATTCACATCTTAGATGGTCTTCAAAATGTTAAATGAAGCGGATCTTCATTTAAGAAAATGTATAGATGCCATTGCTTTGATGTAACTTTCCCCTTTTCTGTTTGAACATTAAATATCCTATATAACAGCAAAATTACTAAATGGGTGTACATATTTTCATAACCTGAACTGAAAGATAACTCTAAAGAGTGACAGCACATTTTGATATTATTACTAACAATGGTATATATGACAGACTTAATTTGACGGGTTTTGTTTTATTATTTGCATCAGAGTAGAAACCGAGAATAAACTGCGTACCTTTTGTTGTATTGCTGATGCAAAAGAATAATGATTTATTCTAATTTATTTATTTTAAAGTGGGTGTCCTAGGCTTGTTTACAGGCAGTGAACATTGTTAACTTCTAAAGCCTCGTGCAAACGTTTTATAATATGAGTAAAATAAAAAAAAGATGTTGTACAGCAGCATATCCCATCATCATTGCTCATCACAAATTATGTGGTATCGCACTTGTTAACTTTGTAGAATGAAAATTGCTGTGTGGAAGCCCAGATTCATGAGTACTGGTTTTGGTTGTTTGGAAATCAAGCTTTATCAAACTTTCCCTGTGCTCAGAGACAATCTCTTCAAGTCTATCAAGCTATTTTTGCACAGAGCAAACACTGTCCTTTAACAGACAATATCTAAAACTGATGTTCCGGAGCCTAATTGTGTGGTCTGGGATCAGATGCAGTTGATCTGGCTTGGGGTTGTAGATATGATATAAAAGGTGGTCTAGTCAGCCACCTGGATTCTCAGTCCTTGCCCAGCAAGCCAGGGGGTCTTAGCCAATGATTCATGACTCTTTGAAACAGGGAGTGATCCTCACTCCTTAAGAAACACTTATTTGCACCCAGAGTATTGTAATAACATTCAAGTACAACTATTCCCTTTTTTCCTCCTCCTCCTCCTCCTCCTCCTCCTCCTCTTCCTCCTCTTCTTTTACAGCTATTCCCTTTTGTGGCAAGGTATTAGAAAGGTGGCGCTGTGGGTTAAACCACAGAGCCTAGGGCTTGCCGATCAGAAGGTTGGCGTTTCGAATCCCTGCGATGGAGTGAGCTCCCATTGCTTGGTCCCTGCTCCTGCCAACCTAGCAGTTCAAAAGCACGTCAAAGTGCAAGTTGATAAATAGGTACTGCTCTGGCGGGAAGGTAAACGGTGTTTCCGTGTGCTGCTCTGGTATGCCAGAAGCGGCTTAGTCATGCTGGCCACATGACCCGGAAGCTGTACGCCGGCTCCCTCAGCCAATAAAACGAGATGAGCACCGCAACCTCAGAGTCGGTCACGACTGGACCTAATGGTCAGGGGTCCCTTTACCTTTTTATGAGAGAGAGCAGGGTGCTGAGCTGAGGGGGTGCAAAATTGAGAAGATCCATAATGGAGAAGATCCATTTTGGGGAGCCAAATTTTGGCCTCAAACATTGCCATATTACAAAAGTTCACCAAATTCTGCCCCTGGAGAGACAGAGACAATATGGTGGATCCCACTCCAGGCACTTAAATAGAAATTGTTTATGTGGATCCATTTCAGTTTCAGTCCAAACTGAAACAACCTTGATCACCCTAACACAGACGTAGGCAATGTGGTGCCACCCACAATATAATTGGGCTACAGTTCCCATGATTCCCAGCCAGCATGGCCAATGATCAAAGGTGATGGGAGTTGTAGTCCAACAATATCTGGAGATCACTAAGTTGACGATCCCTGCAGTAGGGTGGCCTCTGCTGGGAGTGAGCTGGAAAGCATGTGGCCCTGTTGATTCTTCTTGATCTCTCAGCAGCATTTACTACCATCAGCCATGATCACTTGCTGAACAAACTCGGTGGGAAAGATTCAGGAGGCACAGTGATACATTGATGTCACTCCTATCTCCAGGGTTGGTTCCAGAGGGTGGCAATGAAGTTTCTGCTCATAGCTGTCAACCGTCCCTTATTTGGCAGGAAACTCCCTTACCCCAGCGCCGTGTCCCGCTGCTGTCCCTTATTGATGTCCCTTAAATTTCCCGGGTTTCACAGAAGCAGCTCCTCTCTCTCCCTCCCTGCCGGCCAGGGAGGAGGGAGGCTCCAACTGGCAGCTTGGCTGTGTTGCTCACCCAATAAGGAGTCTAAGAAGGACTGGGGAGGTGGAGCTTGCATGCCTTGTGCCGATCAAATCGGCTGCATTGCCTGGGGACTCGCCTTTGCTCAGCGCTTCCCAGCCGAGAGGTGACAGTGGTTTTCCTTGCTTCATCCCCTTTGCCGGGTTGCTGTGCTGTGAGAACCACCTCTTGAGGCTTCGTTTGGCTGCTGACTGGGCTTTCTGCCTTTGGCTCGGAGGGGCTCAGAAGTTGAACATACCTGTGCCTGGAAAATCCCTTATTTTGGCTGCTGATCCCTTATTTTCGAGGCTGCTGGTCCCTTATTTTCAAATCAGTAAGCTGACAGCTATGTTTCTGCTTGAGCTCATGTCACTTGCCTATGCATTTTCTAGAGGGCTCAATTTCATCCTCTATGGTTTTTTAAAATATCCATATGAAGCCTCTGTGGATCATCAAAATCCATCATTGGTCACTGTTGTCTAGGTATACAGAGCAGCATCTCTCTTGGTACCTCTGTGGTGAAACCGTTATATATTTTCCATTAGAAGATTGAGTGCAAAAGCAATTTCGTTTTAGACCAGCAATACCACTAAGGGCTATGTTGGGATTGTCTTGTGTAATATGTAGTTCACCCGAGGTGTGACTGCACCAAACACATGTGGACTTGCCAGGGAGTCAGGAGAGTCTGCACATGGTTAGTCTATGGAGTTTCCTTCTATAAAATGTGGCAATAGCCAGCAACTTGAAAGGCATATAAATTCAAGACTACCAATGGCTACTAGTCATGATGACTGTATGATACCTTCAGGATCAGAAAAAGCATGCTTCTAATTCCAACAGTGGAAGAAGGCTATTGTCCTCATCTGGTGGACCATTTTGTGAAACAGGATGCTGGCCTAGGTCAGATCCAGAAAATCTCTCTCCTATGTTCTTTTGACTGGCTATAACCCCTGGTCAAGAATATATGGTCACAAACCCAAGTTTGCTACTGTGTAGTGTTTGAACCAGCTTTGAACTGGCTCTATTTCGGAGCAAAGTTTCATGCATGTAGGAAAAGAATCTGAAAAATGTAAATGAAAACTGGCAGGTTCTTTATGCAGTCTTTTAATTTCCACTGAAGACACGGTTGACATATATTTCAATGTAAATCAGACAGACAACTCTGTCTAAGCAGTAGTAGAAGAAAACACAATAGGCAGCTTCATTGAGGTCCCTATTAGTACATCATTGCCTAATGGAGGGCACCTATAGATCAGGAAATAACACAGGGAGCAATCCTAGCAATCCTCAGCTGCAAAGTTCTTGTAAGATTTTGGAAGGATTAGAAAACTGGTTAATGAGTGATTGAGAACAACATCCAATGGGCAAACCAAGCACTGTAACTAGGTAACCCAAAATACGGATGGGGTGATCTTGCAAATGCTATGACCAGGTTTTCAGAATTTCTCAATAATTCATTTGTATATGAGCACCTGGAAGGGCAAGACATGGGCAAAATCTCCATGCAGTCATATTGAGTCGAGTTTTCCCATTGACTTCCTTGGGCTGTGTGCGTGGGCTGTATTTGCTCAGATACATGCACAGTGTTCTTGCATGTGTGGACTGCCCTTTTCATAAACATGTTCAAATGAACTGCTTCCTTGGAAATGGAGAAGGTTTTCACAGGCAGGAAATTCCACCAGAGCTTCCCTGTCCACTAATAAGCCTTGGATCAGACCATTGGGTAAGATGGGAGCAGTCTTCCAGCTATTGTACTCTGTGGGGTGCAACTTTGGGGCAAGTCCAATCCTGTGGAATGCAACCTGACAATTGTAAGAATTCTGCAATCTTTTCTAGGGAAATCGTCACAACCGTTTTGTCTGCTCAGGAGCCAGGGCCCATCTGTCGATTTTACTTGCTGACAGAAGGCTCCTTAGCTCCATGGGAAGGGTGATCGCTCAGTGATAGAGCACTTGTTTTGCATACAGATGGTCCCAATCCCTGGCAGCTCCAGAAAGGGCTGGGAAAGATTCCCTGTTCGAAACCATGGAGAGCCACGGCCAGTCATTGTGTAGACAAGGCTGAGCTAGATGGATTATATGTGGCAGTTTCCTATATTTATTGCCAGCAACTTGGTCACATATTTCTGGGTGAAATTGGATGTACTGTCTGAGAACTGCCATATGAAGCTATTGCTCTGTTTTGCCCCTTGTGCTCCATAATTCACCCCAAATGGTGTGCACAGCACTTTGCCTCCAGTGAGAACTTATCTCAAGGCACAGGACTCTTCAGCTTTCACCTCACACATCCAGAAGACAAACTGAACTACTCAACTCAACTCAACTCAAACTCAAAAGCAGTCACTGCTGTAAGTGGCAGCATGGCACGGTGTCCACGCCAGAGTGGACCCCCAAGGTTTGCTTGTGCTGCCAGGAGGACCCAATCCTTTCACCATTACACAGAGAAGTAGGAACCTAATCCTTGCACTGCTACACGGCGCAATCCAGTTGTTACAGCTGTGTTATGTTGGATCAGGAGTGGCCCCTCTTGGTGACCTGGGACCTCAGCAGCTTCCCCAAAGCACTGACTCATGATGCTTGCACTGGTAAGAATCCTACATTTAGTACCCACCTGTAGGCAAGAGATGTTCCTGCATCATCGCTGCTGAACAGTCCATTGATGCTATCTAAGTGTTTGGCAGGTAAGAGGTAGGAGGAAGAACTGAATCCAAGTTCCCTTCTCCCTTCACAGCTCATAGCATCAATTCTCTGCTCAGTGAGGGGACATCATTGTCAATATTGTGCGAGAACGCCTCTGGACCAGGGCTGTGAGTCTATCTGAGTCTATGTTGGTGTACATACAAGTCAGTCTCATTTGTATGACCCCCCATCTAGTTAAAGATGAAAATATTTGAGTGCCCCTCTCCTAGAAAAAAGAGGAGCCTGGTCCCCTTCCTCTGAATGTATTACATCTCTATCCACATCCAGTGATTACATTTTAGGTGTCTCTTAACAACATTTACAAAGGCCGTTTGAAGCCTAGTTGTGGCTTTAATAAGTTTCAATGAATCCCCCCCCCAAAAAAAATCTGCCTTTTGTGGTTAAATGTCAACACCCATCCTCTGAAAAACTGTCTATGGAAGGCAAAATATTTATTAAATGAAACTCAGCTATATGTCCCCATCTACCGTACGTAGCTGGAGTACCATATAATTAGAAAGACAGATATCAGTATGGCGCAAGAAACACTTCAGTAGGGAAGTTAATTGATTCCAATAATGACATTTGACACAATCACACAGATGCCATGACACCGAGGACAGTGGCCCCAGTGCAGATCAGTTGCAGAAGTCTGGTGGCATCCATAGAAGAGGCTGTGCTTGCCTCACTGCATCCCTTGCATTTATCCACTTCACTGGAGTCTAGGTGGGCACCTTGATTATACATTTTGATTATAACCATCTTGATACAGTTAGTTCTCCCTTACTGAATTGGGGGCAACTTGGCTTGAAATTAAAAGTACTAGACCTAAATTCAAAATGACTGTTTAGGACCTGGGTGGCGGTGGTAGTTAAATAGACCCGGTTGTTTGGGGTTCACACCTTGCATTCTGTGGTGTGGCTGTCTTCTCCTGCTGTTAGAGCCATTCTTGTTGTTGAGGGTTAGCATGAGAAGTCATTGTGCAACTGGCAGTGTACATGTTTCACCACCATGGCTAATAATTGGGTCTGTTCTAAGCAGATGGCACCAGAGCAGGTAATTCATGAATCAGGTTTAAGATCTCAGAAGTGTAACAATGTAATTCAATATTTTGCTGTTAACGGACAAGCCAGCTTCATTCCAAGCAACAAAACCCACTAATTTTATCGTTCCATCCAAAGATGGAAAGGGGTTGGGAAGAACTCAAGCAAAATATAGCCTTTAGGCTACAGTCCTCAAACCCACTCACTCTGGAATAGTTCCGTTGACCTTATTAGTGATAACTTTATGGAGCAAGAAGCCTTGAGGAGCACACCACATTAATGACTGACAGCTGGATAAACTGGCTGCTTCGGAGATGCTCATTAAGAGCTTTTGTCTCCCTGCTTCTTCTTGTTGGTCTTCTCAATCATGGTCTCCACAATCATGGCGGTTTCTTCGTACGTCTGAATTTTGTCGTCCGAGAATTTCTCAATGGATTCCACCACTTCCACTTTCTCGTAACTCACGGTGCTTGGTGGGCTCAGCTCCTTGAAAGAGAGGCTACCGGCCCTGCCATACTCCTTGCCTATGTATACGCCTGCTTCAGTTCGGTCACTCGGACCCATTGGGGTCATTGGCCCATGTTCCTCAATCTCTGGCTGTTTTGCTGGCTCTTCGCGTTTCCCTTCAGGCTTCCCCCACTGTTCAAAGACATCTTCCTTCGTTTTGTCTTCTTCTGGTTTATACTCATATTTCAGGTCTTCCAGCATCTTGGGCCCCTCTTGTGTTTCTTGGGCTTCGAGTTCACCTTTGTCACTCTCAATGGGTTCTGGTAGCTCTGATATTGGTTCTACAACACCTCCACTGGGCATCGTACCTTCGCTGTCAGAGACAGTGATTCCACCTCCAGAAGGGATGGGTGAAGAGTAGAAGCAGGGGTCATCATAACTTCCCTCTCCAGTGACAAGTACATACCGCCCTTTAGTATAGAAGTCGCTTTTGGGTTCTGGTCTCTGGTAGCATCTGATCCTCTCTCTCACTATGTTGCACAGTTTATCAAAAGCTTTGCTTATCTGTGCTCCATCAGGCACATCCTCTGCAGCCCTCTCTTGCTCCAAGTCTTCAACTTCATCCTGCCTGTGTTCACTTGTGATCATTAATCCCTCGTGCTTGAAATCCAGCTGATCGTGATCAAGGCCTTCCAAAGGCCGGTCATACATTTTTTCCGATGGAGCACCATTGGCGAGGTCTTTAGCGGTGATCTCCTTCCTCCTTGAGATCTTCTTCGGCAGACTTCTTTGTCTGGTCTTTGCACTGGTGATGTCTTGAGCAACCAACGTAATGTCTGTGGAGAAGGGGAAAGGAGGGGAAACGGACATAGCCATTGTGTGAGATCCAACAGAAGATAATGATAATAATTTATTATTTATACCCCACCCATCTGGCTGGGTTTCCCTAGCCACTCTGGACGGCTCCCAACAGAATATTAAAAACATGATAAAACATCAAACATTAAAAACTTTCCTAAACAGGGCTGCCTTCAGATGTCTTCTAAAAGTCAGATAGTTGTTTATTTCCTTGACATCTGGTGGGAGGGCGTTCCACAAGGCAGGCGCCACTACTGAGAAGGCCCTCCGCCTGGTTCCCTGTAACCTCAGTACTTGCAGTGAGGGAACCGCCAGAAGCAGTGGCGTAGCGTGGGGGGTGCAAGGGGGGCCGGCCGCACCGGGCGCAACATCTGGGGTTAGGGCAAATCCACGGGTTAGGGGGCGCAAATCCACGGGTTAGGGGGCACAAATTACTTGCCTTGCCCCGGGTGCTGACAACCCACGCTACTCCACTGGCCAGAAGGCCCTTGGAGCTGGACCTCAGTGTCCGGGCTGAACGATGGGGTGGAGACGCTCCTTCAGGTATACTGGGCTGAGGCCGTAATAATGTTCAGTCATCATTTCAAATAGCAAAAGCATTCATTGCACTATACATAAATATGCATCTTCCTACATGCATAAAAATCCAAGGCAATTGTCATGCTCTGCAGTTTGTTTAATGCATGTACAGTGAGGGGGTAGAGATTTGGGGAACTGTGAGAGGGTTACTCCCTTAAACAGGTTTGCCCTGACTTTGGAAATTATAGGGACAGAACCACCCAAAATGTATAGAAATTTATTCATGTATGTGACTACAGCAACAGGAATGTTACTTGCCCAGAAATGGAAAGAAGAAGAAGTCCCAGCAAAAGAAGTATGGGCACAAAATATGCAGAAATGACAAAACTTACCAGAAAAATAAGAAATCAAGATAACAAACTTTTTATAAAAGAATGGAAATGGTTTATGGAATATTTACAAATAAACTGTAAACAGATAGGAACATTGGCAGGATTGTTGTAATAACCTGCAGTTATATAAGAGTATATATTTAAAGTAGATGAATAAATGAGTAAATTAAGGTAATTTGGAATATGCAGAAAATATAAAATCAAATTTAAAGAACCGCAGAAAGAGGGGGAAGGAAGTTGAGTTTTGAAATGTTAAAATGGTTTTAAAATTATTGAAATGTATAAAACTGAAAATCTTTAATAATAATAATAATAATAATAATAATAATAATAGGCTTGCCCTGAAAGGCACCTGAATCTAATTCCTTCCCCATCCTAGCCTTAGGTCATTACCTTTCCTTCCAAGAGCTGTGGTCTGTGTGGTTCTGTAGCTTTGTGTAAATAGTGTCACGGGGGTTCCAACAATGGCAGAATTCAACCTGGAACAGAGGGAAGCAGGTTATAATAAATGCCTTGTGAAATAATGCATTGAAAAAGAATGAAGGCTATGCAAAGTCAAACAAAACAAGTACAGCATCTGCATAATTATGGATATTTATTTCTCTGCATAATGTATGGGCATCTTCCAAATAAGTTATTTTTATTCTTTTGTGTTGCCTCAAGCTGAATACATGGAGAGTATTATGACATCACATTCTCCAATGCCCACTTCCCTGAGCACCTTGCTGGCTAGAATTATTAGAAACAGAGGAGGATGCTTTCATCACAGCAATATTTCACGGGTTACAGAAGCAGTCCTACTTATTTTAGGGTCGCCACCATGTCCTCTTTTCCCCAGACACATCCTCTTTTTCACGGGTATGTAAAATTAGAGTCTTGGCATAGCAATCCATAGCTGAAAGTAGAAATCCGCAAATGTGTCCTCTTTTTTGCTCTTCGAAATATGGCAACACTCACTTATTTTGAATAGATCTCATGGAATACCATCCTGCACACCTACAGAAGTTGACTGCACACCTGAGGGCAGCAGACTCACTTGAGTCTGTGGATGTGTTAATGGTGAAGCACATGGGACGCGGGTGGTGCTGTGGTCTAAACCTCTTGGGCTTGCCGATCAAAAGGTTGGCGGTTCGAATCCCTGTGACTGAGTGAGCTCCCGTTGCTCAGTCCCAACTCCTGCCAACCTAGCAGTTCAAAAGCATGCCAGTGCAAGTAGATAAATAGGTAAGGTAAACGGCGTTTCTGTGCGCTCTGGTCTCTGTCACTGTGTTCCGTTGAGCCAGAAGCGGTTTAGTCATGCTGGCCGCATGACCCAGAAAGCTGTCTGTGGACAAACGCCAGCTCCCTCAGCTTGAAAGCAAGATGAGCGCCACAACCTCATAGTTGTCTTTGACTGGACTTAACCGTCCAGGCATCCTTCACCTTTTACCCAGCTCCTGCCAAACTAGCAGTTTGAAAGCATGTCAAAGTGCAAGTAGATAAATAGGTACTACTCCAGCGGGAAGGTAAACGGCATTTCCGTGCGCTGCTCTGGTTCTCCAGAAAGCAGCTTAGTCATGCTGGCCACATGACCCGGAAGCTGTACGCTGGCTCCCTCAGCCAGTAAAATGAGATGAGCGCCACAACTCCAGAGTCGTCCACAACTGGACCTAACGGTCATGAGTCCCTTTATCTTTAAAGCACATGCTACATGCTGCTCTGCCTATTGCTCTTTGCATCATCTCTGTGAGGCAGCCGCCTAAAGCCATTTCTGACCCTTGGGGAGGAGAGGGGGTTGCGGTCTAACCCCTCCCTCATGCACGGGGGCTGGCCTTCGGCCCCCGCGAGAGCTGGGGGAATCCCTGGGCGTGCTTTCTGCCCTGCCCGCCAATCGGCGGGTCAGGGAGGTGTGGCCTAGCATATTTAAGGCCAGGCACGCCCAGGGACCGCCCTCTTTACTCCTGGCCAGCTGAGAGGTTTTCCCATCCCACCCACCCTTAGGTAGAGGTAGACATAGGCAGATATGACCTTGCTATGGACTTCGGTTGGTCGCCGCAAGGGGCCTGGTAGGAATTTTTCCAAGTTGGCGAACTTATGGCCTTTTGGTTTTTTCGCCTACCTCGTAGCAAACGTCACAACTTTCCTCAGTATTGGCGGTTAGGCATTGGCTGGGGGTTCAATAGTTATGCAAATGGATGGGGGGGAAGGAGCGCCATCACCTTCCCCCAATGAAAAGGGTAGTCTGATATAGGACTCCGAGGGGCGTTGTCTTGTCCGAAACCTAGGAAGGTAAGGGCCTCCGACACGCCCCCGAGCAGTGACACCCGTGGGATCCTAGTTGGCATACTTCAACAGGACCCCCACGGTTTGTGTTAACCCTTCCCGGTCACCATGCCGGGTAGTTGATAGGAGCCAATGCCTAAGGCCAATACCTTCAATTCTTTAATCAATAAAGTTGTGGCCTTTTCATGCCCATTAACCTTAAACAACGTGTCCTGTGTCTTTATTTCATATGGGGGAGGGGGATTGACACGCAACTCTGCCTAATAGCAGGACCGGTTCTGCTTTGGTGTTAATATGAACCAAGGTACCACCAATTTCATAGGAAACTTCGAATGTCATTTTTGGTTTGTTGGTTGGTTTGAAAGAGGGTTCTTAAAGACACAGCAATACACTGAACCCATGAACATATCCAGTGCCCCTCAAATCTCTCACCTGCTTTCTTCATTTTCAATAATACGTTTGTAGCGCTCAAGTTCACTCTCCAGAGACTGCTTATAAATGGAGAGCTGGCGGCAGTCGTTGGTGTATTTTTCCAAGGTCCTCTCAGCATCTTCGATGCCCTTTCTCAGAGTGTCGATCTGCTCATTGTACAACTGAATCTCATCGTCATAGCTTTCCTGGGTGTTTTTAATAGCCTGTTCCAGCATTGTTGTCTGTTAAAAAAAACCAAAGGAAATGAAAGAGAGGACTTTGAGCATTTATCACCTGGAAAACTTTGCACTGGTACCCTCTCAGCTGGTCACTGTCGGCCTGTTTCAGTCATAAGTTCACTGACTTTAAGCCAGGGGCTGTGCTTTGCCTATTACACTAGACAGGTTATGTTTGAGTTTCATTGCAAAACTTTGCCACATGTCGTTCTGATGAAAACACGGGTAACCTAGAAGGCAGTGATTTGACCTGACTGCAAAAACTAAAGTTAATTTCAGAGACAAGGACAGGTGAGGAAGCAAGTATTTTGCAGATTAGGTTACGTGACTATCTGGTGAATCAAAATTCCTTCGCCAAAAAGCATTTTTGTGGAATATAAATTTGCCACCAGGTGGCGATCAATCACTTGAAAAGCAAAGACTTTGCCTGCTGTGAACACATTTTATTCCTTTCTTACTGCTCCAAGAACACTTTTTTTAAAAAAAGGTTCTATGGGCACCACTCAGATAGTCTTGAAGAGTACATTATAGATGAAATCACCTTTAATTTCACTTTAAGGTGTACCTCCTTAAAACCTTGGAATATGTTTTCAAACACCAGACTTGGAGAGCTGGATGAGGCTGGGTACCCCCCCCAACCCCCTCCCCCCACAAACAAAAAGCAAAGGACCCTCACAGCTCATAAGAACATAAGAACAGTCTTGCCAAATCAGGCCAGTGGCCCATCAAGCCAACATTTGATTTTCATAGTGGTCAGCCGGATGCCAACGAGGAGACCACAAGCGGGAGCACAATCGCTTGCAATTCCCCCAAAACTGGTGTACAAAAAGCACGGTGGAGGCAGAGCACAGCCATCATAGCAAAAAGCCACTGATAGCCCAATCAATGTGTTTTATCCTCTTTTCAAGCCATTCAAGTTGGTGGCCATCACTCCCTCTGGTCAGAGCAAATTCCGTAGTTTAACTGTGCACTAGATGAATAAGTACTTTATTTTGTCTGTCTTGAACATTCAGCACAATCTCCGAGTTCTCGTATGATGAGAGAGGGGGGAAACATTTCTCCATCCCCTTTTTCTACACCAAAAATAATTTTATACACTTTTATAATGTTTCCTCTTACTCGCATTTTCTCTAAATTAAGGTAAAGGGACCCCTGACCATTAGGTCCAGTCGTGGCCGACTCTGGGGTTGCAGCGCTCATCTCGCTTTATTGGCTGAGGGAGCCGGCGTACAGCTTCCGGGTCATGTGGCCAACATGACTAAGCTGCTTCTGGCGAACCAGAGCAGCGCACGGAAACGCCATTTACCTTCCCGCTGGAGCGGTACCTAATTATCTACTTGCACTTTGACGTGCTTTCGAACTGCTAGGTTGGCAGGAGCAGGGACCGAGCAACGGGAGCTCACCCCGTTGCAGGGATTCGAACCGCCGACCTTCTGATCAGCAAGTCCTAGGCTCTGTGGTTTAACCCACAGCGCCACCCGCATCCCTCATTTCTCTAAATTAAAAAGCCCCAAATGCCTGTAAGCTTTCCTCGTGGGGGATAGTTGCTCCATCTCCTTGATCTTTTTGGCAACCCTTTTCTAAACTCCCTACCCCCCAGCTCTACAATATCATTTTCAAGTGAGGCAACCAGAAATGTACACACTATCCTAAGTGTGGCCACATCATAGACATTTTTTTTATTTTCAATCTATTTCCCAACAATCCCTAGCATGGCATTTGCCTTTTTCACAGCTGCTGCACCCTGAGTAAGTATATTCATCGGACTATGCAATATGACCCTCGAGTCTCACTGCTGGTCCTTTTCTTGCAAGGAATCCTATTTGGAATAAGGAAATTTCCCTTTAAAAAGGGAAACGTTAACAGCTATGCTGGTCAGTCACCACCAATTCAGACCCTGTGACTGTATGTATGTGTGAAATGAGTCAGTGTGGGGTTTTTTGCATCACTTTACACTTGCTTACATTGAATTGTCTTTTGTATTTTATTACCTGCTCACCAAATATGGAGAGAACAATTTGGAGCTCCTCGCAATACCTCTTTGTTTTGAAAGTCACGAACAATTTGGTGTCATCAGCAAACCTGGCTGCCTCACTGCTTATTGCTAACCCATATCATTTATGAGCAAGTTAAGAAGCACGGGTCCCAGGACCAATACTTGAGGGACTCCAGTTTTTACATCCCTCCATTGGGAGAACTTAAATCCAGTTGCCCTGATAGTGAACCACTTGTAGGTTTTCCTTCCTTGCACATATATTTATGTGTGGCAACAAATGCATATGTTTGACTGGGCATGAATGCATGAGCTAACTAAATGAGTTAACTTTTTAATATACCCTCTAAACACTCACGCTCACTGGCTACATTCGAATGAAGGAAAGTGACTGCATATCAACCTGAGCAAGCTGTGTTTCCTTTTTATAGAATACAGATAACTGAACAAATTTGGTTGCATTACATTCTTCATTAAATTATCTTTCCATTGATATATACTTTTATGGTATTACTCCAAAAAGAAGTGATGTTGTGAGCCATCAAACCTAGGAAATACACTTTTCCCAAAAGGTTTCCACAATTTTGCCCACTAGTGTAGTGCTTTGAAGTGCTGAAAGCATTTCACATTAAAAGCTGGGCTGAATAGCCCCCCTCCCCGTTTTGCAGGATCATTTATCTGATGAGAAAGTGGGGAGGAGGGTGAAAGGAATAATGTATCACTTCACATGATAATTTCCCCCTGACCCCATATTAGCTATTGACTTTGGTATATTGTTCCACTGGGGCCTTGACTAAAGATACTGAACTCATTCATCCACACTGTGGACCAAGTACAGTCCTGAACAAGAGCACTCCTGACAGGGGCTGGAGAAGGGTTAAAATTTTATTGTACCTCCCATCTCCCTTTGATGAGAATGTCACCTGCCTTTGGATCAAAAAATCTACCTGGAGAAATCCTGTGAATTTAGCTCTTTAACTCTTGCCTGCGAAGGCAGCTGTGTTAAAATGTCAAACACACCCAAGCAGTCAGCTTGCAAACTGATGCAGAATTATCCTAGATGGTGTGCAAATTATTGGCTTGAATCAAAGCTAGCTTGGAGGCGGGGGAATGCATGAAAACACAGTATTTCATAAGAAACCACAGGATAGACACGGTTTGTTGTGGCTAACAGTGTGTGTACACAGGTTCCCAAAACAGTTTTGGGGCATATTAGATGCAGAGTAAACAGGAGTGTGTAGGTAAAAAGGTAAAGGACCTCTGGACAGTTAAGTCCAGTAGAAAGTGACTATGGGGTGGCAGTGCTCATCTTGCTTTCAGGCCAAGGGATCTGGCGTTTGTCCACAGACAGCTTTCCAGGTCATGTGGCCAGCATGACTAAACCGCTTCTAGCACAGCGGAGCACCGTGATGGAAGCCAGAGCACAGAGAAACACTGTTTACCTTCCTGCTGCAGCGGTACCTATTTATCTACTTGCACTGGTGTGCTTTTGAACTGCTAGGTTGGCAGAATCTGGGACAGAGTAAAGGGAGCTCACCCCATCGCGGGGATTTGAACTGCCGACCTTCTGATCTGCAAGCTGAAGAGGCTTAGTGGTTTAAACAGGAGTGTGTACACAGGCCTAACACAACTGTATTTCTGGGGGAGGTACCTCAGTCTGCAGTTTCATTTTCTGAGCCTGGAGCTGACAAAGGATGCTCTTGTATTCTTCTAACTGGCTTTGAAGAATCGGTATCCTCCTCTCAGTTATCAGCTTCTCCTAAGATGAAAGCAGAAAGAGGGAGGGTTGCGCGGGGGGAATCGGATTGTGTGCAAGTACTACCGAAAATCTGATTATGCATGGAAAGGGACATGAAAAAAGCACGACTAGGCCAAGTGCTTCCAGCAGGAGTGCTATCAAAGTCATGTGGTTTTCAGAAATTGCACTTGATTTGAAGGGATACACATTGTGGTGAAATGATGAATAGCAAAAGACCATTAATGTACAAGCAAGAAATATTGACAGGATTTCAAAGGGCAACTCTTGGAAAGTGAAAAAGAACTAGGTTGATTTCACGGAAGGACATATTTAGATGCACGGAACTGCCTTATTTCCAGTCATTTGTATCAATCCCTTGGGAAACCTAGGAGGGATATTTGACTGATTGAAAATATGTCCTTGAAAATGCCACAACTCCTCCTTCGCTGCTACTCACTTCCCCTGTATGGTGCAGTGATCTGAGTGCTGGATAGACCAACCTGGGAGACAGGGGTTATGGACCTCACACAGCCATGAAACTCACAGGGTGGCCTTGACCAGTCATTGTCTCTCAGCCTAACCTACCTCACAAGGTTGCTGTGAGGATGAGGCAGAAAGAGGGAGAACTACATGCACCACCTTGAACTCCTTGGAGAAAAGGGGGGGGATACAAATAAATAAGCCAAAAATTCCTTCCCTGGGGAAGGATGACACTGTGGCGGATAGGTCACTCAGCATAAGAGAGGCCCCCTAATTTGAGCAAGGGCGTTCACATACCTGAGCACCTTTGCTTCAGATAATTGATGCATCCCTACAAGCAGTTGTTTGGCTATGATCTCCATCATTCTGTGATGAACAGGGGTGGCGAACGTCCCTTCAAACTCGTAAGGTGGAAGGCAGAGAGGCCAACAGTAGGTGAAGCCAAGTGATGCAAGCTTTGGGCCTTTCCAAGCTTGCCATTTCCCATTTCCTGGTTCTCGTTCTTTTGAAATTGAATTTGATTTTTTTTGCATGCCGCCACACAACGTTGCCATTATGCAGCTCGTGTTTCAGAATAGTGTACACGCACACCACTTTTTCTTCTACCACAGAAAAATCCAACTTTTGTGAAAGATCCAGGTGGATCCCAGATATGATCAGTGGTGTGGCGTGTGGATTGCATCAACCTGATTTTTGTATGGAGAAGATGGGAGCTGGTGGGTGTGGTTTGGGAGACATTGGTTGTGTGTCACTTTCCTCAAAATGGTGGAAGCAGAGGTGGAGCTAGCTGCTCCGGCACCCGGGGGCGTGGCTAGCCACCCTGTGGGGTGGGGCTAGTGTCCCAGGGGGCGCCGCCCATGGCGAGTGTCCCAGGGGGCAGGGCAGCAATGTCACATCCCCCCAGGGATGACACCTGGGGTGGACCACCCCCACCACACCCCTTTCCTCCACCACTGGGTGGAAGCTGTCCGTTTGCAAGCTCAACTCAGAGGGGAGATGAGGGCAGGGAGAGACGATGATGCTGAGGTCAAAGCACAGCAATATACATATACAATACATATACAAAGTTCTAACAAACCAGAAGCTTTTCTTTTAGGTATTGTAGGACCAGAGATCCTGAAGGACCAAACAAAACTATTTATGTACGCGACCACGGCTACATGGACTCTCTTAGCCCAGGAATGGAAAGATGGTACAACTCTGGCTAAAGAAGAGTGGCAGACAGAATTGATGAATTATGCCGAGATGGCAAAACGTACAGGATGAGAAACCAGGAAGAGGAGGTTGTTAATAAAGAATGGGGAAAGTCTATAATTTGTTTGAAAAAAGCTATTGTAAACTATTTCGTACATTGATAGGGTTGACGGAAAACTTGCAGTGAAAATTTGAGCTGTGGATTGACAAAGGATTTATAAAAACAGAGTTATGAAAGAGATGCAGAAGGGAAAATTATTACATTAAGATCCAAAATTGGGGGTGGGGGAGTCAAAAGGGATTATGTTTATGTATTTAATTCATTATTTTATGTAAAACAGAAAATGAAAAAATAAAATTTATTTTAAAAGGAACAGCAATATACTGCTGTGCAATGGTTGTCCGCCAAGAATAACCATGTATTGTAATCCTCCAAACATTGCTTCACCAATCCTCAATCACTCCATTTTTCTTTTACCCTTTTTCTACTATTTGAGAATCGGATCCTTTGGATCATTTCTTTTAACGTGCCACAAACATTGTCGGTGAAATAAAACACTTACCTCGCTGGCTCCAGCTGTGATGGTGGATACGCGAGGAGTCGTTTGCATGATCTGCTGTAAAATGCTGACATAGGTCTGTATTTCCATGAGGTTCTGTGGCAGAGCAAAATGATTTACATTTGAAAGAATCAAAGGTAGGATCTCCGTTCGAGGGACTCCCCTCTCAACTCAATTCCCCCTCCCCCCCCCCGTGTGTAGATCTATCCTAGGTCAATAAGGAATTGTTCTAGACAAGTGAGACCTGCAACAAAACATTGCACTGTGGAATACTTCCTGTTCAGAGATCCATCCTTCTGGTTTTCTACCCCCCTCCTTCAACAATTCATCTTGCATTCTTTGGCCACTGACCATTCATAGTCCCCATTGACTTGTTTTGGGGTTCCCCCACTAGGGTTTCTCCCCCAAGATTTTCTGTTCACAGCCACAGCTCTGTAGCACCAGAAGGTAGATCAACTTCCACTATATCATCCCACTATGGCTTTTAATCTGCTATGAAGGTGCCATAAATAGAGTGGGAAGGAAATGGGAGATAGAACTTTGTTCATTGGCTGAAGGTCCCTTGTCAGCCAGAGGTCAAGGGCCTACTCTCTGTTGTCTACACTTCTTGGCAAGCAAAGAAAACGAAGAAGAAATCAAAGCTCCCCTGTTAGTTCACAGAAATTACCTTTTTGTATCTGTCCTTTGCAGCATTAACATCATCCTGCAAGAACTGTGATTCAATCTGTAGTTCCAGATTACACAGCAAAGCTTCATCGGCTTCCTGTAATAAAAGCATTTCTTTATGTTATTTTGACTTTACCAACACGTTCTGTATTTTGTATATTTATATTTCCAGTGTTCCCTGTTTAAAGGTTTTGAATGCTTGCTGTGAACCGCTTTGGGCACAGTTGCGTGTAAGTAAAACCAACCCATCAATGAGTGTTCCAGTTTTACACATGCACAGCCAATCACATGCAGCCCAAGATGTGCTATCTGCCTCAAACGTTCAGCTGCCAGTGCTCAGACAGAACCACCATATTTAGGGGTTGCAAAACAGTGACATTCCTGGCAAGGACATGTGATGGGGAGCCATTCAAAGAGAACTGTTTTTGTGACACGGCCCAACAAGCTAATCCAAAGTGTCTGCTGTGCTGTTCAAAAATGTGTAGATGCTTGCTCTTTCCATTATATCATGGAATGCAGAACTGGCCAGGTCTGCTGATGTGCCAGGAATGATAAAGATAAAAACTTTGCATGGGCTTTTGCTCTGGGCCTTGTTATCTGCACTGTGAGCAAATGAGATTAATACAGACCACGACCAGAACATTCTAAGCCAGCGACCAGCCATTTGCTCAACATTTCTGCATTCTTTTCTATGACTTTTTGAGATATGAATCAGCAGCAAAACAGTGAACTCATCAGCCCACTGGCACTATATGAACATCTATATGAAGCCGCTGGGAGAGATCATCAGGGGAGTTGGGCTGGGTGTCCATCAGTATGAGGATGATATCCAGCTCTATCTTTCTTTTAAATCAGAACCAGTGAAGGTGGTGAAGGTCCTGTCTGGAGGCGGTTGGGGGATGGATGGCGGCTAACACATTAAGGTTGAATCCTGACAAGACAGAAGTACTGTTTATGGAGTCAGGGAGCAGGCGGGTGTAGAGGACTCCCTGGTCCTGAATGGGGTAACTGTGCCCCTGAAGGACCAGGTGCGCAACCTAGGAGTCATTTTGGAATCACAGCTGTCCATGGAGGTACAGGTGAATTCTGTGTCCAGGGCAGCTGTTTACCAGCTCCATCTGGTACACAGCCTGAGACCCTACCTGCCCGCAGACTTTCTCGCCAGAGTGGTGCATGCTCTGCTTATCTCCCTCTTGGACTACTGCAATGTGCTCTATGTGGGGCTACCTTTGAAGGTGACCTGGAAACTACAATTAATCCAGAATGCGGCAGCTAGACTGGTGACTGGGAGTGGCAGCCGAGACCATATAACACTGGTCCTGAAAGAAATACATTGGCTCCCAGTATGTTTCCAAGCACAATTCAAAGTGTTGGTGCTGATGTTTAAAGCCCTAAATGGCCTCGGCCCAGTATGCCTGAAGGAGAGTCTCCACCCCCATCATTCAGCTTTGAGGTCCAGCTTTGAGGGCCTTTTGGCGATTCCCTTCCTGTTTCTTCTCATGAACCAACACCCCTTCCAGCAAAAAGAAAGCCACATACAGAGCAACAGCATCTCTGACAGTTGCTTCAGATGCAGCCACATAGTGAAACTCATTCTAGACCCATCAATCTAGCCACATGCATCTTGTGATGTGGATCAGAATGTGAGCACTCACATATATCTGGATCCAGTGCTTGTGATTTGTGGTGCAGGCGCATCAAGGTGATCCCAAAACAAAAGGCTGGGTAACCATCAGACCAAAACAGATACTTGAGTTAAAAGAGGCCATAATTTCATTGGTTGCAGCAAGGTAAGTAGGTTTGGCATTGCATTGTAGCACAGGTCTGTTTTCTGTTTCGAGCCTAGGTGTTCTGTTTGGCGGGGGGGACCCATCCCAGCACACCCACAGAGGAATGACTTTGAGAGTTGACCAGCAGAGAGGACCCAGTGTGGTGAGGGCCATGCGCTGGCAACCTGAGGTGTACGACAGCAGGCTCAGCCCCACCCGCCCAAGCTGTGGCCAAGTGCTGGTGCATTAGCTCAGAACCTCATAAGGGCATCCTACTTGTAAGGAGAACCAGAGCTTACAGGGTTAATAGCTCAGAGTGCGTTCTGCCCACTGGGGGGTGGTCTCACATACAAGGATTGTTCTTTGTTAAGTGAGACAGAACACTTTTGTTTTGTGCTCCAAGGGAGTCAATCATGCCAGCTTGTTCTCCTGGATGATTTATTTCTCTGCTGTAAATAAACCGCTTCTTAGATTAGAAAGAAGCTGTGTACGGACTGTTATTTCTACACCCACACAAGACACACACCACTGTTTGCGATACTCTGCTCGAAGCTGGGAAAAGTCCAGAGGCACAGGGAAGCGTGTCAGACGTTTGAATCTCACACTACTCAACCTCACCTCACAACCAAGAGCCAATCAAGAAGAGTCAAATTGTACTCCAGCCATGAGGAACCAGAGACCACGTAAAGCTTCAGGGAAAGACTTTAAAGCAAGTGAGGGTTGCTGGGGAAGGCTGCTCACCCCTCTTGGTGCGGCAGCATTGCAGGGCATCAGAGGCTTCACCGGGGCCCCGGCGAGAGAACTGGAACAGCAATGCCCTCCCTGATAGGCAGTGAGGGCTTAAGCCCCCTCCACCTATCAAAGCCTGCACCCTGCTTTGGCGAATGGGGATGCAGTCTGGGGATGCGGGCTGTGCCAGGAGGCAAAGCCGACGAAGCAGGTAGGTTTCCCTCGGATCCGCCTCTTGCCCCGTTTAAGCTGCCCACACCTGGGGAACTACCTGTTCGTTCCTTTGCCGGGTTTCCCCGCCCACCCACCTTCGGTTTAAGCTGATAGTCAATGACTTTGCTGTGGCTACCGCGGTCACCACTCTCTATGGGGCCGGATAAGAATTTGCCCACCAGGCTAACTGGCACGAACCCAGTGGTTTTGCCTACCTCATAGCAATCGTCACAACTGGTTGGGCATTGGGGCAATCCTTTGTTTTGGATGGAGAGGAGGTTGTAGTCTCTGCCTGCCCCTCCTAATGCTGGGGTATCCCCTTAAAGGGATTCAGGGGGAGTGGCCATGTCTGCATGCGCTGGTAGGGCCAGGGCCAAAGGCACTCCCCTAGGCAGCGGTCCCTGCGGGGGTCACCCTATTTGATGTAAGTCTTCAGAACTGGATTGGCCACGCGTCACTTCTGGCTGGCAGGCCAGAAGTATTTAGATTGCCCCATGCCCAAGCCAAACCTCTTTCATCTGTATTCAATAAAGTTGTGGCCTGTTTTGATCCCAAAACAAGTCTTATTGGTCTCTTATTTGCATGAGTTGAGGTATGGGGAGCTGAACGCCTGGTCCTGTAAGCTCATTGAGGGAAACAAAGGCCCAGTTTGGTGAACATCAAGACCCTTTTAAGGCTGATGCTCCATCTTCTCCCCAAGATCCTACAAGGCGAAACAAAAGCAGGTAAGGTCTTGCAAGATTCAGGGGGAGTCTGGGTCTCCCTTGTCACTGTAGCCAGCCATGGCACCCCATACATTGATCCTTGGTGTGCAGGAGCGCACAGACCTGTGCGAAGTTGAGCATGACTAGAGTAGATTGGCCCATGAGTCTCTCCACCTCCCCTGACCCTTTGCATTATTGTTTCTGTGCAATACTTTCCCCAGACTCTTAGTCCTAAAAGGTGATTTCAGCAAGTGATTAATCAACATTCTTTCCCACAAGCGGTAGATACAAGACAGGAACCTGACAGGTTGGCAGAGCTGTTGATTAATGCTTCCTTTCATTGGCGAGTCCTGATTTCTGAATCTACTCAGGTACATCCCTCGGGATACTGTTTCCGGTCCACATTCTCAGAAAAAAACTAGCCAAGCAAAACACTTTCAGCTTCTGCGGACAATCCGCTGCATCTCTGGTCTTCAAAGTCTTAATACACCAGTCTAAAGGTGATGGATGTGATTAAATGGTGTCTCAGTGTATAAGGTGTAGCCAATTAAAATGCAACAAATGTCTGAACTTTGACCTTCAGCAAAATTAAGTTCATTGTATTTAAAAACCGTTGAGTACAAAACACCAAGTGAAGCTGGTAGAAGATGATCCAAGCCACTGAGGCCTCTTGGGTCTCTAGTGATAACGCCAAGTCTTAAAGCATCCCCAAGCTGGGCACCTCCTCCTTCAGAGGGAGCATCGGAAACCACAGTGCTTCCATCTTGTCAGGACAGTTTGAGTCTTTGTCCATCCCATTGCCCAGATACTGAGACCTCCAGGTAGAGGGCGGTATATAAATTCAATCAATCAATCAATCAATCAATCAATCAATCAATAATATTTCAATAGTATATTGGCTAACAGAAGGCCATTAATTTGATGTTGTACTTCAGACTACTTCAAATACAGCAAAAGGATAAATTGCACAACAAAACCAAGCAAAACTCACACACCCGGTCAGCTAGCCTTTACAATTATTTTGCAATGCAGTTATCCAGCCAAGTAGAAAAATGCACACATATTGAGGAATCCACATATTAGTGAAAATAACATACTGTTTTAGGGGAAACTGTGTTGCTTTAGGGCAAATTGCTTTGTAAAAAATGTATATATTAGGCAGCATTCACCCCCTCTCAAAAGAAAAAAAAAACAGCTTAAGAAGAGCTGAACATTTGCAAGCAAAAACATAAACAGCTTATTTCAGCTAGAGAGAGATTTATATCCTGTTCTTCTAGTGCCTATTCTGCACCTGTTTCGTATGATGCGCAGGTAGGGGGGAAAACCTGGAAGGCTTGCTTCCATCCTATTTGTCTGCACGAATGAAGCCAGGTGTTTGTGATCTTCCTCTCAAAAAGGTGACAGTATATGCTCATCGCTTTGCCCTTTCTAAGAGCTGGTACCACTGATTTTTAATTTGAACCGTGCAACTCCTTTTTGTGTTTGCAGATACACCGGGAACAAATGCATTTGGGCAATTTTGATATTTATTCAGGCTGATCTACAAATGTTCTCTAGCAGCAAATTTCATCTAATGGCTTGCTTGCGAGCTGCCATCGTGGGAATTGCATTAACCATTTGATATTTACAATTTGTGACAGGTCAGCCTATGTCAGAGGAAAGCGTTTACTTCCTCGATTGAATTACATCTGCAAGCAAATGAGCCCTTGGTAGCCACAGCCACATGTCCAATACACAATTTAATTGTTATGTTCCTTTTACCCTCTGTTGGCACCTGCGCAGCGCAACAACCCCGTCGCACCTCTGCATCTGACAGCAGCACTGCTCATAGCAGCTATTTGGGTGACGGGGTTCAGAGGACAGCTGATGCGTCAAGAGAGTTTTATGTGCACATAAATGCTAAAGGGGAGGAGGGATTGGACTGTGGAAAACTTTCTTTAAGATGGTGAGAGCTGTTTCCTAGTTCTGCTGGATCTCTCAGCGGCCTTTAACACCATCGACCATAACATCCTTCTGGACCATCTAGAGGGGCTGGGAGCTGGGGGCACTGTTATACGGTGGTTCTGCTCCTTTCTCCTGGGCCGTGTCCAGAACGTGGTGTTGGGGGATGAGTGTTCAGACCCCTGGGCTCTCACTTGTGTGGTCCCTCAGGGTTCTGTCCTCTCCCCCATGCTTTTTAATATCTATATGAAGCCGCTGGGAGAGATCATCAGGGGGTTTGGGCTGGGTGTTCATCAGTATAACACTGGTTCTGAGAGATCTGCATTGGCTCCCAGTACGTTTCTGAGCACAATTCAAAGTGTTGGTGCTGACCTTTAAAGCCCTAAACAGCGTCGGTCCTGTATACCTGAAGGAGCGTCTCCACCCCCATCGTTCAGCCTGGACACTGAGATCCAGCTCCAAGGGCCTTCTGGCGGTTCCCTCATTGCGAGAAGTGAGGTTGCAGGAAACCAGACAGAGGGCCTTCTTGGTAGTGGCGCCCACCCTGTGGAACACCCTCCCTTCAGATGTGAAGGAAATAAGCAGCTATCCTATCTTTAAAAGACATCTGAAGGCAGTCCTGTTCAGGGAAGTTTTTAATATTTAATGCTGTATTGTTTTTAACACTTGATTGGGAGCCACCCAGATTATTATTATTATTATTATTATTATTATTATTATTATTATTATCAAGAGAGGAAGGTGGTTGGCAATCATGCTGTGGGCCACCTCTTTTAAAGAGGCACTTGTATCACAAAAGTTAAAAATATAATAATATATACAGCGGACCCTCTAGTTACGTACCGCTCTGGATACATAACTTTTGGGTTACGAACGCGGCAACACATCAGGGGAGCGACACATCAGAATATAATTGACAGAATGCTGGTAATTATTTTAATTAAACTGAGGAAGAATCTATCTGCCAAAGAGGTAGAAAAGGCACTCTAAAGCATCAATAGGAAGATAAGCATGAAAAGCAAAAAATTAACCATCCAAAATAGGAAAGAGGGTCCATTTTTTTCAGCCCATAAGTAAGAAAATAGCCCAGTAGGATAAAGCAGCTGTTTTAATATTAGAATTTCTTCTCAAAGGAGAACAATGTTTTACAGCTATGTCCATTGCTGTATCAAGACCTTATCGCCCCGTCCAAAAAAAGCATATTTCAGATTTCATTTGAAAAGAATCTGTTCTCAGGAGGTTTTATGTGTTTGCCATGGAAACTAGGTTTGTGCAAGAGCCTAGTGTTATATAGATATAGAGTGGGTCCTTTCCTTAAACAGACAATCCTGTTAAAGTATTTTACAGGCCCTGGCTGATGTACAGACTTGACTGTGATGTAATCTGCTACAGAGTTTTTCCTTTCTTCTGAACCTTCAGATACCCAGATACCCAGAAGGCGCTCATTCAATGCTTTTCTAAAGGAGTCGTGTGTGTTTGCTTCTCTGTGTGCAGGCACATGCCCTCATAATACCTGCACAGTTCTTACATGGTTGTTTTTGTGGGATCCACAAGTCCTTCTTCGATTCACCTTAGTTTAGTATCTGGGCAATGGGATAGACAAAGACTCATAAACTGTCCCAACAAGATGGAACCACTGTGAGTTTGTGGTTTCCGATGCTCCCTCTGAAGGAGGAGGTGCCCAGCTTGCGGGTAATGCTTTTAAGACTCGACATTATCACTAGAGACCCAAGATGCATCAGTGGCTTGGAGCATCTTCTGCCAGCTTTACTTGGTTTATCAGCTGCATCCTTTCCTGCGTAGAAATAGCTCACCTGGCTACACTAATCCAGGTTGGATTCCTATATTGTGTTGTATGTGGGGCCGAAAAGCATTTGGAAACTCCAATCAGTGCAGAATTTGGCTGCCAAAGTTCTGACTTCTTTAGCTAGATGGAGCCATGTCAAACAACAACAACAACAACAACAACAATTTATTTATACCCCGTCCATCTGGCTGGGTTTCCCCAGCCACTCTGGACGGCTCCCAACAGAATATTAAAAACACGATAAAACATTAAACATTAAAAAGCTTCCCCGTACAGGGTTGCCTTCAGATGTTTTCTAAGAGTCATGTTGTTGTTTATTTCCTTGACATCTGATGGGAGGGCATTCCACAGGGCGGGCGCCACTACCGAGAAGGCCCTCTGCCTGGTTCCATGTAACCTCCCTTCTCGCAGTGAGGGAACTGCCAGAAGGCCCTTGAAGCTGGACCTCAGTGTCTGGGCTGAACGATGGGATGAAACATGAGTTCCAGATGAACTACATTAGCTTTCTGTTCATGACCCAGCCCAATTCAAGGTATGGAGCTTACCTTTAAAGCTTAAAATGGCTTGAGGCCCCGATAACTGAAGGAACAACTCTTTCTGGACAAGTTAATGGTGCACAATGACCTTCGGGTAAGGCCCTTCTGCTTCATATTCAGAACAGGGCTTTATAATGAATGTACAAAAGTTAGGTGGGTCTTTGTGGTGGCTCCAAATATGGAATAGTCTCTTGAGAGAGGTGCACCTAGGGTCAAATTTGTCTTCTTTTCAGCACCAGATTAGAAGTTTTTGATTTGATGAAGCATTTTAAAGGATGATATTTTCAGATTACATTACTGAATGAGTTTATTCCTCTTATTTTTGTTGTGCTGTATTGTTGGTTTGTAGTTTTTTTCTGTATTTTTAAAATTATTATTATTATTATTATTATTATTATTATTATTATTATGCATATTGCCCTAGAAAAAGGACAGTTTATGCATTTTTCAGATAAATAAACTAAATATTGTTAGAAAAATGCAGTTTGTTACACCTCAAGTAAGCATGTCAACTTCAAAATGGTGATACCTGTGCCATGTGACTGCCTAGTTTTCGCTGGCAGCTATTGAACAGTGCCCATGCTATGGTTGCTAACAATGAACACCAGATGAAAGAAACATTGGCTGAGGGGAAGCAGATAGCCTTTGATATTGTGAACTTACCTTATTAAGTCGTTCAAGAGTAGTTTTCAACATCTGCTGATACTCACATTCATTTTTATATCTACGGAAAAAGAGAAGCAAAAAGGCAAATGTAAATAATAAAGATGATAAAAGAAATGGGTAAGTGGCTCAATGTTCTGTTTTTCGTTTCCAGGTAAAAGTGAATAATGGCAGAAACAAACAATTTGCCGTAATTTTTCATTTATAATGATGAAAAGAATTGACAATATTTTAACAGAAATTACAAGATAGAACAAAAACGTTTTTAAAACCAGGTATAATATCATTGTGGGGGGCAGTGTTTCTAATACTTGTTATACCCCTGCTATTAGTTTGTTATGTTTTTATCAGTTAGTTATTTAGTCAGTTGTCATGGACTTCTGTGGATCAATTGAAAATCCAGTCTTTGTTTTCAGTGAGGTACATAAGAGGGGGGAGAACAGGATGAAAGAACATAAAAGAAAGAAGGGCAATTTAATGTGTCTCAGGAGGCAAGACTGATATTATCAACTGGCAACTGTTGCTGTAGACCAGTGGTTCCCAAGCTGGTTTTGGCTATGCCCACCACCCATAACATATAATTCTTATTATTCAAAAAATGAACTCCTATGCATGTGTGGGAAGCCTAAAAGGCCATTAACTGTTAATAACACATTCTCAAATTGCCGCCCGCCCCCATGTTGGGAACCATGGCTGTAAACAAAATACTTCATAAAATAGGGATGGGGAACCTCAGGATCAAGGACTGAATGTGGCCCTCCAACCTCTCAATCTGGCCCTCTGAACTGTTATAAGGTCCCTCCCTTAATGAGGATAGAGAAATGGGAGTGGGGGTTAGAAAAGACTGGCTTTTGCCTGGCTGGAATGTGACACCATGAGCAGTGGGGGGAGGGGGCACATCTGTTGCACTGCTGAAAAAGTTTATCCAGTCCTGCCATAAAGGCATCCTAAAGAATTGATGCTTTTGAATTATGGTGCTGGAGGAGACTCTTGAGAGATCAAGAAGATCAAACGTATCCATTCTTCAGGAAATCAGCCCTGAGTGCTCACTGGAAGGACAGATCGTGAAGCTGAGGCTCCAATACTTTGGCCACCTCATGAGAAGAGAAGACTCCCTGGAAAAGACCCTGATGTTGGGAAAGATTGAGGGCACAAGGAGAAGGGGACAACAGAGGACGAGATGGTTGGATGGTGTCCTCGAAGCTACAAACATGAGTCTGACCAAACTGCGGGAGGCAGTGGAAGACAGGAGTGCCTGGCGTGCTCTGGTCCATGGGGTAATGAAGAGTCGGACATGACTGAACGACTAAACAACAAAAGATTGCTAAGAGTTGTAAGGTATTTATTTCTCGAAAATAATGATACACTGTCGTACGGCATGCACTCTTGATGCGACAGTCCTTGGGGTTCTGCTACCCACTGATCAATGCCAAGTGCAGAGTGGGGCTTCTAAACCTGCAAAACCAGGTCCCCAACAATTCATGTAGTGGGTTTATTATTCATTCGTTCGTTTGTTCATTACATTTCCAACCTACCTTTGCTCAAGGAGCTCAAGGTGGCAAACGTGGTCCACCTCATCTCCATTTCTATCCTCATAATCTAAGCCAAGTGCTAACTAAACTAAGCCACATACTAAGTGAGGCTCTATTGGTTCAGAATGTAGCCAAGCACCAAATGAATATATGCACAGGCACCACCTAGTGATTACTTATGTGTGTGCTTGTGTATGTGTGTGTGTATGTATGTATGTATTTACTTCTCTTCAAAAACTACAGGCAGCCTTATCTATGACTCCAATACAGAGGGTAGCACTTGAATCAATGGATTCAAATAACAAGCAAGAAAATTCCAATTAAATGTTAAGATTAACCCTCATTAGAGTTTTTAAAGCAAAGGTTGGATGGCCATCTGTCAGGGATTCTTTAGCTGTGATGCCTGCATTGCAGGGGGTTCCAACCACATTATTCTATAAAGGTAAAGGACCCCTGGACAGCTAAGTCCAGTCAAAGGCGACTATGGGGTTGCGGCGCTTACCTCGCTTTCAGGCTGAGGGAGCCAGCGTTTGTCCACAGACAGATTTGCGGGTCATGTGGCCAGCATGACTGAACCGCTTCTGGCACAACGGAACACCAGAGCATACGGAAATGCTGTTTACCTTCCCACCACAGTGGTAACTATTTATCTACTTGCACTGGTGTGCTTTTGAACTGCTAGGTTGGCAGAAGCTAGGACAAAGCAACGGGAGCTCATCCTGTGGTGGGGATTCGAACCGCCAACCTTCTGATCGGCAAGCCCAAGAGGCTTAGTGGTTTAGACCACAGCGCCACCCGCGTCTGTTTCCATGCACTCTGGTTTCCGTCACGGTGTTCCTCTCTCCTCTCACCCACAGCCAACTTACTTGTTACGGAACTCATCCAGCATGCGCTGAGCATCTTTCTCCTCCCGCTCCAACTTAGCTCTGTCGGAGGCCAGTTCGCGAACCCGCTGGCGGTTGAGGTCGATCTGAGCTGCGAAAGCCTCTTCCAGCCCGGCCAGCTCATCCATGCGCTGAAAGGTCTCAAGCTGCTTGCGGAAGATGGCGTTGCGCTGCTCGAGGACCCTGGCCCGGTTGATGTAGTTGGCAAAGCGCTCGTTGAGCTCTTGCAGGTTCTCCAGGCCCTGAGCTTGGGCGAAGCTGCCAAACTCGGGTGACTGGGGCAGCTCTTCGAAAGCATCCGACCTCTCATACTTCTCCTTGCGAACTTCGCGCAGGTAGCTGCTCCTGTACATGGCAGCCTGGGGGGATGTGTGCGGGCCCAGAGATACCCTTTGCCAGTGCCTTTCTCTCTCCAGTTTGATGGCGCGATGTTTCTTGGACTGGGAATAGAAAGGAAGGGGATGAGCTCAGCTCTCCCGCCACAACATTTGAGGACTGACCTGCCTCTCTGTAGTTTAGGATTCTAAAACCCTAGCCAGATGCAGTAGACTAAATAAAATCCAACGGCCCCACCTTCTCGACCTCGGTTTTTCCATCCTGTCAGCATTTTGGGGCTTTCTTTTCTCTGTCTGTTTCAATTGTGCAAGACCCAATTCAAAGCAAAGGGAGGGAGATGTCCTGTTTTTGCTGGAGAGGCAGAAAACAAAAGCTGTACGGCTTTACAGGATGTGTCCAAACATTCCACTGCTTTTTTTCTTTTTCTGTCCATCTCAGTCAGGGATTTTTGCATGAGGGTGTCACATTTCATCGATGCCTAGTGGGATGCTGGCTTCGTTTTTGGTTTTTTGTTAAAGGGGCAGGGATGAGGAATGTTTTCACCCTAAGGTAAAGGTAAAGGACCCCTGGACAGTTAAGTCCAGTCAAAGGTGACTATGGGGTTACAGCGCTCATCTCGCTTTCAGGCTGAGGGAGCCAGTGTTTGACCACAGACATCTTTCTGGGTCATGTGGCCAGCATGACTAAACCACTTCTGGTGCAATGGGACACCATGACATAAACTAGAGCACACAGAAATGCCGTTTACCTTCCCGCTGCAGTGGTACCTATTTATCTACTTGCACTGGCATGCTTTCGAACTGCTAGGTTGGCAGGAGCTGGGACAAAGCAATGGGAGCTCATCCCATCACACAGATTTGAAACGCTGACCTTCTGATTGGCAATCCCAAGAGCCTCAGTGGTTTAGACCACAGCACCACCCGCGTCCCTTATAACATGCCAACACCCACTCCAGACATTTAAAGCACCAGGATGCCACTTCAAACAGTTGTGGCTTCCTCCAAAGAATCCTGGGAACTGTCATTTGTTAAGGGTGCTGAGAGTCATTGGGAGGCCCCTATTCTCCCCACCACCACCACCAACTAACATTGGCAGGATAGACGTTTTTGCACAAAAATAAAATAAAATACAGGGCGTTCGGGTAAAATTTCCTCTGTCCTCCTTTGTTCAGCAGGAGCCACCTCTGGAACTAGTCCTTCCCCTGTGTAGAAGACCTTCTGTTCACTGAAGGTCTGGTCTGGATCCAATTCAGTATATTTACCAGGGACTAGGAAGGTAACAAGTGAGGAAGAGATGAATTGGTGTCAGTGAAGGGTGTGTGTGTGCAGTGATGGCATCTTCCATCTTTTCCCATCCAGATTCAATCGCAATATGTGCTTGTGTTGTACAATTTCCATTTCAGATGTCCTTTGGACTTGTCCTCAAGATGGGGCAGACTGCACTGTCTAAAGAGTTGATTGGTCGGATTGAGATATCTATCTAGTATCTAAATGAAAAATCATGTCTGTTGAGCCCCACCAGAGGGCTGTAAGGCTACAGCAATAATTTCTACACTAACATTGTAGTTGAAAGTGAGGGAGAGGCAAAGTAAGAGAAACACCAGAGAGAGCTTAATTTTCACAAACTTTACACCGGCCAAGGATCACAGATGCCTACACACTGTGCGAAAATAGGTCCCCAGACATCACTGGGAGATCAAACTTGTGGCATGGGGGAAGATAAGGAAACAGCCCCCTCCCCAACCCCAAACCAGAGTCTTTTCTGTTGGGGATAACTCAGAATGAAATTCCCAGGTGTCAGGAAAGGTTATTTATGTATGCAACAACTGTGGCCTGTGTTTTGTTAGCCCCCAAATGGAAAATGACCGAGGTCCCAACAAAAGACGATTGGCAACTTAAGTTGACGGAATATGCACAACTTGCAGACTTAACATATAGAACAAGAAGAACATACGTTTAAAGAAGATTGGAAAACGTTTGTTGAGTATATGGAAAATAATTGTGCACAGCTGAAAACGCTGTCAGCATTAAGATAAATTCAACAGTGTAAATAATTTTTGACGGATGTAATAATGGAAAACCGATTGGTATAGTTTTTGGTAAAATATGCAGGGATATAAGATATGCAAAATGAACCATGGAAAGAGAAGAAGGGAAGTCATTGATATTTTAAGTATGTAAAATGTTTATTTGAAATTGTAAAACAGAAAATTTAATAAAATTTATATATATATATATATATATTTAAAAAGGAACCAATCTCCTGACTGGATCCCATTCCTCATCCCCAACCCAAGTGATGCCTCGCAGGAAAGCCTGTCTTCCCTGCCTGCTTCTAAAAACTACCTTTTAGACAAGATTTTTGGAATTCCGCAAGAAAACTGCAGCAGGTCAGTGTCTGCCAGTTGCAATGTCTGTTGTCACTGTAACACTGTGATAGCAGAAGCTTCATGGGTGTAGCCCGAGAGCTCTCAGAAAAGAACTGTGGTCTAATTGAGATATGTTCATCTTACCCCTGAGGGTCTGAGAGAAAAATATAAATAATGAAAATGCAGAAAAAGTACAACCCAGCACTCATTAACTCTGCAATATTACTTCCATGAAGACCCCCACAAAAGTAAAACAGACTTGTATGCATACCATACATTTAAAGCACAGCACAATTAAGGCACACAACCCTCCAAGAAAGAAACTTGGGAATGGTAGTTTGACCCTCACAGAGGTACAACTACAATTATCCTTAAGAAACTACAATTCTCAATGTTATTTTCTTTTTATTATTTTCTTTATGATTTTCAGTTTTATTCATTTCAATAATTTTACAGTAATTTGAACATTTCAAAACTTGACTTCCTTCCCTCTTTGTGCAGTTCCTTAAATTTGTTTTTAATATTTTATTCATATCCAAATTAATCTAATTTACTCATTTATTCATCTACTTTAAATATATACTCATAAAGCTGCAGGTTATTACAATAATCCTGCCAATGGTCTTAATTGTTTACAATTCATTTGTAAACAATTCAATAAACCATTTCCATTCTTTTATAAAAAGTTTGTTATCGTGCTTTCTTATTTTTCTGGCAAGTTCCACCATTTTTGCATATTCCATAACTTTTTGTATCCATTCTTCTTTCTCCAGGAATTCTTCTTTCCATTTTTGAACACGTAACATTCTTGCCGCTGTAGTCACATACGTGAATAATTTTTTATACAGTTTGGGTAGTTCTGTCCCTATAATTTCCAAAAGGAAGGCTTCTGGTTTGTTTGTTTTTTACAAAGGTTATTTTAAACATCTTTTTTCAATTCATTATATATCATTTCCCAGTAAGCTTTAACCTTACTACAAGACCACCACATATGAGCAAAAGAACCTTCTTTCTCTTTACATTTCCAACACTTATTTGACTTGGATTTATACATTTTTGCCAATTTACTCGGTGGTAGGCACCATCGATATAACATTTTCATATAATTTTCTGAGACCATAACATGCTGTAAATTTTAGATCCATATCCCACAATCATTCCCATGCTTCCATATCTATATTATGACCAATATCTATTGCCCAATGTATAATATGGGATTTTACTTGCTCATCCTTTGACTCCCATTCCAACAACATCTTATACATTTTAGATGACACTTTTACATTCCATTCCATCAGATCTCTCTTGAGTTGTGATATTCTTGGGATGGGGGGTTAAATGTATGGTGCGTATTCAGCCACAGTCCACTGGGGGCTGGAACACCATTTTGAGCAACCCAACTAAGCAAATGTTTGATAATACAGTGGTACCTCAGGTTACAAACGCTTCAGGTTACAGACTCTCCTCACCCAGAAATAGTACCTCAGATTAAGAAGTTTGCTTCAGGATGAGAATAGAAATCGTGCTCCAGCGGTGCGGCAGCAGCAGGAGGCCCCATTAGCTAAAGTGGTGCTTCAGGTTAAGAACAGTTTCAGGTTAAGAACGGACCTCCGGAACAAATTAAGTACTTAACCCGAGGTACCAATGTATTGAATTGTTTGTTAATCAAATGGTAGAGCGCCCTCCCTCTTTCAGTATACCGCCATTAAAAAGAAAAGGCAGGCTTGGAGATAAAATTGGACAGAGAGGATATTTGTAGGAAACTCCATCTGGAATCAATTAAATGTCTGAAAATGAAGAAAAATGACTGAAACGTGTCAAAGGAATGAAAATGCATGAGTTGTGGCAATTTCTTGAGGCCAAGCAAAGGGAATGTGCCTTTTGCATGGTTCCCCGGCAAGCAACTTCCCAAAGCAAACCACTCTGCGTCACATGAAACGATTGCTTGCATTTTAACATAACTGTTTTTTTGTTTGATGCTTTTGCTGTGAAAAAAAAGCAGTTGTTTTGCTAAAATGGGTCGGTTTTGCTGAGATTTTGTTGCCTTTTAAGGCGCTGTTTTCGTGAGAAACCAATTTGCATTCTTGCGAGTGGTCCAGGTACAATAAATAAGTAAATAACTGCTAGGTTGGCAGGAGCAGGGACAGAGCAACGGGAGCTCACCCCATCACAGGGATTCAAACCGCTGACCTTCTGATCGGCAAGTCCTAGGCTCTGTGGTTTAACCATTTTTATTCTATTTTTTCTTTCTTTTTAAAATTTGAATTTATATATCGCCCTATATCTGGGGGTCTCAGGGCGGGTCACAGAATAAAATCAAGATATGAAACCACAAAGTACATAATAAAAATTAAAACAACAACCAATAGCAACCCTCCCCAAAAAAACACTATTTTTTATTCCACTCTAACTATCCAACCTCCCAAAATTTCAACACCTCTCGTGATGGTTTGACCCCTTTCTGTCATAACAGTGCAAATTCTACGAACACCCTCCATATCTCCTCAAAATCATTTCTCCTGAATGCCATTCACTTCTACAGAGCATCACCAATATGCATCTGCTGAGTGAAATGGGCCTTGACAGGCCAGCTTTTGGAGCAGCGGCAAGAAGTCATAGTTATTGAGAGAGTGGCTTATCTCCTGTGGCCCAGCTTTTATCAGAAATTGGGCTGAAGCTCGATTTCAGGAAGAGTGGAGCTGTGTTGTTTTGTCTAGTGAATGCAGACAATCAACCAAGAATAAGAGAAAGAAAGATAAGTACTCCTTCACCCCCAAGGCAATATGTTTTGGAACCTTTCCTGGGAGTTTAAGATTTTAAAATACAAAGGGACTAAAGTTCTTTCCCTCTGTGTGAGAGTAGCTGCCAGATGCAATAAATTAAATGCCCTGCCCTTAATATCCTTCCAGGAATTAAGAGCCTTCATTCTCCTCTAGGGCACTATTGATGGAAACGTTTGAGCCTGTTGAAAAACATAGTAATAATAATAAAAGGAGCTGAGGTCCGTGCCACTGGTGTACAAATAAAATGACTCATTTCCATGATTTCAAAGCTCAGCAAACCACATCACTGTTGCGCCTGCTGCTGATTATTCTCAGAAATACAATTCTCTTTTTGATTCCAGGTATGTGTTCCATTCCCCACGGAGCCAACCTTTGTGTACCATTTCCTTAGTAAAAGTCCCAATTTCTGGAGAATGTTATCAGCTTGAGGATACTGCTTTAATCACCGCTTGGTTGCCTTGAGATGAATTGCTTTAGAGCCTCTGTATTTTATCCAAAATGTACCTTCTTCCATGTTGACTTGGGAGGCAAATTTGAAGGAAACGTTTTCTTAAAATTTCACTCTCCCTCAACTGATTTCTTTTCGAAAAACCACGTTATATAATGATTTTATTGCATTAGCCATGCGGCCATAGCATAATATACATAGAAATAACAACATAAAATGGGGGTGGGGAGATAAAAGTGTATGCCGTTCTGGGCGAATACTTTGAGAAAATGGGGATAACAAAGGTAACGGGAGATTTAAAACATTGAGTGACAGAGAATACAAAAAAACAGGTTCGATTGTGCGGCGTATCGACTACATCTGTGGTATTGAGGAAGGAGTTGGTGCCGCTTTCCTCTTCATCACACTAAGCAGGAAATTAGCTGTCATCTCGGTAATCCAACGGTCAGAATCCTGCAGAAGAAGGGACACTATCCAAGGCTGGATTGGGAGATGAAGCTTGTTCACGAGAGGAGTTAGAAACCGAGATCTTTCATCTGTCCAGTTGGGACAGAAGAGCATTACATGTTCCATAGTCTCCAGAACCGTGTCATTGCAGGAGCATGTTCTATTTGCGATGGGAACTCTGGAGTAACGACCCGACAGAACTGAAAAACCACGTTTATCTTACCGCAGCCATATCACAAGTATGCATGTGCAGCACTCTTTGCCCTATGAAAAGTGACATGGTGATATTCCCTTTCCTGAGACATCAGGAGACTTCAAGTTCTTCTCAAAGATAAAAGCCATTTGTTCTGAAATGCCTTCAGCTAGGCTCCTTTGGGACCCATGGGTGTTTTTTTTAAAAAGAAAGTGCTTCTGGAGCAGATTAAACACAGCCATATGTGATTAAATGTCTAAGTTTTGACTTTCATTAGCATTAATTTTCTTACGTTCCTTGTCAAAGTTTAATCTTTTTTTTAAAAAAAGTAGACACTGAGAGTATAGTTTCTCCTTTGGGAAGAAGTGTGCAATATAAACTGAACAAACCAGCAATGCCTTCTTCTTCTTATTTTAAAACAATATTTATACTTTTCAGATATATACATTTCATTGATTTTACAATCATTTTGACATTTTAAAACTTGACTTCCTTCCCCCTCTTTCTGCGGTTACTTAAATTTATTTTTAATATCTTCTCATATTCAAATTCACTTAACTTACTCATTTATTTATCTACTTTAAATATTTCTACTCTTTTATAAAAAGTTTGCTATCTTGATTTCTTATTCTTCTGGTAAGTTTCACCATTTCTGCACATTCCATAAGTTTTTGTATCCATTCTTCCTTTGCTGGGACTTCTGCTTCTTTCCATTTTGGGGCAAGTAACATTATTGCTGCTGTAGTAGCATACATGAATAAGTTTCTATACAATTTAGGCAGCTCTGTCCCTGTAATTCCCAAGAGAAACCAGTAAATATCTTCTTGATCTGCAGTGGAAATACTTGCGTCCTTGCAAGTATTACCTGTGCCAAGGTGTGGTCGCTTCTTCCAACTTTGCCATGCAGCCAGTGTGGAAGCTGTTCTGGGATCCCACCATGGTCCCCATAACTCTTGCCATTACTGCTGGTGGCACCATTTTAGATTGCCTGAACATTGAGGAGGCTGTCAGTTGGGCTGGTGGGCTGTGCAGACCAAGAAAGCCTGCTCTCCCCTTTCTCCATGGTTCCTTTCCCCACTCCAAATAATCCACACTGTTTTCACCTGCAAGAGAAAAGATAAGGTTTCCTCTTCTTCCCAACATCTTTTTCTCTGTGGGTGGGGAGAGGGTGGTTTTTCATATACTCATACAGTCAGTCAAAGTGGAGTGGGTGGTCTAAATCACTGAGGGCCTTCTGGTGGTTCTCTCCCTGTGAGAAGCGTGGTTACAGGGAACCAAGCAAAGGGCCTTCTTGGTAGTGGCGCCTACCCTGTGGAATGCCCTCCCATCAGATGTCAAGGAAATAAACAACCATCTAACTTTTAGAAGACATCTGAAGGCAGCCCTGTTTAGGGAAGTTCGCAATGTTTGACGTTTTACCATGTTTCTAATATTCTGTTGGGAACCGCCCAGAGTGGCTGGGGAAACCCAGCCAGATGGGCGGGGTATAAATTTATTATTATAGATAGGCCTTTGGTCTGATCCAGCAGGGCTCATCTGTTCTAAAAGTCAAAAGAGTCATCACCGATCATGGTATGTACTTCCATCCCTGTTGATTTTTGTATTGCCTTGAAAACCTTAAAAAAAAACACTTTAAAAAACCCTATTTGTTCAGATATGACAGTGGAACAAAGGGACAGTGTGTGTGGCTGCCATAGGTCATGATACTTTAGTTATAGGACTTTCCATTTTCTTTTTTAAAAACTTAATATCGCCTTGGTCAATAACTTGCAACTAATGTTTTTACGCCATCCAGAAATCTCGCATAGGGCTCTTTGCTTATTGGGTGTAATTTCTTGCCTCTTGTATTGAAACTGCTCTTCTGAGGCCAAGATCAACCATCTAAAGCAGAGAGGACTAAATTATGGCAACGATATCAGCAAAAAGAAATTAAGCTGGAGAGGAGGAACACAGATACTATCCTTCAAATGCAAATTCTAATTCCAGTATACGACACTAGTTATTCTGGGCCAAATTAGGCATGAGGTTCGTAACATAAAAATAATAATAATGAAAGATCAATCACAGGTGGGCCTGAGTCGTAGCAGGAATTCAAGGGAATTCAAGGTGGAAGGGAAAGTTCACCTATTCTCCTGCTATGGTCCTGGTGAAAACAGTCCCATCTGAAGCCAATATTTGCAATGGGAGGTAAGTGTTCCTTTGGGCTATAGAGGCTTCTCTTCCAATGCAAAAAAGATGCTTCTTAATGTTTGACTACAGCTGTGTATAAAATGCATTTAGCAAAAAAGAAGATCTCGATACTGAACAAACAAACAAAAATCTCATGCAAATACTGGATTCTTTGAGGCAGATTTGCATGTGAAGAGAAGATGCATTGATTTGCCAGGTGCAGCATCATTCATTTCCCCCCTACGACAAACAGTCCTCATTCTGATCTTGTTCTTATGCACTTCAGTGCCAAAATTGCAGGGATGGTACATTATGCACCAAAGGCTGAAAGCAAATTTCAGAAGGCTCCAAAAAACATTTCCTAGGATTTTGCAGCATGTTTTGGGCAGCTGCAGGGTAACAACCAAGTGCAAATATTATTATTTTTTTTTGGGGGGGGGGTTAGGAAGAGAAGATATGTCCCACATTTGTAGCTCAAGATGACTTTTCAACAATAAAGAAATGTTCCAGATTGGGTTCAGAAAACTAACTGATGTGGCCAGGATGACTCGGAAAGGGACGTCAACTCTCCGCCCCCTCTGTCAGATCACAGTTGGTTCCCGGCTGCCCGGCCGCAATGCCGCCCACCAGGAAAGTTGAGCGGACTTACCAAGCCCTGTTGACACAGTCAACCATCTCTGCATGACCCCTGTTAGACTCTAAATTGACTGGAGGGGGCAGGTAATACTGAAATATGGGCTAGACTGATGCCCAGTTGCTGACCCCAACCCTGCAACCAATTACCGTATTGACCTGAATATAAGCCTCACTTTCCCCCCTCTAAATTCCAACCATGCAAAGTTAAAATGTGGCTTAAATTCACGACCTTACAAAAATTGGCTTTTGTGATACCACTGCTGAAACAGACATACAGTAAAACGGAATGGGTGTGAGTGCCTGCAGAATTTTAAGGGAGCGGCTTACATTCGGTTATTGTCTCTCTTCCCCCCCCCCTTGAATTTTAAAGGTGTGGGTTATATTCAGGTGTGGCTTATATTTGGGCCAATAAGGTAAGTTTACACACAAGCACCACGCCTGCTCCCTTTTAAAATTTCCATTTAGTCATGTAAGTGCCCTAACAGTGCCATCGGACTCCTGGCCTTTCTGGGAATGAGTTCTATATGAGCAGCATCACAGACGCTAATCAAATCATATCACATATCAATACCTTTCTGCAGGAGACTGCAATGGAAAAGCAGATAATTGTTTTCTGCATAGGACCATCAACGTTACGGTCGGTCTGCTATGATCAGCTTTCTTTGCGTCACATTCCAAAGTGATGGTATTGCTTTTGAAAGGTTCATAATTTGAGGCCCTGAGGAAAAGAAGGTAATGTTGTTGATCAAAAGAACAGCTATGCATGGATGACAGCATTGTGGCAGAAACGGGCTGGCTTTCAAATAAAATAAGCAGGTGCATTTATCTGGTTATTCTTTCATTAAAGTGGCACCCCGCTGGTCAATTTGGATTTTGCCTTGCTGTGTTTCTTGTCCTGGAAAGGCTCGTTCATGCTGTTTCCTTTTGATAACGTCAAAACGGCCGCATCTGTCCTGCAGAAAGAACGGAACCAAACAGGCTTGTGACAAGTGCCTTCATGTTGTGAATCAGCAATACCACAATGGCTAAGAGAGTTCTAGGTTCAAACGACTGCACAGTCCTGGTGAGTCGTATTTTGGGTAGCCTGAAGCGAGTGATTGTCACTCAACGTATAAAAATGGAAAGTCATCTGGGAAAAGTGAAAGGCAAAACAATTAAGCATGGCAGTAACCTCTGATTCAAAACCTTCTTGTCTAATTGGCCCATCTGTGTCCATCTTCCAAAGAGGTCGCTGCTCTTGATGGGGTTACGCTTCCTCTAAAGGAGCAGGTTCGTAGATTGGGGGTCCTCCTGGATCCCTTGCTGTCACTCAGGTGGCCTCAGTGACCTGGAGTGCCTTCCATCAGCTACACCCCTATCTGGACAGGGACAGCCTAACTACTGTTGTCTATGCTCTGGTAACCTCAAGGTTAGATTACTGCAATGCGTTATATGTAGGGCTATTTCTGAAGATGGTTCGGAAACTTCAGCTGGTGCAGAATTCAGCGGTCAGGTTGCTCACCAGAGCAAGACGGTTTGAGCATATTACACTGATCCTGGTCCGACTGCACTGGCTAACAGTTAGTTTCCGGGCCCAATTCAAAGTGCTGGTTTTGACCTATAAAGCCTTAAATGGCTCAAGACTGCAGTACCTCAAAGACTGCCTCTTTCCATATGAACCTACCCAGACCCTGAGATCATCTTCTGAGGCCATCCTTCATGTGCCTCCTCCTTGAGAAGTCCGGGCCTTCTCTGCAGTGGTTCCCCATCTGTGGAATGCTCTCTGCAGGGAAGTTCACCTGGCACCTTCATTATACACATTTAGGCAGCAGGCAAAAAATTTCCTTTTTAAACAGGCCTTTGATTTATCCAATTTACACCCTATGCCCTTTTAAGATGTGTTTTTTGTGGGGTGGGGAGCTATTGGGGTTTCTTATATTTTATAGGTATTTTGTGGTTTTTTATCTTGATTTTATTCTGTGAACTGCCCTGCGACCCCTGGTTATAGGGCGGTATATATATTCAATAAACAACAACAACAACTCATACTTCTCTCCCTACCATATCAATATACAATATTTGGCTTTTTTGCATAGTGCTGTAAGCATCTTGGCTGGAATTCGAAGCGCACTTACCTGGTAGTAAGTTTCTGGGAGCAGACATGCACAGATGGGATGTGTACATGTGTTTGGCTAGCATGTGTTCAGTGACTCCTGTTTACATGGCGGGCTCATGTCATCTATGGACAGAGAGTCCATGCTGCTTGCTGTCCGACTTCAAGTGGATTTCCATTTCTTTCATTTGGAGCAGCCTTCACACTGTGTTAAATGGCAATCTGCAATGAACCAATAAGAAAGCATTTGGCTGCTGTGATGGAATAGCCAGCTGGTCCCATCAACATGATAATGTTTTTGATAATAACCACACCATATGTTGTATTTTATCTCTGCTGATGCAGATATGCATGGCATGGGGCTATGAATCACTCCACTATGTGATGTAAGATGAGCACCATGCACCAGTTTTTCAGATAGCAATATATACTTTCAGCAGCTGAAGCAGCAAGTGTCATGTGATAAAACACCCTGCAGGACACTTAGTGCAGGCATAACTTTAGAAATCTGAGCTGAAACTAAATTGGTCCAAAGAGCTTCCTTTCTAACCTTGAATGCCAAGTATTCTCCTGATATACCATCAGAGCTCATATATTCATTGAATATTGAACATCTATATTTGACACTCAACAGTAATTAATGCCAGTGTCTGAGATTTGACAGTTAATCCCTTTGCGATTCTTGATGCACTCTTATTTGGTATTTGGTAGTGTTGAAAGCTGACACGCAATGGCTCATTGCACCAGCATTTCACATTTGCTATCTACCCCGTTGAATCCCCATGACGGGGTGAGCTCCCATTGCTCGGTCCCTGCTCCTGCCAACCTAGCAGTTCGAAAGGACATCAAAGTAGTGCAAGTAGATAAATAGGTACCACTCCGGCGGGAAGTTAAACGGTGTTTCCGTGCGCTGCTCTGGTTCGCCAGAAGCGGCTTAGTCATGCTGGCCACATGACCCGGAAGCTGTACACTGGCTCCCTCGGCCAATAAAGCGAGATGAGCACCACAACCCCAGAGTCGGCCACGACTGGATCTAATGGTCAGGGGTCCCTGTACCTTTATCTACCCCAGAACATAACTTCTGTACTGACATCTGACTCTATGTTCGTCATAAAATTGCTGCATTCAGATAGGATGGGAGGGAAACCTTCGTGAGTCTTAGGCTCAGATGCTCCCCTTTCTCCTCTCTTCTTCTGGCAGGCCACGAGGAGATTAAAAGGCTAGCTTTGAGCCTTGTCACAATCCATTGTGAACAGAGAATATGTTGACAAATATACCCGACATTTCAAGGGAAATTTTATTTTATTTAACGAAAATTATATACTGCTTGTTTGTAGAAAAAGACCTCAAAGTGGTCAGAACTAATATTATTGGTCCCCAAGCTACCTCACAACAATTCCTTTCATCAACTGATGAGCCAAGGGTTCCCTAGAAAATGATTTCACTGCATTGAGTCTCCTGAGAAAGCAAATCCCACAATTTTTCAGCATGAGACTTGTGTTCATGGTATACAGTGGTACCTCGGGTTAAGTACTTAATTCGTTCTGGAGGTCCATACTTAACCTGAAACTGTTCTTAACCTGAAGCACCACTTTAGCTAATGGGGCCTCCTGCTGCTGCCGTGCCGCTGGAGCACAATTTCTGTTCTCATCCTGAAGCAAAGTTCTTAACCTGAAGCACTATTTCTGGGTTAGTGGAGTCTGTCACCTGAAGCGTATGTAACCTGAAGCGTATGTAACCTGAGGTACCACTGTCCTGAGAAATAGGAAATGCAAGGTTCTGGAGAGAAACTGGAATTGATGATTGTATTAATTTCTCAACCAGGGTTGAAAGCCAGAGGCTGGTGGGGAGATCTTGTTCTTCATAATAGTAGCCCTACTATTAATTACAGTTGAATTTAAATAAAACCAAGGCATTTAACATCCAGCTGAAATTGAAATATCCCAAGTCTGGCAATCTTTCATCATAAAGATGCAATCCTATGCAACTTTAGTTATGAGTAGTCTCCATGGAAGGGACGTGGGTGGCGCTGTGGGTAAAACCTCAGCGCCTAGGACTTGCCGATCGCATGGTCAGCGGTTCGAATCCCCTCGGCGGGGTGAGCTCCTGTCGTTCGGTCCCAGCTCCTGCCCACCTAGCAGTTCGAAAGCACCCTTAAGTGCAAGTAGATAAATAGGTACCGCTTTATAGCGGGAAGGTAAACGGCATTTCCGTGTGCTGCTCTGGTGCCGGTTTGCCAGAGCAGCGTCGTCACGCTGGCCACGTGACCCAGAAGTGTCTGCGGACAGCGCTGGCTCCCGGCCTTTAGAGTGAGATGAGTGCACAACCCTAGAGTCTGTCAAGACTGGCCCGTACGGGCAGGGGTACCTTTACCTTTACCTAGTCTCCATGGACTTTAGTGGGACTTCATCGGTGTGGTTTGGAACCATGTCTTTCAGAAGCATACAATTTCTAGCTCCAAATGAGGTGGTAGCTGGAAGTTTCATATTTTGCACTGAGCTCTCCAAAATGCCAGGGCTGCATTTGAAATAGGGCACAGCTCTCAGTACGATTCAATGGACCGTCTAAACAATTCCTCTGAAAATGTGCTTTTCTGCTTCCAGCAAGTGACCGCAGCCTCATTGCAAACATGTTGAAACAGGCAAAAAGCCTCACAGAAAATATGGTCACGACTTTCCAACGAGCTGGAACCAGGCACTTCTCTGGAGATTATGCACCGAAGCTTTACATACATAAATATTTCCTGACCCGAAAGCTCAGTAAACAAGTTTTTAGCAACGCTAGTTGTTCATATCATAGTTCTAAAAGATACGAACCATGAAGGCTGACAGACTGGCTGCAGTCCAGTGCACACTGAAGCACATTTGAATACCAACCAATGTGAAAGTGCCATGATTCAACATTTACAATTATAAAGCGTCTCAGAGATTAACAATTAAAAGTATTGTGACATGGGCTGGGGAAGAGAAGGAGAAATGGAGCATATTTAATCCAAAGAAGCACTGGTAACATAATACACTGTCATGTTCTCAGGCTGCTAGGTCTACCCAAAGGCAGGCCTACTGATATTGTAATATAGCTCTATGTGCATGCTATGGTTGTCATGATTTCGTGGATCACCCTCATCACAACAGGGGAGGGTGGGAACCTGTGAAAGTCTTCTTTGTCTTTGGCGATCACTCTTAGCCAAGTAAGATTGTCTTCCGCAAACACAGTTTTAGAAGTGAGTCCGTAAGTGACTGTGGAGGCCAATTCTGGATCCACATGCCCTTCCACAGTGTGGGCATAATTTTCCGGGTGAGAGTTGATCATGGTGAGGGTTTGCCAAGCGTGCCTTCCTCTTAGCACATCTCTCTCTTCCATCCTGAGTTTGAGGCTCTTCAAAACCCATGACACCTTTGGTAAAGGCTGTTCTCCCATTGGAGCGCTCCCAGGCCAGTGTTTCCCAGTTGTGGGTGTTTATACTACATTTTTAAAGATTTGCCTTGAGAGAATCTTTGAACCTCTTTTGTTGACCACCAGCATTACGCTTTCCATTTTTAAGTTCGGAATAGAGCAGTTGCTTTGGAAGACAATAATCTGGCATCCGCACAACATGACCAATCTAATGAAGTTGATGTTGTGAAAGTACTAGGGACAGCACTAGTAAAATACTAAATTTTCGCATGGGTTTTCTCTCTGGCCATAGCAATAGTTTTGGATTAGGATTGGCTAAGAAGTGCAGACAGCTGATTGGCCAAATAATGAGAAATTGAATGATCTGTCCTCTGGGATCTCTCTAAGTTGAAATGGAAGGAAAACAGAAAGAGTGTGGTTTTGAGAGAGGGAGTTTAAAAGTTTACTCTGGTTATGAGACTTCAAGATTTGAAAAAGACTTGTTAGAAAATAATACAAAATTACTGTCTAAAATATATAAACTCCTATTGGAATGGTATACAAAAGATGAAAAGGTTAAATCTGTAATGATTTAACTAGGTGAGGGATTTGGGGCATAATGTTCAACTTTCAGATTGGGAAATTCTTGGCATGCTGTACGCTGCAAGAAAATTATACGAAAATGATGCACTGGTGGTATTTGACTCCTAGTAAGTTAGCAAAAATGTATAAGACAAGCACAAATACCTGTTGGAAATGTAAAGAAAAAGAAGGTACCTTTCATCATATGTGGTGGACATGTAAGATTACGAAAGCATTTTGGGAAATGATATATAATGAACTGAAAAAACTTCAATAAAAATGGGGAAAATTTATCATTTATCTAGGAGACCATTGTAAACAGGTGAAAACATTAGCAGGATTTTAATGACATGTGTTACATAGCGAATATCATGGACAATACGGAAAGATACAAAATATGGTTTGTGAAATAATATGCAGTTAAGAGGGTGTACAATAGGACCCACGGAGGGAAAAGTGGGAAGTCTAGAGATTTGGGGAAATCTAGAAATAAGGATATGTAGTTTGGATTGTTATAATTTTATATTTGTAAAACCAAATAAAAAATATTATATATAAAAAATAGAAGTTTATTGTGGCTTTGGCCCAGTCGATCTAATGCCCAAGACTCCATTGGATGTGTGCTAAAGAATCTTCACCACTGCAGAAATCCTGGCCATCCCAAAAACAGCACTCCTGGCTTACATAATCAGCTCCTCCATAACACCTGTTCTCCTGTGTTCTAGCTCTGCTTCCTTGCATCACTTCTTCTCTGCAGATACATTTATCAAATGACACTAATAGGTGGCTTCTAATTACATACAAAGAAAAACAAACCACCTCATTAATCTCCTTCTAAAGGTCTGTTCCTGGAGCCATGCACCACTTCTCCACAGAAAGCAAGCAACAGTCTATATTTGAGGACTTGAAAATAAGGCGGCTCAGGGTCAAAACTGATGTGACACAGAAAACGTGTTATCTGATGAGTGATCAGCCGTAATAGGTTCCAATTTTGATCTGGGTTGCAACTCTGTCTCTGATTAACTCACCCCTCTTCCCTGTTTTCTGCACCTAAGAATGCAATCCTAGACATGTTTAGTAGGGAATAAGCCCCACTGAACATAGTGGGAGTTACAGTACTGCTGAATGCACGGTAATTGCCTCATTCCCAAAGCTGCTGTTAGTTGTACTGGGGTGTGGATGTGTCAGGGACTGGGCAGAGGAGGAATGGTGGAGACTGCCTCCCCATCCTGACCCTTCCAGGGAGGAGGAAGAGGAAGACAGTATAGATTTACAACAGGGGTTTGAGGGAGGACACAGCTCAGAAGCAGATGAGGGGGAAAGCTGGGAAATCGTGGGAGAGCCAGAACAACACCCAGATGACATGTTGTCATTAGAAAGCATTCCAGACCCTTCATCTCCCAGAACCCGGCAAGCCTTAAAAGTAGGAGAGCAAAGAGCTCAGAGGGCACGTAGCAGCGCCCATGGAGGAGGTGATGATGATGACGAATGAGGAAGTGGGAGAGATGGAGGGGTGGAGATCCACTCGGGCAATGCCATCATCCAAGAGACTTACTTGGTTCTACAGCCTCTCTCTGTAAAGATTGAAATAAAAAGACGCTTGTCTTTATACTTTCCTGGGCAACCAGCCAGGAGCTGCTGACAGCATCCTGACAGGATGGGGCAATTATTATCACCTGTATTTGTGGGATATAACCCATTAGTACAGTCAAACGCAACATTCCTTGCGTGGGCACAGGCAGGGGGACATCCAGTCAGTGAAACTTCCTGTTCCACTGGTCTGGAGCATCCTCCCCCTGCAAGTGATCTGGGAGATGGGTGTGGCTCTGGCTGATTCCATAAAAGAGCAGAATTTTGCAGCCATTTTCTCAGTCTCCACTTCGTCTGTTTTGCCTTTCTATTGTCTTGCTGTTCTTTTGCTGCCATGCTGCTCTCCTGCAGCCAATTTGTTGTGTTAATGTAATTTTGCTGTCTGCTGGCTCCCAGCCAGCAGCACATGAGTTCAGTCTCCATATGAGACAAACTCACAGTTTCTTTGTGTAACTACCAAGTAAAGCCTGCCTTTCAGGGATCATATCATGAACTGAAATGTGAGTAAACTTTTTGTTACTTTACTCAGAAAGACTTGTGTCTTTATTCTTTTAAGAGGGATTAAAGGGGACGCCAGGAAATAATCTTAACTTAGAGATTCAAACGAATCTGCAAACTAGCCTCCAGCTATATTGAGGGGAATCTGTTCTGTTACATCACTTACTAGCATGTGAAGGAAGGATAATATTTATTCAATATATCCTTTCCTACTATCTTTAACATTCCCACCGTATTTCTCTTTAGAGGACCTCATAACCAGTTTTGAGGGGAGGTGGCAATTTGAATGGGAAAAAAGTGCTGGGGAAAGTCTAAAAGTGTCTCTCCTGGGGCTGCAGCTCTGATCAAATCCAGAGCCTCCTACAGGCACTTTAATGTTATGTAATGTGTTTATTGTGGGGAAGCGGGTGGCGCTGTGGGTTAAACAACAGAGCCTAGGGCTTGCCGATCAGAAGGTTGGCAGTTCGAATCCCCGCGACAGGGTGAGCTCCCGTTGCTCGGTCCCTGCTCCTGCCAACCTAGCAGTTCGAAAGCACGTCAAAGTGCAAGTAGATAAATAGATACCGCTCTGGCGGGAAGGTAAACGGCGTTTCCGTGCACTGCTCTGGTTTGCCAGAAGCGGCTTAGTCATGCTGGCCACATGACCCGGAAGCTGTACACCGGCTCCCTCGGCCAATAAAGCAAGATGAGCACCGCAACCCCAGAGTCGGCCACGACTGGACCTAATGGTCAGGGGTCCCTTTACCTTTACCTAATGTGCTTATTTATCTGCAAAAGTTTTATTCTACACAGCTCGTCCCCTCCACTGGCTAGAGCATGGGAGATATTCAGCTGGGTCCTCACTTCTGACCAACAGCTCACCTCCTTAGCTCCCATGATGATACACCACTGGAACATCATGGCTCATCTTGTCAAGTCTAAGATGCATGTCAGATATTGAAAGCCACACACAGGGCAACCCACATGGATAGCTCAACAAACAGAGCTCTGCCTCCAATTTTAAGCAGACCATAGTTCCTTGTGGCAGCTAAACTGGGGTAAATGTGGTTAGTTCAGATTTATGGAGTGAAAACAAACCTGGGTCAAAGCATTGTTTCATACTTCCCTAAGTTCAGATGCCACAGGGATCTGTGGTTCATCTGAAAGCAAAATAAGACACATTTGATCTCTGGAGGCACATGGAAGATGAGAGAAGGAAGAGGTTTGCACACAAGCCCAATGCACCTTGTGGCTCATTAACATAGCAGCAAACCATGGTTTTCAATTCTATCTGAACTAAGTATATGAGAGCTCTTAGTACTTGTCCAGAACATTTTCACTCCTGTGTACTCAAAACCAGAAGGCAAGCCTGACTTGGAAGCTCTTTGGAGTGCAAGGGCTGACTTCAAGCAGTTTACTTCATTTTCCAGAGATGGATTGTGGCATCCCAACCTTATATCCCTCAGTTTACCATTTCCACTGACAGCTTGAGGGCTGGACTCACAGAAAAGTACCTGTCTCTGTGTTCTGCACAGCTGGTTCTGCACAGCTTGTAGGGCTGGGAGGAGACAACAATCCAAACAAATGCATGCTAATGGGCTGCAGATGTCCAGACAAGTACAGGTATTTAATGCGCGGTTCTCAATGCTAAACACATTGTTGACTTCAAGTAATAAGTGTTTAGCAAGAGAAAGCAAGAAAAAAACCTGTGAGAGAAGGACACGTGAGCAAATCAAGAAACTGTTTATCAAACTAAGCCTTGGAGAACACTTCTCATTAATCCCTTTCCAGCCCGGTGAATTTCAAAATAAAACAAGAGACTTGGAAGTTAATAATTCTGAGCTGAAATATATATCTATAGTATATTGCAGCCTCTCCTCTTGGCCCCAGGTAAATGACTTGAAGCAATAATGTATGTACCAAAGAGGAACAGAGGGAAATTATATCTCCTGTCATTTTAAACAAACGCAGTGTAATTTGTTAAAAGCAATTCTTCTCTGCTTCACATTTTCATTTTATATTAGGATCCTGTTAAGTTTGTGCTTGACTGCTTATCCATCACAGTGTGAAATTGGGGAGAAGCACATTTTCCCCCTCCCAGATTAAATTGCATTGTTTTTCCTCCCCTGTGTGGCTCCTTAATTATGATCAATTAGGCTCTTTAGATAAATTACGACGAGTCTAGTATGCATGGCAACCACCAAAAGGCATACAAGAGCCTTTCCAGAAGTCAATTTCATTAGCAACCTGTTATGGGGAAATATAAAATGTTGCAATTAGTGGTGTGCCAAATTGTCAACAAGCTCACAATGTCCAGTGCAAAAGTTGCCACTCCAGGGACGTGCTTGGGGGACGAGTGGGGACCTCATTAAGTTCCACTCTTTTGTGCATTTCTGTTCCCAGTTGTTTTCGACCATTGCTGCCTAGATTTGCTTTGGGGGCAATTTATTTTACATGAAATGGCTTCTTCACTGTGTGATTCCAGGCAGTCCTAGATGCCATGGTGAGCAGAAGGCACTGAGTAGCCGGTTGGATTTCACTACATGATTATAAAACTGGGGAGCGGGGGGGGGGAGAAGCTCTTGGGTTGGAATATGGGAAGGAACAGGGAATGTGGTTGATTGCCAAGGCAATGAGGCTGATCCTATCTGTCTTGCAATGCTGCAGACTACTGATTTCTAATGTGTGTCAGGCTTCAGGGAATCAACCTCCTCCCCCATGGCAGTAGATAAGCAGAACAAAGGAAAAGGAGTCTTCTTACCAGCTAGAAAATTTAATAATCACAGTGAGAGAACAAAGAACACATCTCCTAGAAATGGCGGTGCTCCCAATTAAGGATCCCACTCCCTTTTGTCCCTATTAAGCGACGTCACTCCTATGTCTTGTAATCTGAGCCTGTCCCCTCTGTACTTTCTGTTCCTTCTGTTCTGCCACTTTCTGAGCGCTCCATGACTTGCTGTCCAGAGACTGTCAGTGTACTGGACAAAGCAAAGATCACCAGTGTCGAAGCAATGATTCTTCAACATCAACTTCATTGGACTGGTCATGTTGTGCGGATGCCTGATGATCGTCTTCCAAAGCAACTACTCTATTCCAAACTTTAAAATGGAAAGCGTAATGCTGGTGGTCAACAAAAGAGGTTTAAAGACTCTCTCAAGGCAAATCTTAAAAAATGTAGTATAAACACCGACAACTGGGAAACACTGGCTTGCGAGCGCTCCAGTTGGAGAACAGCCTTTGCCAAAGGTGTCATGGACTTTGAAAACACTCGAACTCAGAACGCAAGGGAGAAATGTGCTAAGAGGAAGGCACGATTGGCAAACCCTCACCATGGTCAACTCCCACCCAGGAACCAATGTCCCCACTGTGGAAGGACATGTGGGTCCAGAATTGGCCTCCACAGTCACTTACGGACTCATTGTTAAAACCATGTTAATGGAGGACAACCTTACTCGGCTACGAGTGAACGCCAGAGAAGGAGGAATATGTTAACCCTCTCTCTTCCAGTGTTTCTTCTCCTAGCTGTTTGCCATCCAGTATTTCCCAGTTTCTGCCTTCTGAACTATGTCCCTCTGCAAACCACTGTTTCGAATCTATACTGTCATCCTGCTTCTGGGAAGATTCAGGATCCAGATCAGGAGTAGGGGGGTGGAGGCTCCCACCATTCCTCCTCAGTGTAGCCCTCCCCAGCACGGTCCCTGACATCTGTGAACTTGAGAATTGGGGAAGGGGATATGCGCCCGAATGTGGGTGTCAATACATTTCCTTATATGAAGGGGGATGTTCATACAAAAGAGCATCTGAAGTTCATATATCCATCCATATTTTCCCCAAACCAAATACTGGACTGAGAAAAGCAAACTTGCTTGATTTGGCAACAGGGATATACTCTTAACTTTCCCTGGCATGGCTTCTCATTTCATACAATTACAGATTCCTACAAAACAGGATGTAGATAATTGCAGTCAAACATCTATGACTTAAGTAGCCAGCTGAGCAGAACACAAGCCTGAAGCTGTTTCATTCATTTTAACCCCCTATCGTCTTCCTCCGCTCTTTTCAATTTTTGCAGGTTTATTTCTTGTTGTTGCTTATTCTTATTGTTAACAGCATCCTTAGCTGAACCAGGAAACCAACATTTACTTTGTACATCTAGTTTAAATATGCTTTAATGAAGTGGCGTTGTCAGAGTAAGGGCGAAAATTTCCCTTGAAGCCATGAACACCATCCTATTTGAGAAAAGGTGTCCCTTTTATCCTTTGCTGATTGTTGCTTGGTTACAGGAAGAGCTCTGAAAAACTGGTAACTTTTGCTCAAAGAATGTGGTTGATTACTACAGACTGAATAGTACAGAAAATTGAAAATTGCAAGAAAGCTTTGGGGAAAGATGTGCAATTGACATGGAGGTGTTAAGCATTTAGGCGCTTCAAAGGGGAAAACTTGTTCCTACTGTTTCATGAGAAAAACATCCTGAATGCTTTATCTCTAAAATGTAAATGAGAAATCACCAGAAAAACTACTGTTATGGGTGATTCAAATATTAATTGAAAAGAACACAAAACATTCCAGGAGCATTTTAGGTAGGGAAAAAACCCTATTACCACAAGCTTCAGCTAACAAATATTATGGAAGAATACTAAGCCATTCTGGGTCCCCCCCCCCCACCTTTCATCATACTGAGTGAAGTCAAGTTCCTTGAAATATGAAGAAATGTCAAGATGTTCTGCTGGCAACAGCAATCGACTGAGGGTCAAAACAGAGCAGCCAGAGAAATTAGTGAGATAAGGAATATACTTGATTGTATGCCGTTCCTGCCAGGAGTTGACGCTGTGTGAACACATTGCCATGGGTTAAAGACTTGGTAAGCTGCCCTAACAAAGAACCGACTGAAGCGAATGATGAGAAAATCCCATGTGGAAACACTAAATCAAGTGAGAAAAGGATTTTATTTTGCTAGACGGCACTTTTAGATACATACTACCATTGTGTTAATCAAACAACCTTCACATTTGGCTTCCTATAGCTTCTTGATGGGGTTACACTTCCTCTGAAGGAGCAGGTTCGTAACTTGGGGGTCCTCCTGGATCCTTTGCTGTCGCTCAAGGTTCAGGTGGCCTCAGTAGCTTGGAGTGCCTTCCATCAGCTTCGGCTGGTGGCCCAGCTATGCCCTTATTTGGACAGGGACAACTACTGTTGTCTATGCTCTGGTAACTTCCAGGTAGAATAATGCAATGCGTTATACGTAGGGCTGCCTCTGAAGATGGTTCGGAAACTTCAGCTGGTGCAGAATTCAGTGGCCAGGTTGCTCACCGGCGCAAGATGGTTTGAGCATATTACGCCAATCCTGGTCCGACTGCACTGGCTACCAATTAGTCTCCAGGCCCAAGTCAAAGTGCTGGTTTTGACCTATAAAGCCTTAAATGGCTCAGGACCGCAATACCTCAAGGACCGCCTTTTTCCATATGAACCAGACCCTGAAATCATCTTCTGAGGGCCTTCTTTGTTTGCCTCCTCCTCGAGAGGTCTGGAGGGTGGCAACACGAGAACAGGCCTTCTCTGCAGTCGCTCCCTGTCTGTGGAATGCTCTCCCTAGGGAAGTTCCCCTGGTGCCTTCATTGTACACCTTTAGGCTCCAGGCAAAAATGTTCCTTTGGTTAATCCGATTTACGTCCTATACCCTTTTAAAATGTGGGTTTTTTGGGGGGGGTTATTGGGGTGCTGTTTTTATTTTTATTAGGAATTTTGTGGTTTTATATCTTGATTTTATTCTGTGAACCGCCCTGAGACCCCCGGGTATAGGGCAGTATATACAGTGGCGGAGCTTCATGCTCCCGCACCGGGGGGCGGAGAGCAGGTGGGCACAGGACTGGCACGCATCCTGGGGGCGTGACACGCCACTGCAGGGGTGAGGCGCCAGCGCAGGTGGGGGCAACCTCAATGGCACCCCACTGGGATTGCACTGCCGGGGGCGGTGCTCTCCCACCTCAATCTTCTTCCTCTGCCAGTGAGTATATAAATAAAATAAAATAACCATTGGTGGGGAACCTTTTTTGGCTCCATAGGGGAATCAGCCCCACAGACCAAATGTGATTGGTGGGCAGGGTCTCCCACCCACCCCTGTCAACCACCTGACATAGCAATGATGTCAGCTGCAAGGTGCTTTGAAGTGCCAATGGTGCTGTCTGGATCGATCCTCAGAGATATAGTGCCCTGGGTGAGGAGTACCTTTGCTTTGCAGGGTCGACTAGATGATTCTTGGGGCCTGGTGCAAGTATGGTATTGGGGGCTCTGCTCTTGCCCCCCCCCCCGGACCCATCCCAGGAACAGGTGCATGGAACCAAACCGAGCAGGATTAAACCCTCCTTCGCTTGTCATCTGAGGACAGCAGGGTTACATTACAAGAAGCTGCATAATACTGAGTCAGACCATTGCTCTATCCAGTTCAAGATCGTCGGTGGCTCTCCAGGGTTTCAGGCAAAGGAACCCTCCCAGCCGGCCCAGACCCCTTTGGACCCCCCAAAATATTTGAGGGGGCTGGGGGAGCCCCAAGTTGACCATGATGAGCACCTGTGTCCCCCACCATCTTGCAATGGTTGGCTCTTACCTTCCCTATTTAACACCCTGCAGTGGCAGCAAGAGGCAGACCAGCCTTCGGCCAAGCAACCCAAGAAAAAGAACCTGAATTCTGAACTACAAACTAAGTGAATCTTTTTTCTTTTCTTCTGCAGCAGTCCCCTAGAATATTATCATACCGGTCAGTTCCAGCCCTGAATATTCCAGTTATACACTAGCTGCCTTTGCTGATTCAAAGCCACTAGAAGTTGAGGGAGGCTTCATTCCATAACAGAAATTTGCATTTGTGGTTGGGGCAGTGGCGTAGCGTGGGGGGTGCAAGGGGGGCCGGCCGCACCGGGCGCAACATCTGGGGTTAGGGCAAATCCACGGGTTAGGGGGCGCAAATCCACGGGTTAGGGGGCGCAAATTACTTGCCTTGCCCCGGGTGCTGACAACCCACGCTACTCCACTGGGTTGGGGGGAAAACACCTGTGGATTAAATATATTGCTCCTCTTTTTCTTTTTCTTTTTTCCCCATGGAGTGGCTGATAATATAGCATCTGGCTTTTAATGCCAGGCATTTTATGTAGAAAATATATTTATGCAGAAAATATATTACTCAAATGTGGTACTGAGCGCAGCTGATTGCAAACATCTTCCCCTGAAGCCTTGGCGAACTTAATGGGAGATGCTGAAGAGCAAATATGTGTTTCCGATACATAGGGCAAATATTTTGAAGGGCGATGAAAGGGGGGTGTTTGTGTGTATACATATATTTTCTACATTTTTAGGGCCTAAGCCTTCAATACTGTCTAACTGATGCCCTTGTGGAAATGTTAAGGAAGGTAGGAGAAGATATATTGTTTTGATATTATCCCTCCTCACGCATGCTAGTGAGTAAACAGCAGATCACGTTTCCTTTGCAACCTATTGGAAGCAAGTTGAGGATTTGTGAGAATCCTTTCATTAAGCAATCCAGTCTGGTTTGTTCCTGGTTAAGTTTCCCCTTTTATTTCCATATCAAAATAATAATAACACAACACAGTCTTCTTTAAAAGTAAGAACAGAGTTTTACTTGCATTCAGTTCACAGCAGTAATCTGAAGGCAGGCTTTATTTTGGGGTTACAGTGAAAAGAAGTATGAGCTACATCTCAGATTTTCTGCTTGCAGGCTCCATCCAATGTGTAGGTTGAGCCATGCACTGGCTAAGAGCCAGGAGAGTCCAAGAGTACGAGAGATGGATGTGTGTCGAGGTCCCCAAGCCACCCCAATAAAACACTATTCACTCCAAATTTTGTTTAAGGTTTTTGGCATAATTTTGGCCACAACCTTATTAAAATACAAAAAATGTGAGTGGTTGCTTAGGCATTGGTTGCGATTATCTGACCCCACATGGGGACAGACTGACATTCTCACACCCGTGAAGTCAGAAAGGAAAAACATTTTGGGGAGAAAGATGGAGCTAGTTACCATGCCCTCACCTCTCCCCAAATGCTCCAAGGGGCTCTTGTGTGGCCCTAGCCCCTTGACAAGGGTTTGGACAAAAGCATGGTGAGCCCCTGGATTCCTTTAACGGAATACCCTTGCAGCAGCAGCATTGGAAGGGAAGGCACGGCCAATCCATGCCCCCTCCACCAACCAATTCATAAAACCAATGCCTAACCACAACCTTAGAAGTTGTGATGATTTGCTACGCAGTAGGCAAAAACCAAATGGTACCAGCCAATCAGTCAAATGGACAAAATTCCTACTGGGCCCCTGCTCCAAAAGCAGACGACCCCATGATAGGCATAGCAAGGTCAACGCATGCAGGGAATAAAACTCTTCTTGGCTGTCAATCAGAAAATGGCAACATCAAATTCTCCCCAACGACAAGAGGAGCCCAATCGCAAAAGTGGCCAACTACTTTTTCCCGCCCAGCAACAGTGAAGTGTCTTGTTAGACCCCACCACAACATGTGCTCTCCATGAAGAAGAACATGCTTTGCGTGGCCAGCCCTTTTATCTGGTCAGCTAGGGTCATGCCTGGTCACACACAGGGGAAAGAAGCTCCAGAGCAGGTACAACAGGAAGTCCTCCCTGTCTGCATCCACATTCCCCCCTGTGTGTCCATTCTAGGCAGCAGGAAAATGTTGTACTTGACTGCTCTAGTAATAATACATCCCACAGCCCTGTCAGGATGCTATCAGCAGCTCTGAATTTATCTGCACGTTCGCACGCGCACCCGCGCGCGCGCGCACACACACACACACAGATGAAGGTGTGCAGGTCCCAGCTTCAAATTCTAGCATCTCAGGATAGGGCTGGGAGGGAACCCAGTCTGAAATCCTGGACAATTGTTGCCACTCAGTGGAGTCAATACTGAACTTGAAGGCCCCAAAGCCAGACTCTATATAAAACTGCTTCCTATGTTCATTGAGGGGGACACGGGTGGTGCTGTGGGTTAAACCACATAGCCTGGGACTTGCTGATCAGAAGGTCGGCGGTTCAAATCCCCGCGATGGGGTGAGCTCCTGTTGTTCTGTCCCAGCTCCTGCCAACCTAGCAGTTCGAAAGCACATCAAAGTGCAAGTAGATAAATAGGTACCGCTCCGCTGGGAAGGTAAACGGTGTTTTCGTGCACTGCTCTGGTTCGCCAGAAGCAGCTTAGTCATGCTGGCCACAGAAAGCAAGATGAGCGCCGCAACCCCAGAGTCGGTCATGACTGGACCTAATGGTCAGGGGTCCCTTTACCTTTATGTGCATTGAAGGCATCCAAGAAATGTTCATATAGTTGGTGTGCCCCACAAGAAGACTATAAGTAATGTTTATGCTATTGTTAGGATGTTGTCAGTGCCTCCTAGGTGGTTGCCCAGGAAAGTATGAAGTTTCTTACCATCCTCCCCCCCCCCCAAATCTTTACAGAGAGAGGCTATAGAACCTAGCCTCTTGGATAATGGTGTTGTCCCGAGTGAAACTCCACCCCTCCCTATCTCTCCCACTTCCTCATTCATCATTCTCATCATCTCCTCCATGGGTGCTGCTACGTTCCCTCTGTCTTACGCGCCCTCTGTCTTTGAGCTCTTTGTTCTCCTCCTTTTAAGCCTCGCCGGGTTCTGGGAGATGGAGGGTCTGGAATGCTTTCTAGTGACAATGTGTCAGCCATGTGTTGCTCTTCCTCTCCCACGATTTCCCAACTTTCCCCCTCATCTGCCTCTGAGCTGTGACCTCCCACAAATCCCTGTTCCAAATTTATACTGTCTTCCTCTTCCTCGTCCCTGGAAGGGTCAGGATGGGGAGGTGGTCTCCACCATTCCACCTTTGCCCAGTCCCTGACAAGCCTGACTCTGGGACTAGGAAATTTATCGGTATAATGGTGAGAAGTCCTGTATATTTAAATAAGGGGTGGGAAACCTGTGGACCTCCAGATGTTTGTTTGGTTGGTTGGTTGGTTGGTCACTTGTTTGTTTGCTTGTTTTTTGGACCTCATCAGCCCCAGCCAGCACAGCAAATGGTCAAGAATGATGCCAGGTGTATCCCAAACAAGACACAGGTACTCCATCCCTGATTTAAACAATGTGCAAGTTTACCTCCACATATTACAGCAGACATGCAGCTGCTGCTAACTCTGTGTGGCTTATTCACACTTACCTTTCCCCCCATGCTTTCTATTTTTTAAAAAATATATTTTATTTATGCTTTTCAGTTTTATACATTTCAATAAGTTTACAATCATTTTAACATTTCAAAACTTGACTTCTTGCCCCCTCTTTCTGCGGTTCCTTAAATTTATTTTTAATAATAAATTTATTCTTATTATTATTTTAATAATTTTTGCATAACCAAATTAACTTAATTTGCTCATTTATTCATCTACTTTAAATATATACTCTTATAAAGTGGCAGGTGATTACAATAATCCTGCCAATGTTCTTATCTGTTTACAGTTTGTTTGTAAAAATACAACAAACCATTTCCATTTGAGGCATCTGATCAAGGCCTGTATTTTAAAATGAGCTTAAAGATATATTTGCAAATGTTTCATGCCAGCCAGAAACCAGCTGGTTAAGTACTTTTTTCAGTTGTTTATCTTTCTGCTCTCCTGGACAAGGGCCCTCCTGATTTATAGCAGTAGCAGGAGACAAGTTTCTAAAAGTTGTAAAAGGGAAATACAGGCTGGGAGCAAAGGTTACATTGACCCTACATATTACAGAATACAATCAAGCTGCAAAAACACTAATTAAGAGTTGGTAAATAGTAAGATTTATTGTTTAACAGAAAATAATACCATGAGCCATCTGTTTTAGCCATTTGTTTTGGAATGCAGGGGCAACAGGGGCAAAAGGTGATCTGGTAATTAAGGTGCCTTGTTGAGGCAAATGTAAGATATATGGCTACTTGTCTGCCATTTATGGATAGAAGGAAATATAGCTCTTTGTCTCCCATAAAAGGTAATAGGAAATGGGTGTATCTTTTATGATTGGTTCTAGCAAACAGCCAATAGGAATTTCAACCAGGCTGATTGGACAGAGGCAGCCAAAGGAGGAGCAAGGGGGGCTGGGTTGAGGAAATATAAGTGCTGGCCATCAGGGTTGGAGGGCAGGCAGAGCTTTGGTAACCATATACCACTGTGCCTATCATTTATTTGTCTGACAAATAAATTATTATTTTAATTTCTCTATTGCTGTGTTGAATATTTCATTCCAGCTAAGCGTTAACCACAAGCAGGGTGCTACACATTCTTATATAAAAAGTTTATCTTGATTTCTTATTTTTGCAGTAAGTTTCACCATATCTTTATATTCCCTAAGTTTTTGTATCCATTCTTCCTTTACTGGGACTTCTTCTCTCCCCCCCCCCACTTTCTAGGTTCATGTCCGAGTGCTTTTCCTTTCTGCCCTGCTGACTTTCCCCAAGAAAACCCGATCCTTACGGCTGAATCAGAGCAAACAGCAACTCAGATTTTCTCACCCTGCATCAAGCTAAGCATGACTTGCACCCTGTCCATTTGCCCTGCCTCACACTATGGCCAAAAGCAAGATGGAAGTGGAGGAATGTGCTGTGTGAAAGAGGAGCAAATCAAATGTCTCACAACAAATGAAACTGATCTGTAGAAAACACAACTTGAAAAAAGGAGACAATGCATGTATTTTTGCAAACGATGAAATCTAATATATATATAAAGTGGGAAGAGTGAGAAAGAATTCGACCTCTGTTCGACCTCTGAAACAACAAGAATCAATTCTAGATGAACAACGTGAATCAGACTCATTTCAGGGGGTGGGGGAAAATAATTGCCTGCTCTTGTTTGCTTGTCTTCCCTTTAGCATCAACTTGCTTTTCATAGCCAGAGAAGCCCAACTGGTGTTATTTATGTGTTTTGTTTTGTTGTTTTGTTTTATGAAACCCACCTGCACTTTAAATGCACAGACACATTTAATGTCCTGCTTGGCTTGGCCAACCAATTATACCTCCTTCTGCAGGTCTCAAATTTCTCTCAGGCCAAAATAACTTTAAACCTGCTTTCACCATTGCACAGTTGTTGCCCACTAGACAGCTCCTTGGGTTTTTATCCTTATTCAGCCACGAGCTCTGAGCCAATTTAGACTTTCTGGTAGGAGACTGCGCTGCCACAGCATGCATGAGGATGAACTCTATAAATACCCACTTCAAATATGTTCCTGAATATGCAAAGCGAACATGTCCAGTGGAGGGGGATGGGCAGACTGCCCCCTACTCCCCAATACACCAATTTTGCATGAGTACAGATACGTTGATTATAGGAATTCAAAGGTCTCAAATATAGAATAAATGTTGATAATTGCACAAGGTAAACACACATACATAAGTACAGTGGTACCTCGGGTTACAGACGCTTCAGGTTACAGACTCCGCTAACCCAGAAATAGTACCTCGGGTTAAGAACTTTGCTTCAGGATGAAAACAGAAATTGTGCGGCGGTGGTGCAGCGGCAGTGGGAGGCCCCATTAGCTAAAGTGGTACCTCAGGTTAAGAACAGTTTCAGGTTAAGAACAGACCTCCAGAACAAATTAAGTTCTTAACCTGAGGTCCCACATGCCTAAAATAGTACAGGAGAGCAATCCAAAAGCCATCTTGGTTCTCCTATCTAAATATTCCCTCAGCCTCCTTAATCCCTGTTGCCTGAGAAAAGGTAAGCAGGTACAATCAGGGGAAGTTCCTGAAGGGATTCCTCTCCTGTATCTATAAACCTCCTTTGTATTAATTGTCATTGTTTTCCCAGATGCTCTGCATTGAGGGATGTCTGAGGGGCATCCTGATTGTCTTACCAAATGCTAATGTTTTGTATAAACTGTGTCTGGCACTATGTAAAACTTGCTCAATCCTCAGGAATATCACACCTTGGCCTGCCTGAGCCACAGTAACTCCACCTTATGTGTGATGTAATTTCTGACTGTAGATCGTGTGTGCTTCTTCTCCACGCCAAAATGAAAGCCCTTAAAAGAGATGTTTCATCTTGGTTCTGGGTCTCTCATGCCTCCTTGCAAGGGAGGGAACTCTGTTGCAACAGAAAAATGAAGATATGCCTTGCTTTCACTGCATCCTGCTTCCATCCATTCATCTCTGACCAATCGTGGACTTAGGGGGCTCGGTTCATTGGGGAATTGGACAACAAAATCCAACCACCCCTATTTTTTCTATATCATATTAATGAAATTGCAGAAGCAAATTCAAAGGTATCTCCCACTGTCTTCTATGTGGTTTAAGCAGGACTGCTACAGGTACTCTACATAATGCCTGAATTGTTCTTACTGGGTAAGTGGGCAACTATTTATTTTCTCAGTATGGCTGCAGTCGCACTCTGCCTTTAAAACACACCTGAAACTCATTATTTCCCTCAAGTAGTTCTAGAGTTACTGGGAATTGTAGCTCTTTCGTAACTCTGTAAACTTAAGTGAATTTTTTGAGGGGAAGAATTTGCTCTCGATGTGCTTCAAAGGCCATCTCTAAAATGGGAATGTTAGCAATCCACCTCACAGGGTTGCTATGAGGGAAAAAAGAAACCATAAAGGCCTTTCTCAAAAAAAGGAGAAGAAGAAGAATAAAGAAAAGAAAAAGAAAAGCTTCCTGTTTTTTACTGAAATCCATAGGGGTTAAATTGGCCTTATATATTTTATACAATGTGCAAACTAAGTAGATAGCAGACCCTCAAAGTGTTCCTATTTTCCAGTGACAGTCCCAGATTTACAGAAGCTGTCCCAGTTTCTGATTTGATCCTGGAATGTCCCGCTTTTCCTTAGGATGTCCCTATTTTCATCACAGAAATATTGGAGGCTATGTTAAAGGTAAAGGGACCCCTGACCATTAGGTCTAGTCGTGACCGACTCTGGGGTTGCGGCGCTCATCTCGCTTTATTGGCCGAGGGAGCTGGCGTACAACTTCCGGGTCATGTGGCCAGCATGACTAAGCCGCTTCTGGTGAACCAGAGCAGCGCACGGAAACGCCGTTTACCTTTCCGCCGGAGCGGTACCTATTTATCTACTTGCACTTTGACCTGCTTTCAAACTGCTAGGTTGGCAGGAGCAGGGACCGAGCAATGGGAGCTCATCCCGTTGCGGGGATTCAAACCGCCGACCTTCTGATCGGCAAGTCCTAGGTCCGGTGTTTAACCCACAGCGCCACCCATGTCCCCTGGAGGCTATATTAGGATGTCCTTATTTTCAATGGAGAAATGTTGGAGGGTTTGGATTTAAGTGACCCCCAAGCCAAGGAGATAAGTAACTATATAACATTTAGAAGACATTTGAAGGCAGCCCTGTGGAGGGTTTGTTTTTTTAAAAAAAAGTTTAACGTGTTAGTATGTTTTTATATATGTCTGAAGCCACCCAGAGTGGCTGGGGCAACGCAATCAGATTGGCAGGGTATTACAACTACTACTAATACTACTACTATTGACATCCCTATTTCCATTAGAGAAATGTTGGAGGGTTTTAGAGATGGGAATCTGAGACCCAAATATAAGCTTCTATGAAAATCTTCAGGTGTGGGAGTATATATTTAGGAAATAAAAGCATAGAATAAAAATGCATAAATATAAACAGAAATAGCATAGAAATAAAAGCATGTAAAGGCCGTCCTGTTTAGGGAAGTTTTAAATGTCTGATGTTTTATTGTATTTTTAATATTCTGTTGGGAGCCACCCAGAGTGGCTGGGGAAACCCAGCCAGATGGGCGGGGTATAAATAACAAATTATTATCATTATCATTATCATCATTATTATCATTGAAGTAAAATGTCACTTGCTCAAGCATTTGTGAGTGAAAATAATAGTTTGACTTCAAGTGACAGAAGGAGAAAAGGCTGAGGATATTAAACTCTTAATTAAAAAAAATCATTAATATTGACTATTGCGCAGGGTTTTCCATGAAGGGTTTTATGGAGCACATAACGTCTCCTTAAGCAGCTTACCAAACTGGAAATTGTTGGTTTTGCACTAGGTAGCAGGATTAAATAAAACAGTTGGAAACTTGGTGATACAAAGCAGTTTTATATGTCATACTGGATCCTGGATTTGGGGCTTAATTGACATCTTTGGGATATTTTTAGAACATTGTGAGTCTTCATTCTCTCTGCACTATGATGAGGCCACTGGGTGAAGCGAGCACATAAGAAACGGGGAGCATAACATTAGGGGTGGGCATTATCGAAATGCGGTAGAGCAAAGGTGTCCCGTTAATGGGTGTTTGCCGGAGCACCTAATGTTTACATAGCCCCTTGCAGAAGCCAGAAATGCATGCTGCTGTTTCATAACAAGTGCAGAATAATAAGGTGATAAACAAGAGAAAGAAAGCATTAGGCGCACTCTTATTGTGTTTCTCTCATTTCCTGCATTCCTAATTGCTCTGAGCGTTTGGCTGAAAAAGTATAAACAAGACCCACAGACTTCGCTTGAAAGAAGCACGGTGGTGGACCATTTAATTTGAGAGAGGAATTATCTGCAGGGACATTATATTTGTTTTGTTCACGTGTCACCAATGTGTGAAGCAATTCTCTCATAGGCCAAAAGTAACACACACACACCTTCAGTGGGCTTTGTCTCAGTTAAATGTACATAGGAGCATTATTATAGTAGCCATTGTTCCATAGGTAATAGAGTAACAAAAATGACATAGACTGAAACCCTACGCTTATGTACACTGTAATCATAAACCACTTGTTTGTTGTTTCCGTTTAATACATTAGTTGTATTATACCACATGCCTATTATTTAGCAATGCTAGGGGTGAGGTATTCAGACAAATATTATCTGTGGTGGCAGCAGGGATAAAGGGGCATCGTTGAAGTACCCATCAAAACACCAGCTCAGAAATGTACATCTTGTTTAGAGTGAAGAGGTGGTTCAGGGGAGTGTGTGTGTGTGTGGCACAACACCTGCATATTTAGGTACAGTGGTACCTTGGTTTAAGAACAGCTTAGTTTATGAACAACTTGGATTAAGAACGCTGCAAACCCAGAAGTAGGTGTTTTGGTTTGTGAACTTTGCCTTGGAAGCAGAACATGTTTCGCTTCCTGTTGAGTGTGTTCCATTTGTAAATTGAGTCCCCTGCAGCTATGGGAAAGCACATCTTGGTTTAAGAACACTTTGGTTTAAGAATGGACATCTGGAACGGATTAAGTTCGTAAACCAAGGTACCACTGTACTCTGAGTTAATAGGACAATTTATCTTTCTTTGTATACCCATAAGTAGTGTCAGTCATGAGTTCCAAGGGGACAGTGCCTGAAAACCACCCATCACCCCAACCCAAATTAGCACAAGAGTCAATAATAATAATAATAATAATAATAATAATAATAATAATAATAATAATTTATTTATACCCCGCCCATCTGGCTGGGTTCCCCTAGCCACTCTGGGTGGCTTCCAACAAAATATTAAAAATATGACAAAGCATCAGACATAGAAAACTTCCCTAAACAGAGCTGCCCTCAATTGTCTTCTAAAAGTCAGATCGTTGTTTATTTCCTTGATATCTGATGGGAGGGCGTTCCACAGGGTGGGCACCACTTTTTGAATTGTGCTCGGAAACGCACTGGGAGCCAATGTAGGTCTTTCAGGACCAGTGTTATATGGTCTCTCTGGCCACTCCCAGTCACCAGTCCAGCAGCTGCATTCTGGATTAGTTGTAGTTTCCAGGTCACCTTCAAAGGTAGCCCACTTAGAGCGCATTGCAGTAGTCCAGGCGGGAGATAGCCAGAGCATGCACCATTCTGGTGAGAGTCTGCGGGCAGGTAGGGTCTCAGCTAGCATACCAGATGGAGCTGGTAGACATCTGCCCTGGACACAGAATTGACCAAGAACTCTGTGGTCATAACATGAGCATTTATTGACTGCCAGTTATCTTCACTAGAAAGTCAAAAGCCACCATATTGGTAAAACCTATCTAGGTCAGTGTCTGGAAAGGTAATTAACTGCCTGAAAACCACGTGTTTCCATGATAAAAGGTGAGTTATAAATAAAAGAGAATAAAAACAAAACAACAAGCTCATTTTCACCCAATTGAATTAGCCCCTTTTTGCCCTTCCAGTGTTGTAGAGATATGCAGATTGGTTTTCATCCGACAGATTTAGAAAACTGTAGTCAGTTCTATCCTGAAGCTAATGAGAAAGGCCAGAATAGGAAATAGACGTTGAAATGCTGTGTATCATTTAAACCTAATTACAGAATGAAACAAGCTGAGCATTAGAGTGTAGATTAAAATGCCAGGAAACTCATTATTGTAACATCCATCAATGATTCAAGAATAGCAATGAAAAGTTAATAATAATAATAAGTCTTATTATGAAACTGATACTTTTTAATTCTGAATTCCAGTGAATCATGGAAAGACAACAGAGTCTTGTAATGCATTGGTGGGTGAAAAAGAATACAGTGGTGCCTTGGTTCTCAAATGCCGAAAACCCAGAAGTAAGTGTTCCAGTTTTCAAATGTTTTTTGGAAGCTGAACATCCAATGTGGCTGTCGGCTATTGTTTCCAGGGCACCCTGTACCAATCAGAAGCTGCGCCTTGGTTTTTGAAAATTTCGGAAGTCAAATGGACTTCCAAAACAGATTATGTTTGGTGCTTTTGTTTTTGCTATTTATTTTTTGTTTTTGAGGCTTTTTCGGTTAATTTGTTTTTGTGACTGTCTGGAACCCAGTTCAGCTACTGATTTTTTTTTAAAAAAATAATATTTATTAGAGTTTAAGAATACAACAAAGAAGAAAAAAGAAAAAACAACAACAAAAATATCAAGAAAAACAAGCAATCAAACAATAAAAAAGAAAATACAGAAAAATAGAATAAATCTTATTAACTTAACTTCATTTACTTGTTTCTTTGACCTCCTCCCGCCTCCCTTTTTTGTATTCTGCTTTAATTAATTATTTCAGCAAATCCTTTCCATCTTTCCCAAATTGTTAACCAATAATTTATCTTAACATAGTATAATTTTACTTTCCCTCGGGACTTCCGGGTTGGCGCCATCGCCGAATGGCGGACTCCCTCCGATCTCCGGAGGGAGCCGGCTCGGCAGGGGCTGGGTCTCACCGCGCCGGCGACGCGGGGGCCCTTAAAAACCATGGGCGCTGAAACCCATGGACATGGTGACTCGGCTTGCACCTTTTAAGCCCCCCCCCGACCCGCGAAGGAGCCTTTTTAAAGGCTACGGAACGGGTGACGGAGGGGTGGTGGTGCTTTGAGTCCTCCGCTTCCCCTGCCGAGTGAAGCCGCATGCCATTCGACGGAGAGCGCTGACTTCTTCTATTGGAAATTCGGACTTAAAGTACAACCCGTGAGTAATTGAAACTTGGATTAAAAAAAGGCGACAAATTTATAAGAAATTCGGAACGAGCGGGGGAGGCGCAAAAAGGAAGTCAGCCCCCCCCCTGTTGTAGAGGAGCTAAAGTAATGGATTTAATATCTAAGATCGAGCGCAACCCTATCTTGATAAAGTTACTAAATTTCGCGATGGAAAGTTATAAGACTGAGCTGGAGGAGAATAGTGGAATTGGATCAAAAAAAAAAAGGAACCCCCCCACGGAACCTGGGAGCGTCTTCGTTAGAGCACCGGGAGAAGACAAGGAGAGGTTTTGACAGCTGTCAAAGAGATGTCAAAGCAGAAGAACAAAAATGAGAACTTTGTTACGAGGACTTTGCCGGTTACATTTGTTACAATTTGGTTCTAAATTGTTTAAAACAAGGAACAAAGAAGCTACTCGGGCTGGTGGACGTGATCTGGAAGGGAACTGAGTTATTGCAATCCACCTAGAGGAACTGAGGGACATTACAAGTTGTTGGCATTGAATCTGAACAGAACTTTTTATCTCCTGGGAAACTGCAGAAATGGAATGCTATTTTGGCTACAGAGGCTTACATACTTAAAGCAGACAATAGACTCATCTATTGAAGATTGGAAGGGACTTGGCATTATGTTTTGTTCCTGAATAACAGAGCCATTGCAGAGGAACCCAGAGGCTTTTGGAATTAGAACATCTGTGCAGGAAAACAGGAAGAGAAAAGGGAACATTTGGGACATCCAGATTTGAAAAAGTAAAAATTGGAGTTTTTACTCCCAAGTATAAAACTGGAGTTTCTACTCCCAAGTTATAAAAAAAAAAATCTGGATGGAAAAAATGGACCTTTTTGAGATAGACTTCTTCCAAGATTGGACATTTAAAATTAAAGATGACTGGTAAAGGACTATGGCTTAAATAAATCTGGGAGCTCCGGGAAGACATCAGATGTTGATAAATATTGGGAACGCAACCGGGAAAAGGGGGAGGTAAATTTGGATTCTAAAGGGCGTAAAATTATATTTTTATTTTATTATTTTTTAATCGATTATGTATATCAAAGGAAGAACGCGTGGAAGGGAACAGGTCGATTTTAGGAGATGGGAAAATATTTTTAAATTGGGTTAATGACAATAAGTTTCAAAACTTGGGATAAGAAATTGCTGAATCTATTTGTAAGAATTGGAATACAAGAGGGGGAGGGGGGGGAAGTCTTGGAAGAATGTTATGGAAAATAAGATTATAAATTGGAATGTTTTTATATTGTTATAATTGGAAACTCTAATAAATATTATTTAAAAAAAAAAAAAAAAAAATTTTACTTTCCCTCATTTCCTTCAACAGTCTATTTAACTTAAGTCCTTTATAGTATTTATACAAAAGTCATATAGTTTCTTTCCAGACTCCTTCTAAACTTCCTCAATTTTGCTATATTTTTGTAAATAAGCTTTAAATTTCCTCCAATCTTCTTCCACCAACTCTTCTTCCTGGTCCCGGATTCTGCCCGTCATTTCGGCCATTTCCATATAGTCCACCACCTTCATCTGCCACTCTTCCCGGGTGGGTAGATCTTGTGTCTTCCAATATTTTGCAATCAATATTCTTGCTGCTGTTGTAGCATACATAAAGAAAGTTCTATCCTTTTTTGGCACCAATTGGCTGACCATGCCCAAGAGGAAGGCCTCTGGTTTCTTCAGAAAGGTATATTTAAATACCTTTTTTATTTCATTATAGATCATTTCCCAGAAGGTCTTGATCTTTGGGCATGTCCACCAAAGGTGAAAGAATGTACCTTCAGACTCTTTACATTTCCAGCATTTGTTGTCGGGCAAGTTTTTGCAAGCTTGACTGGTGTAATGTACCACCTGTAAATCATTTTCATTATATTCTCTATTAAGGCATTACATGCCATAAATTTAATACCTGTGGTCCATAACTGTTCCCAGTCAGCCATCATGATATTATGTCCTACATCTTGTGCCCATTTGATCATAGCTGATTTCACAGTTTCCTCCTGGGTGTTCCATTTCAACAGCAAGTTATACATTTTTGACAAATTCTTACTTTTGGAATCTAACAGCAATGTTTCCAATTTTGATTTTTCCATCTGAAATCCAATTTTCCTGTCCGAATTGTATGCCTCCATTATTTGATAATAATGGAGCCAATCACACACTTTTTTTTTTAATTTTTCAAAACTCTGAAGTTTCAACCTTTCTCCCTCTTGTTCCAAAATTTCCCAATATTTCGGCCATTTGACTCCATATTGAGCTTTTTCTGAGCTTTTGCTTCCATTGGAGACAGCCACCTTGGGGTTTTATTTTCAAGCAAATCCTTATACCTTGTCCAAACATTAAACAAAGATTTCCTGACAATATGATTTTTAAATGCTTTGTGTGCTTTGACCTTGTCATACCACAAATATGCATGCCATCCAAATACATTGTTAAAACCTTCTAAATCCAACACGTCAGTGTTTTCAAGAAGCAGCCATTCTCTCAGCCAGCAAAAAGCGGCTGATTCATAATAAAGTTTAAAGTCTGGCAGGGCAAATCCCCCTCTTTCTTTAGCATCTGTTAGTATCTTAAATTTTATTCGAGGTTTCTTGCCCTGCCAGACAAATCTTGATATATCTCTCTGCCACTTCTTGAAACAATCCATTTTATCTATAATTTGCAGTGCTTGGAACAAAAACAATACATTCATTTTTATAGCAGCAATTCGGCCCAGCAATGATAACTTCAAATTTGACCAAATTTCTAAATCTTTTTTCACTTCCGTCCAACATTTTTCATAATTGTCCTTAAATAGGTTCACATTTTTAGCTGTCATATTAACCCCTAAATACTTCACTTTTTTAACCAATGTTAATCCTGTCTCCTTCTGGAACCTCTCTTTCTCAATCTCTGTTAGATTTTTCTCTAGAACCTTAGTTTTCATTTTATTCAGCTTAAAACCTGCTACCCGACCAAATTCTTGTATTAGCTCCAATACTCTTTTAGTACTAGGCTCTGGCTCCTGCAGTGTCAATACCAAATCATCAGCAAATGCTTTCAATTTGTACTGTTTAGCTCCAACTTGTATACCTTTAACCAATTGATCCCTTCTAATCATGTTTAAAAGCACCTCCAGGACCGCAGCTACTGATTGATTGATTGATTGTGTGACTGCGGAAATGGATAAAAGCCCCCCAACCAAACAGTGGCTATCATCAGTGCAGGTAAGAATTTTAATTTTTTAAACTTTTTTTATCATATACAATACTTCCTTATTTATTTTATAATACAGTACAGTGGTACCTCGGGTTAAGAACTTAATTCATTCTGGAGGTCCGTTGTTAACCTGAAACTGTTCTTAACCTGAGGTACCACTTTAGCTAATGCCCCCCCCCCCCCCGCTCCTGCCAACCTAGCAGTTTGAAGGCACATCAAAGTGCGCTGCTCTGGTGCACCAGAAGCGGCTTAATCATACTGGCCACATGACCCGGAAGCTGTACGCCAGCTCCCTCAGCCAATAAAACGAGATGAGCGCCGCAACCCCAGAGTCAGTCACGACTGGACCTAATGGTCAGGGGTCCCTTTACCTTTACTTATGCCCTCTGCCACCACCATCAATAACCAAAACTATGATCAATGCATAGGATGTTTATTTATTTTTAAATCTTTTTATTAAGTTTTACGTTACAAATTTAAATTCAAACGTTAAACATTAACATCCTCATTTAGGATTCCCTGAATCCTTTGACTCCCCTCTGCCCTTCCATGGTTATCATCGTCCATCTTATTTCTTTCTTTCTTTTAATTGGAATTTTATTTACAACATATCACAATCCCCCCCAAAACACAAATCCGCCCTCCTTAAACTTGAACATAACATACAGTGAGCATAACATACAACAATACAAACAACCAAATAAAAGACTTCCTTTATCCTGTATCTGGCTTCCTTATTTACTTCTTATAAACTGTTTCCTTTATGAATAATTATTAAGATTTTTCTAATTATAACTTAAATATCCACAAAGTCTCCTGCAGACATTAATCGAAACAAGTCCAGGTATGTATTTTAGGGCACTGTTTTGTGACGTATTCTCTGCATTTTCCCCATGCTTTTTGAAACTCTTGTTTAGTGTGATCTCATTGTCCATCTTATTTCAAATGCTTCACCTATTTTCTCTATTTTTCTTAAATACTCCATTTTTACCTTAATTTTTAACACATTACAAGGGTTACTCAGATCCTGCCAAAGTTTTTAGTTGTTTACAATGTTCTTTCAGATACATTGTAAAATTTTCCCATTACTTCTTAAATTTCTTCTCTTTCTGGTTTCTGATTTTCCTGGTCAATTTTGCCATTTTGGCATAGTCCAACATCTTCATCATCCATTCGTCTCTGGTTGGGACTTTATCTTCTTTCCATCTCTGGGCCAGTAGTATCTGTGCTGCTGTTGTTGCATACATAAATAATTGTCTCTGCTCCTTTGGTATATCTGTACCTCAACGCATAGGCTGTTTAAAGCATGGTTTGTCCAGCAAAGCATGAAAACACTGCCATAGTCAGAATGAGCAAAGGTCAGGGATGATGAGAGATGTAGTCCAGCAACATATTGAGGACCACAGGTTGGTTACACCTCCCTTAGATAGCAGTGCAGTCCTATGCATTTCTTTTCAGAGGTAAGTCCCACCAAGTTCAATGGACCTGACTCCCAAGGAAGTGTTACAGGATTTCAGTCCAAAGCATGCTATTTTCATGGCTGAAAAAGCAGTGTAACGGTGAATGAACTCTCTCAACTTTTCCGCTTTGTGAATTGAAACGTTTTCTCTGCCTTCCTTAGAGCTGGTTCCTTTTGTTTCCATTATGTCCCCTTCAAGTTTCCCTATTGAATTAATTGCACGTCTTCCTCTGCCCTTCATCCCAGCAGAAGTGGTTTTATTACAATGTCACGTTGTGTTGATCTGTGTGCCTTGCAGATTCGTTGTGAACGTTCATCTGAACAATTGCTTTCGAAGGGTTAGAGATTCAATAGCTATGATTAAATCCATGGAGATAAGCATAATGTCAAATGTAGAAATACTTCAAGGGGACACGTCATGCTCCTTCTGGGGTCGTTTGTCCACCCTTTGTCCCCACCCTGCCCTAAGCTTGTCTGAGGCCCAGTGCGGCTGGGAGGCAGAGGGCATTCTTGACATGACAAGCTTAAGTCTGGTAGGTCATCCAAGGCATGGGCAACTGAACTTGGCTCTCCCCTGTGGCTCCTAGAAGCTGTCAGCATGCAACAGTGGCCACACCCCAGGAACAATTTCGACTGGCCAGCTAAACCAGGTGACGGGCCAGTGGGTCTCAAGGTAAAAAAGGTAAAGGACCCCTGGATGGTTAAGTCCAGTCAAAGACAACTATGGGGTTGCGGCGCTCATCTTGCTTTTCAGGCCAAGGGAGCCAGTGTTTGTCTCTTGTTCAGTCACATCCATAGCTGTCAACCGACCCTTATTTGGCAGGAAACTCCCTTATCCCAGCACCGTTTCCTGCTGCTGTCCCGGATTGATGATGTCCCTTAAATTTCCCGAGTTTCAAAGGAAGCAGCTCCTCTCCCTCCCTCCCTGCCATCCAGGGAGGAGGGAGACTCCAACTGTGTTGCTTGGCGGCGTTGCTCACCCAATAAGGAGTCTAAGAACGACTGGGGGGTGGAGCTTGCATGCCTTGTGCCGATCAAATTGGCCGCGTTGCCTGGGGACTCGCCTTTGCTCAGCGCTTCCCAGCGGAGAGGTGACGGTGGTTTTCCTTGCTGCATCCCCTTTGCCGGGTTGCTGCACTATGGGAACCACCACCTGAGGCTTCATTTGGCTTCTGGTTGACTAAAATCCCTTATTTTGGCTGCTGGTCCCTTATTTTTGAGGCTGCTGGTCCCTTATTTTCAAATCTGTAAGTTGACAGCTATGGTCACATCACCAGGTTCCACCAGGTTCCCTACTGCTGTGATGGCACTGTGCATTGTTTGGAAAGGACTGCATTAGATACTGTCAAATGATGTGGAGGGTGGTGTCATTTTATAGAGCATTTGGTCTGGGTCTGGGGCATTTAGATACTTGGCAAGATGACGTGTGTTGGGATCCTCAAGGCCTGTGTACTCTCCGCGGATCCTCCCTTCATGAATCGGGCACACTCAACCACCCTGTACCTCCAGCAAATGCTTCAAAATGCTGTGGGTTGTTTGGAGAAGAGATTTTATTCTGCCAGGAGGGATGCAGAAATCTCTGGACTCCGCCATTGCCTAGTAAGGTTTTTGGGTCTGCAAAGGGCCAAGTGGCCAGCATCTGGAATGTTTACAGTGTGACTAAGTTGCCGATTGCAGAATGGCTTCCGTGGATGTGTGACAAAAACCAAAATGTCTGCCAAACCTAATATAACAAAAAAAAAAAAAAAAAGCAAAGGGGGATGACAGAATTGTGTGGGCCTGCCCCTCCCTCACCAGCCCCCTCATCAATACTAAAATTGTAGCTACAACGGCAACTGGTATGTTTGCTCACAGAGAAAAGCTCTTTCAAGCTTGGTTTGCAACCAGTCCAGTGATTACTTTTCAAATGGATTAACTCTAATGGATGTTCTCTTCACAGAGGATAAGGCTATCCGTGGCTGCTAGCCATGAGGCTATGCTCTGTATCCACAGTTAGAAGCAGCAATGCTTCTGAATACTAGTTGCTAGAAACCATAGGAGGTGAGAGGGCTCTTGTGCTTAGGTCCCGCTTGCAAGTTTTCCACGAGCCTCTGCTTGGTCAGAAGAGGATGCTGAACTAGATGCCTACATCATCTCTTGGTACTTTTCCAAGCACAATTCAAAGGGTTGGTGCTGACCTTTAAAGCCCTAAACGGCCTTGGCCCAGTATACCTGAAGGAGCATCTCCACCCTCATTGTTCAGCTGGGAAACAGAGGTCCAGCTCCGAGGGCCTTCTGCTGGTTCCCTCATGGCGAGAAGTGAGGTTACAGGGAACCAGGTAGAGGGCCTTCTTGGTAGTGTTGCCTGCCCTGTGGAACGCACCCCCATCAGATATCAAGGAAATAAACAACTATCTGACGTTTAGAAGACATCTGAAGGCAGCCCTATTCAGGGAAGTTTTTAATGTTTGATGTTTTATTGTGTTTTTAATATTCTGTTGGGAGCTGCCCAGAGTGGCTGGCGAAACTCAGCCAGATGGGTGGGGTATAAATAAATTGTTGTTGTTGTTGTTAGTCTGATCCAGCAGGCTTATCTATTTTTTCCTGTGTTTAATGGGCAACCTGTGGTCCTCTGATGTTGTTGGACCACAACTCCCATCATCCTCATTCATTGGCCAAGCCATGTGAGGCTGATGGGAGTTGGAGTCCAATAACATTTGGAGCATCGCTGGGGCCACATCTCGGCTGTAGGAGCATCCAATGGCCAGCAGCTCCCATTTTGTCAGGAGGGGGGGGATTAGTACATTACCAAGTTCTGAATCATTGGAATATGTGCAGCTTGTGGACCTAACGTATAGAATAACAGAACAGGAGGAACTTATGTCTAGAGAAGTTTGGAAAATATTAATTGAATATATGGTGGAAATTGTTTACACTTGAAAACATTGGCAGCATTAAGATGAATCCAACACTGTAAATAAGTTTTGATGGGTGTCATAATGGAATACTGAATGGTTTAGTTAATGTAAAATATGCAGGGATTTATGTTACACAAAATGACCCAGGGAAAGAGAAGAAGGGAAGTCATTGATATTTTAAGGTTGTTTAAATGAAAATTCTAAAAAGTATAACAGAAAATTTAATAAAAATTATGGGGGGAGGGGATGAATACAAAAAAATGTGGCTGAAATCTTAGGTATGTGTGCCTTAAACATGATACACTCCCTCATCATTGTTTAGTGGGAACCACTAGCTATGTGCGCACACAGGAAACCATAGCTAAGAAGACATCATCTACGGTTCTATGGAGCGTTTGGCTAGAAATAAATGAAAGGTTGTAATTAATCGGTTGGCTGATTGCTTGAAGATGGTTGCAAATTGCCCTGCTCTTTGCTGGCATTCCTTGTCTGCTGGCATTTTTTAAAGGGGGTTGTTACTTCTTGTACAAAGAAGTATTTCAGAGAACTGATTGGGAAAGGAAAGGTTGTATAATGTAAGTTGATTTCATGAGAAGCTTTGATAGGGCTGTCTAAGGAAGTGCACAGTCCTTGCCTGACAGGCGTACAAAATTGCTAGGTTGCAATGACATGCAAGGAGCTGAGGAGACTGCTGTGGAACATGAAACTTGCCATTAATCTATAAATAGAAACGTCTCAGGCCTCTTCAGAAGAACAACGAAGCAGCACACCACGTCAAATGACAGTCTCGTGCAGTGTATATCATGAGGCAAAAATGGTTCGTTCAGGAGACGTTACAAATGGTGAAACGTTTGATGCCTCATACTTCCAGTATAAGTCAGTATTTATTTGTGGTTCGAGGACCCGACCCCCGCGAAGTAAAATGAAGACACAGGGACACGTGATATAAGGTTAATGGGCTAGAAAAGGCCACAACTTTATTGATTACAGCAATGAAAAGGTATTGGCTTAGGCATTGGATCGCGAAACAAGTGGGTTTATTCACCAGGGGTTCATCACCTGTTGATGCTAATCCA
>JAXCMG010000072.1:1147296-1207625 GCA_034642415.1 Podarcis siculus | reverse complement strand
GGGCTCCCGTCCACAACCACTCCCCTCTCTTTCAGGGAGGAGAGTCTCTGGCAGAATTATCTGAGGTCAAATCCACACCATGCATGAAAACCACAACTATACCACTTAAACCCAAACGCTGGGAGTTGCAGTTTGTCAAGAGTGCAAACAGCAATTTCCAACACCCTTAATAAACTACTGCGTCCAGAATTCTCTGTTGGTGCTGAAGTGGCTTAATAGTGCTCTAAACGCATAAAGGTTAAAAAGGTTTAAAAAAAAAAAGGCAAAGAACCCCCGGACAATTAAGTCCAGTCAAAGAGGTTGCAGCGCTCATCTGGCCTTTCAGGCCTATGGAGCCAATGTTTGTCTACAGACAGCTTTCCGGATTATGTGGCCAGCATGATGAAGCTGCTTCTGAACGGGACACAAAAAACCCCCCACCGACACAGAAAGCAATGGAAAAAATTACTTTCGTACATGAACAGTTTTAAAATTTGCATAATTTCTGGCATGTGTAGCATCATCACCATCATCATCATAATTTATTATTTATACCCCGCCCATCTGGCTGGGTTTCCTCAGCCACTCTGGGGAGCTTCCAACAAAATATTAAAATACAACAATGCATCAAACATTAAAAGTTTCCCTAAACAGGGCTGCCTTCAGATGTCTTCTAAAAGTTTGGTAGTTGTTTTTCTCTTTGACATCTGGTGGGAGGGCGTTCCACAGGGTGGGCGCCACTACCGAGAAGGCCCTCTGCCTGGTTCCCTGTAACTTGGCTTCTCGCAGCGAGGGAACCGCCAGAAGGCCCTCAGCGCTGGACCTCAGTGTCTGGGTAGAACGATGGGGGTGGAGACGCTCCTTCAGGTATACTGGACCGAGGCCGTTTAGGGCTTTAAAGGTCAGCACCAGCACTTTAAATTGTGCTTGAAAACGTACCGGGAGCCAGTGTAGGTCTCTCATGACCGGTGTTATATGGTCTCGGCGGCCGCTCCCAGTCACCAGTCTAGTTGCTGCATTCTGGATTAGTTATAGTTTCCAGGTCACCTTCAAAGGTAGCCCCACGTAGAGGGCATTGCAATAGTTTAAAAGGAAAAAAATAGGCAGTGCAGAATAGCACATTAAAAGGAAGCAGCAGACGCAATTCAGTGCTACCTAGGGTTAAGTACTTAATTCGTTCCAGAGGTCCGTACTTAACCTGAAACTGTTCTTAACCTGAAGCACCACTTTAGCTAATGGGGCCTCCTGCTTCTGCTGCGCCGCCAGAGCACAATTTCTGTTCTTGTCCTGAAGCAAAGTTCTTAACCTGAAGCACTATTTCTGGGTTAGCAGAGTCTGTAACCAGAAGCGTATGTAACCTGAGGTACTACTGTGAAGAGATTAGGATCAGGTCATCCAGATACATGAGGTCATTAGGCTTGTGGGAAAGCAGAAACAAATATCTACCCTGAAATCTGCAGTGGATCAGGACAAAAAATAAAAATGAGGTTCATCACCAGTTAAGAATTGGCTGCCTTATCTTTCACATTTGAATAAGTTTCATTTAAAATAAAAATAAAAATGCAGAGACATGCTGCCAGATCTCTCCCCCCACCCCCAAGTACATCCAATTCCTCTCTGTCTCCTTTATTTAAAACTCTGGTTTATACTCTGATCATCTTGAACCTAGAGAAGCCAGAGGAGCTCAGTCTTCGCAAATACTTATATGAACTGGCCTGTGCCTCAGACTAATATGTAGGCTTAAGAACTTAAGTATCTACAGGATTAGCCCTTCCCCAAATGACATTCTCAGCACATATTAAAAAGCATGTTTAAATACGAGAGAAAGCACACATTTAAATACAGGTCATGCACAAATTAAATATGTATCTTGAGAGATGACACACATTTGAATGATGTTTTGTGAGAAAACACAAATCAATGATCAGATCAGATCAGAAGAATCTTTAAATGGCAAAAATGAGCGGAAGAATTAGAGATCAGGAAGGCCAAAATTTTAATAAGGAATGGGGGAAATCTATAATCTATCTTAAAAACCATTGTAAGCAGCTAAAATCGTTAGTGGGATTGGAATAACACTTGTGGTGCTAAGGGTGAATTTTGGATATAATGGAGATGCAAAAGATTTGGATTATTATAATAGATGCAAGAGGATAGGACTAATAATAGGACCCACAAAAGGGAGGAGGGAAGTCCAAGAGATTCTATGGAATCTTGTTTTTATATTGTATGATGATACACGATTGTAAGATTTTAATCTGAGAAACCAAATAAATAAATTTACAAACAAACAAACAAAATCAGAATTTTTTTTATCTGCATCGGCCACTAGCCATGGCAATAAAATAAAATGTACTGAAGGCAGAAACTATACAAAATACATTTTGGAAGTTTACATCAACAAATAATAGATCTTATTCTATTTGCCCCCGCTAAAAAACCTTGCAGTTTTAGCTTTTGGAAAGTCACAGATTCTACCTATACAGTGGTACCTCAGGTTAAGTATTTAATTCATTCCAGAGGTCCGTTCTTAACCTGAAACTGTTCTTAACCTGAAGCACCACTTTAGCTAATGGGGCCTCCTGCTTCCACCGTGCCGCCAGAGCACAATTTCTGTTCTCATCCTGAAGCAAAGTTCTTAACCTGAAGTACTATTTCTGGGTTAGTGGAGTCTGTAACCTGAAGCGTATGTAACCCGAGGTACCACTGTATATTGTAAGGAGGAGTATTCCAATTCCAAGCATCGTCTGCAGTCCAGTCGCCGTTTTACTGCCCCAGTTTGGAGATAATGGCAGTAGCACGAGGCCAAATCGTGCCTTTTCACACTGGCGCTAATGCATGTAGCAACGAGGCGGCCAATATTTCACAGCACCTGACCTTAGAGCTGGCCTTGAGCTAAAATTAGCAGTCAAAGGGCAGGCAGTTTTATTTGCCTGAACATTACATTTGAAATGCAATTAGCCCGTAAGCAGCGTGCATGGCATTCGTCCAAGGTTTCAGGGCTGTGTCACTATAAGTCGCTTTAAGTCCGTTGAAACCCCAAAAGAAACCTGATTTGAACTACTTAAAACCTCTGTCCCATGGTTATTCAGCCATAGAGGAACACACAGTTTCTGGGGCCGTTTTCTGAAAGTCAGTGCCCTGTTCCGGTTCCAGAAGGCTCTAACAAATGCAAAATAAATGCTGACACATGAGAACTGTTTGCTCATCAATGGGGGAAAAAATCACTTAGAGGCAAGCTTATTCAAGCTGAACACATTCAGTGACCCTCTGGGATCTCCCCCCCCCCCTTGCTGCAAACATCTGGAACATCTGAAATGCTAAATCTCTGCTCTGAGTAACCCATTCAGTAATCTTGCAGAATGTCTTTGAGATACAGCAGAGCTTTTCATTGCCAAGAAAAAGCAGCAAAGGCAACAAATCAAATTGAATATTTTCAACTCAAAGGAGATATTTTCTGTTTCCTCAGCATATACCAATGCATGGCACAAACTTTTTATAAATAATGCCACCATGCAGTCCCTTTTATTGTGATTTTTTTCCCCTCTGTTGCAATCGTATACATACTTATGGTACCACAATGCAATACAACAGACTATCCCTTCTTTACATAACTTTAAAGATCAATATGTAGTCTATAATATTAAAAATGTGATGCACATTTTTCATTCAGACAGTTTTATTCTTTTTTATTATTATTATATTTATGATTTTCATTGTTCTACATTTCAATAATTTTACAATCATTTTAACATTTCAAAAGTTGACTTCCTTTCCCATCTTTCTGCGGCGCCTTAAATTTATTTTTAATATTTTCTGCATATCCAAATTAACTTAATTTGTTCATTTATTCATCTTATTTTAATACATACTCTTAAAAACTGCAGGTTATTACAATAACCCTGCCAATGTTCTTATCTGTTTACAGTTTATTTGTAAATATTCAATAAACCATTTCCATTCTTTTATAAAAAGGTTGTTATCTTGATTTCTTATTTTTCTGGTACGTTTCATCATTTCTGCATATTCCATAAGTTTTTGTATCCATTCTTCTTTTGCTGGGACTTCTTCTTCTTTCCATTTTGGGGCAAGTAACATTCTTGCCGCAGTATAAATTTCTATACAGTTTGGGTAGTTCTGTCCCTATAATTCCCAAAAGGAAAGCTCCTGGTGTTTTTTTAAACAAACGTTACTTTAAACATATTTTTCAGTTCATTATATATCATTTCCAACAGTTTATTCTTCTTGAGACTAAGGTGTCTTAAATAAAAAAAACAGAGATTTTTTTTTGGGGGGGGTGTTAAACATTTCTTTTACAACAATAAATTAGTGAGTCTCCCTGTGGGCCACACACATTCCAGGCTAGGGAGATTTAGCTCTCTTACAAAGCGTGTTCTCCCTCATGGAGAGTACGGGTTGCGGGCGGGGTTGACAAGACACCTCACTGTTACTAGGCAAAATACATCTAATGGGACTAAAAAATGTAAGAAGAACCTGTCAGGATCAGAGGAAAAGTCCATCCAGGCTAGCATCCTTCTTCTTACACTGGCCAACAAGATGCTTTTGTTTAGGTGTTTCTACCCAAATTTGAGGGATGTGGGTGGCGCTGTGGGTTAAACCACATTATCGGCTTGCCGATTATGAGGTCGGCAGTTCGAATCCCCGTAATGGGGTGAGCTCCCGGTCCCTGCTCCTGCCAACCTAGCAGTTCGAAAGCACGTCAAAGTGCAAGTAGATAAATAGGTAAGATAAATAGGTAAGGCGGGAAGGTAAACGGTGTTTCTGTGCGCTGCTCTGGATTGCCAGAAGTGGCTTAGTCATGCTGGCCACATGACCCGGAAGCTGTACGCCGGTTCCCTCGGCCAATAAAGCGAGATGAGCGCCACAACCCCAGAGTCGGCCACGACTGAACCTAATGGTCAGGAGTCCCTTTACCTTTACCTAAAAAGCTGAACATGGATAAAAAGCCATATAAGCAAGTTTAGTAGTGTCATTTGAGAGTACTGTCAGCTCAGTGCTGGTGGTTGCTAAGTTGTGGAGTTCCTTGTGACACACCCTTCATTGTGACACCTCCCTCTGCTAGCTCATTGGTTGTTAGGGCTCTAGAGCAGGGGTGAGCAAACATTTTCAGCCGTGGGCTGGTCCACCGTCCCTCAGACCATGTGGTAGGCTGGACTATATTTTTTGGGGGGGGGGGAATGAATGAATTCCTATGCCTGACAAATAACCTAGAGATGCATTTTAAAGAAAAGCATACATTCTATGCATGTAAAAACACCAGGCAGGCCCCACAAATAACCCCGAGATGCATTTTAAATAAAAAGACACATTCTACTCATGTAAAAACACACTGATTCCTGGACCATCCGCAGGCCAGATTTAGAAGGCGATTGGGCCGCATCCGGCAGACGGGCCTTAGGTTGCCTACCCATGTGTTAAGATGTATAAGATTGAATCAGATAAGTGCCGGAGATGCAATGAGGTTGAGGGAATATTCTTTCATATGTGGTGGACCTGTAAAAGGGTAAAAGAGTACTGGGAAATGATCCATAATGAATTGGAAAAAAATGTTTAAAAGTAATTTCCCAAAAAAACCAGAGTCCTTTCTGTTGGGGATAATTCAGACTGAAATTCCCAGGTGTAAACAAAAAGGTTATTTATGTAGGCTATGTTTTGTTAGCCCAAAAATGGAAAACAGGCAAAAGAAGAGTGGCAACTTAAGTTGACAGAATATGCACAACCTGCAGACTTAACATGTTTTATCCTGAAAAGCATTTGAGAACTGACTTTTTTTTTAAGGAAAGGGCTCTTAACTGTGCTGCACTGTTTTTATTCTCTGTATTTTAATCAATTTGTTTTTCCATTGTTTTCACTCTGTTAGAGCTTAATTACCTTTTTAACTGTTCTCTTTTATCTTTTAGCTCTTTGTATTTTATCTGTGTTGTTTTAATTTGTGTGGGTTGCCTTAAGTGCTGGTCTGGGAGAAAGGCAGGGTATAAATAAATATAACAACAACAACAACAATACTAATATCAACAATTCAATAAGCCCATTCAAAAATAGCCCATCTGTGCAATTTCAGTGAATTAGACCAGTGTTTCCCAACCGGTGTTCCGCGGCACACTAGTGTGCCGCGAGACGTTGCCTGGTGTGCCGCGGGAAAAATTAAAAAATTCGAAAGATATCCGGAGAGGCGGCCTTCAGGCGAGTTTTAATTTTAATTTTCCTTCTCCCACTTAATGCCCCACGCTCGCCCGAGCACTTGCAGTCCTCGGTAACCACGGCAACCCGAGGGAGGGGAGGGAACAGGGAAGTCGAGGGCGGTGGCGAGCCGCGATGACGTCAGTGGGCCGCGCCGCCTCGCCCTGGCACGGTGTGAGAGCTCCGGCTAGTGGCGCGAGCTTCGGAATAAGTGGGATCCGCGTGCGCGAGACCGAGATCGTGGGTAAGGAGCTCAGCCCTGGGCAGGAGGAAGTGGGGCCGCGCGTGCGGGCCACATCCCCACAGAGAGCGAGCCTCCCCCGGCCCACCACTCCGGGCAGGTCCACTCGCATGAGGGGGCGGCGATGGCGACGGCCGGCAGCTTGCCTGCAATGCCATCCCTCGAGCAGGCGAGGAGCCCGGAGGCTACCAGATGCGAGTCCTCTTTCCCACCCTGCTCGGGAGTCCAGAGCACTTGGTCGCATTCAGGATCTAGAGTGGGGAAGCGGGGCTTGTGTCTGGGCTGGACACATTGGGCTGCCTGTGCCGCTCGACCTGCGGGGAGAAATCAGGGTGGGAGTCACGACCGTGAGGCAGGGCTGCCAAGTGTGGCAGAAGAGGACACGGCCGTCGCACCTGTCCTTAGGTAGGAGCTTCTTCCGTGTCGACCTGCTGCCCTAAAGTCTTGGCTTTTTTCTTGGCTTTTTGGCGGTTGGCACAGAAGGAAGGCAAGGGGGAGGGGAAAAAATTGAAACTTACACTTTAGTGCGTCCCTCCCGGCGTGACGCTGCGCGCTGACGTCACGGGGCTGTAATGGTGGTGTGCCTCGAGATTTTTTTCATGAAACAAGTGTGCCTTTGCCCAAAAAAGGTTGGGAAACACTGAATTAGACATTTCTGAATTAAGCCACATGTTAAATCTATCAAAGCACAGCATTTTTAAGGATTTATGATTTTTTTTGTGAAGCTCAATATGTTAAATGCCATCTCATAAAGGTTTTGAGAGCTCAGCAGTAATTCTCGTATATACCGATACGCAGGACGGTGTCAGTTATGCTAACGGAAATGACAGATTAAACTTTTAACAGGGTCACCAGTTACTAGCCTTGTGGAAATGGATTAGCGAATAAACAAGGTCATGGCCAAAAAAAGCAAGTATGAAGTGCCAGTAGGTCTTGCAATAAAATGTTTCAGTACAGAGTGATTCAATTCAGGATTGCAGCCAAGACATTTCACTTTCCCACTGGTTTTCTGTCCCCCACCCCTCCGCTCTCCACATCCAGAAAATATTCCACACCCAATGAGAATGCTTAGTCCATAGGCGTCAATTCCTAGGGGTTGGGGGGGCTTTGCCCCCCCAATAAAATATTTCATATGTAAAAGGGTAAAAGAGTATTGAGAAAGTATCCATAATGAATTGGGAAAAAATGTTTAAAAGTACCTTTCAAAAAAAAAAAAAAAAACAACAGTGTCTTTTCTGTTGGGGATAATTCAGACTGAGATTCCCAGGTGTCAAAAAGAGTTATTTATGTATACAACAACTGCGGACCATGTTTAGCTGAAGGTAAAGGGAACCCTGACAATTAGGTCCAGTCATGGCTGACTCTGGGATTGCGGCGCTCATCTCACTTTATTGGCCGAGGGAGCCGGCGTACAGCTTCCGGGTCATGTGGCCAGCATGACTAAGCCGCTTCTGGTGCACCAGAGCAGCGCACGGAAACACTGTTTACCTTCCCGCCAGAGTGGTACCTATTTATCTAGTTGCACTTTGACGTGCTTTCAAACTGCTAGGTTGGCAGGAGCAGGGACTGAGCAACGGGAGCTCACCCCGTCGCAGGGATTCGAACCGCTGACCTTCTGATCGGCAAGTCCTAGGCTCTGTGGTTTAACCCACAGCGCCACCCGCATCCCTTCGGCCCATGTTTAGTTAGCCCCAAAATGGAAAACGAGTGAGGTCCCAACCAAAGAAGAATGGCAACTTAAGTTGACAGAATAGGCACAATTCTCAGACTTAACATATAGAATAAGAGAACAAGAAGAGCATATGTTTAAAGAAGATTGGAAAGTGTTTATTGACTATATGGGAAATAACTGTGTACAGCTGAAAACGCTGGCAGCATTAAGATAAACTCAAAAGTGTAAATAAATTATGATGGATGTAATTATGGAATACTGACAGGTATAGTTTCTGTAAAATATGCAGGGATTTATGATATGTAAAATGAATCATGGAAAGAGAAGAAGGGAGGTCATTGATATCTCCAGGATGTATAAATGAGTACTTTAAATTGTAAAACAGAAAATTTAATGAAAATTATATATTTAATATATATATATATTTGAGGGGGCTTTTGCCCCCACAAAGTTAATAGACGTTCTCCTTCAAATGGTGTGTGTGCACAGTTAATTTGGAATAGGTAGAAAATATAAAAATAAATAAATTTAAGGAAATGCGGGGGGGGGGGGAGAGAGAAGTTGAGTTTCAAAATGTTAAAATGGTTGCAAAATTACGTATAAAATTGGAAAATGTAAATAAAAAATTTAAAAAATGGTGTGTGTGCACTGCATCATGTGATCAATTTTGCAGGGCAGGGCTTATTTACATCCCCCACAATATTTTATTCAAGTTGGCACTGCTGTGTATTAGCTTCAGGTGGCACAGCTGAGGGGGCAGGCATGAACCGAATGGTTCGGTGAGAAGTGTCCCTAGCAAGAGAACTCTGCTTCAAGCCACCAAATGTCTGGTGTTCCTATTTATAAGGGCAATGAAGCAAGGGGGGGGGGGGGGACAAATCTATCTGCAGTAAGATATATATTCTCCCGTAATGTCTGTATTAGAGATGTGTCTTTGACAAATCAAATGACAGGGTCTTTCGTTAAAAAAACAAAACAAAAAACCTAGCAAGCTTCAACTTATTTAAAAGAGGGCAGATTTCTTCTAAATCAGGCCAAGTTCCTTTCCCCCCACCGTCATGAGAACGCCTACTGCAAGCTCGCTTTCTGCATAAAAGTTCGCTACACGTTTCTTGACGCCACCTCAGGGCCATATTGAAACTGTTGGGACATGATACCCAGGGATATTCGCTGCCCTCAGTCAATGCACAATTGGAGTCCAAAGAAGAGGCTGTAGCTCACCAGAACTGACAGAGAGTGCTGGAAGGAGAAAACAAACCTCTCCGCTGCAATGTGTCTATCTAGCGCAGGGGAGTCTATGGAAAAACAATTAAAAATAAAATGATAACCATCTGCAATCAACTGAAATATTCCAAAAACATGTAAATTGAGCTGAGTAAATTCATTAGTTCTGCACACCAACAAGACAGATGTATTAAAACCCTGTTTCTCACTGGGCAAAGGATCTGGGGTACAACATTGCAGATTGGGGACAGTTATGGAAAATGGATTTGAAATTTACAGCATGTTGTACACTGAAAGAAAACTATATGAAAATGATGTACAGGTGGTATCTGACTCCTAGTAAGTTAGCAAAAATGTATAGAACAAGTACAAATACCTGCTGTAAATGTAAAGAGAAAGAATGATTTATAAAACTACAACCAGGTAGTTGTGTCATTTGTCATCTTTTAAAATCTTATTAATTTCAGTTACACTCCAGTCAAAATAACAATCCCTTATACAACTGCAATATTAACGACTTCCATTCGTAATGACACCATTTAATGTGTCATTATGACACCATATAATTTATAAAGCTACAAGTGAGGAACTCAAACTATACCCTTGTTCTTCCTGTGTGTGGCAATTATTCTGCCTGTGAAGTTTCTTCCTGTCCTTGTATTTTGTCTATCTTTTCCCGGTTGTTGCTGTTCTCCATCAGACCTTAAAGGTAAAGGGACCCGTTACCATTAGGTCCAGTTGTGGCCGACTCTGGGGTTGCGGTGCTCATCTCGCTTTATTGGCCGAGGGAGCCGGCGTACAGCTTCCGGGTCATGTGGCCAGCATGACTAAACCACTTCTGGCGAACCAGAGCAGTGCATGGAAATGCCGTTTACCTTCCCGCCGGAGTGGTACCTATTTATCTACTTGCATTTTGACATACTTTTGAACTGCTAGGTTGGCAGGAGCAGGGACCCAGCAACGGAAGCTCACCCCTTCGTGGGGATTCGAACCGCCAACCTTCTGATTGGCAAATCCTAGGCTCCATCATACCTTGGGTAGAGCTAATTTCCCATTGTTCTGGTCAACATTTTTCTGTGGGATGGGAGAGGGCATCTTGCTGTGGGAGGAAAAAAATATGGCAGCCACTAGGTACAGGTTGAAGCCAAGTGACAACTTGATTCACAGCTCATTACAGCAGCGCTTCTGCCAGGAAAGCCTTTCTGTTTGCTTTCAGTGGATGCAAAGGCTGGCAAGTGTGGCAGCAAAAATTCTGAGTGTCCCAAGCTTTTAAAGTTTATTTTATAGTTTTCTGGCTTCCTTTCAGAAGGAGATGCAGGGTACACATATTTTAAAAGATGACAAATGACACAGTGGGTGGTAAAAAGGTAAAGGACCCCTGGATGGTTAAGTCCAGTCCAAGGTGACTATGGGGTTGCGGCTCTCATCTTGCTTTCAGGCCAAGGGAGCCAGCGTTTGTCCACAGACAGCTTTGTGGGTCATGTGGCCAGCAGGACTAAACCACTTCTGGTGAAATGGAACACCATGACAGAAACCAGAGCTCACAGAAATGCCATTTACCTTCCTGCCGCAGCGGTACCTATTTATCTACTTGCACTGGTGTGCTTTCAAACTGCTAGGTTGGCAGGAGCAGGGACTTCCATCAGTGGAAGCTGTGCAAAAGAGAACTTTTCTCTTGCCTTGTCCCTTTCCTGAAATTGGCAGCAGTGGGGGATCCCCCAGAAGAGTGCACAGAGGGAACGGGGATCAAGTCGATATATACAGATATTACATTTGTAATAGTGTGGCTTTGAATTCCACTCGGAGCAATTGTGTGAGTCCTTGTTTGTTGCAAATGGATTCTTTGTCAACCACCTGGTCCAGAGTTGTGCATTGGAATAGAGCTAAACAAAAACAAGTGTCAACAGCTTTGACTTTGTTAAAAGGGAACTTGGGCTCACAATGAGCAGTGCGGTACTTTTCCACTAATAAAATCTATGGCTATGGTTAGGGAAAGCACATTTGCTTCCAGATACTTTTCTTCTGAACATTTATCCAGAGGCCAAAATGAAGGCTACACTTTGATTCATTCGTGCATAAACAGCAAATGCTTACCATCTCTGAAAACTAGGGCAAACAGTAGATATGTTTGTGACATGAAATGCAAGAATGTCCCATTTGCTTCCTATTCTTCAGTCCATGGAGCTTCTCTTCAAAGTTTTTGCTTATTGCAAGATAAAATATGCACAAAATGGGTGGAATGAGGACAAATGCATAAATGGACACATCTCTGTTCGATTTCCCTGCCCTTTTCAAGAGTTTTCTGATCATTAATAGAGATAAAATTAGAAAATGATAAAATTTTAATGGTAACAAATAAAAATATATTTTTACACACATCATTTGTGTGGCATGTTTCTTCCACTCGGTTTGCATTATGATTCCAAGCATATTATACAAGACTAAGCTGCATAACACCATTTGACAACAGAGCAGATACATGTACAGTAATTGCAATACATTGTAGCCCAGTATTCAGCAAAAACGACTCTCCAACCACCAGGGCCTATTTAAGACCCCTGGAAATTACAGACGCCCACAGGTTGTAAAATGGTAGCAGAGGGAGGCAGAGGTTGGAATAATCCACTTTGGGTCATAGCTAAATTTTTCGCAACAGAATTTTCTTTAAAATAAGCATGTTCATAGTTTAGCTTTACTCTACCTAAGGAGAAACATTTGCTCTAGAGGTACTGTGTAATAACCCTTTAGGGAATTTGTTTTTTCTATTATGTTTTTCTCTTCCATGCCAGAAGGCCCTTGGAGCTGGACCTCAGTGTCCAGGCTGAACAATGGGGGTGGAGACACTCCTTCAGGTACTCTGGGCCAAGGATGTTTAGGGCTTTAAAGGTCAGCACCAACACTTTGAATTGTGCTTGGAAACATACTGGGAGCCAATGAAGATCTTTCAGGACCAGTGTTATATGGTCTTGGCAGCCACTCCCAGTCACCAGTCTAGCTGCTGCATTCTGGATAAGTTGTTGTTTCCAGGTCACCTTCAAAGGTAGCCCCACGTAGAGCGCATTGCAGTAGTCTAAGTGGGAGATAAACAGAGCATGCACCACTCTAGCGAGACAGTCTGCAGGCAGGTAGGCTCTCAGCCTGTGTACCAGATGGAGCTGGTAGACAGCTGCCCTGGACACAGAATTGACCTGCACCTCCATGGACAGCTGTGATTCCAAAATGACTCCCAGGCTGCACACCTGGTCCTTCAGGGGCATAGTTACCCCATTCAGTAACAGGGAGTCCTCCACAACTGCCCATCCACTGTCCCCCGAAAACAGTTATTCTGTCTTGTCAGGATTCAACCTCAATCTGTTAGCCACCATCCATCCTCCAACCACCTCCAGACACTCACACAGGTCCTTCACCGCCTTCATTGGTTCTGATTTAAAAGAGAGGTAGAACTGGGTATCATCCGCATACTGATTGTCCAACAAAAAGGCTACCGTGTGGCTAGGGAGTGAGCAAGCAAGTGAGGAGCTCCTGGGCAGGCTGTGCTGCTGAGGCCCACTAGAAAGTAGACCTGCTGGTGAGTCCTGGCTCACTGTTTGAGAAGCTCTTCTCTACTATGACTGGCAGTAGCTGTCCAAGGTTCTGAAGCAAAAGGCATCTTTCCCTCTGTGCTCAAGATCCCTTTTAACATGAGATGCTAGGGACTGCATCTAGATTCACTATGGAAGTCATAGGTTTTCCCACTGGGCTATCACCTCTCTTATCAAAAGGCAGTAAGTCCATTTGGGGCGGGGAGGATGTGTGTGGCAGAAAGCCATGCATGTTGAACTCATAACCCCAGTGAGGCATTTAAGGCAAAGCATCAGGTAGGTGGAAGGGTTGGTGAATGGCAGGGAGGTACAGTATTTCTCCTTAAAAAAAAAAAGTATTCAGCAGGAAACGGTGGCAAATGGGAAAGTTATAGTACGTGTTGCCTTGAGATACTTAGTGTACAACAGGCAAAGGCAAACTTGGCCCTCCAGATGTTTTGGGACTACAACTCCCATCATCCCTGACCACTGGTCCTGTTAGCTAGGGATGATGGGAGTTGTAGTCCCAAAGCATCTGGAGGGCCAAGTTTGCCTACACCTGGTGTACAATATAGTCTCATTTCGTTTACAGAGTTGCGCTTGATGGAATTCTGTAAAGTCACCAGCACTTCGCTCTTGTATAACAAAGGAGGATTAAAAGCAAAGAAGAAAGCATTGTGGATGAACAATAAACCAGGAGGAAAGACAACGTGATATTTATGGTTGATGGGATAAGCACAAAATAATGCAGCTGCACATTAATTTCCGTCACTGCCTCACATTTGCTGAACAATCAATATATTTTATTCACTCTTGTATTGAGCATTCAGCATATCGTACCAGCATTCTTCCCTGTGCTTTGAAATGTTAAGAATTCCGAACAATGCCACTGAAATGATGGCAATTGTATTTTATATCAATTACTAGCGTGCACTGGGATTTGTCGTTTCTTCGTGATAATAAGATGGTCAACCACTTCCAGTTCTTCGAGAAATTTAAAGGATCAACAGTTTCCCTAGATTGCCTGGTGCTATTTAGTTAGAAAATTTGCTGTCCCTAAACATGCAGCAATTCACAGAACATTCAATAAGCATAATCCATTCTGCTTCCTGAAAACAGTTAGCTAAGAATTTGTGTTTGCGTTTGCCATTTCTTTGTATGCCTGCCATTTTAAATAAACCTCAGTTTCTTTAAAATACACTGATAGATCCAGTCATATCAATAACCCTACTCGGTGGCTGCATAAACACCGTACGTTTAAAGTAATTTAGAGCACATGGCTTCCGCCAAAGAGTCCTGGGATTCTTTGTTAAGTGTGCTTGAAATTGTAGCTCTGTCAGGAATAAGATACAGTTCCTAAGATTACTGGGTGGGTGTGTTTCAAATGGGCCTTAGATTTATGGTGTAGATGCAGCCTTTATCTGTGGAGGGGCAACAACAACATGCACATTGGAAGCACATTCATCTGAACAAGGTCCTCCCCCCAATCTTGCATTATTATTATTATTATTATTTATTTTTTTACATATCATTCAAAACAATCATATAACATAATTTCTTATCTTATACAATGTTTTGGACTTCCATCAACCACATCTGAAGTTTTTTCAGTCTTTATCACTGACGTCAGTGCGCTAAAGAATTCATCATAAGGTAACATAATATTAGAATCCCCAGTGGCAGAAGAAATAAACAGTTCCTTTTAGATTCTGACAGCTCCTCAATCCCAGTCCCATCAACCATTTTCTTGTTTATTCATATGAGCTGTCAAGAATTGTTGCACCATGAAAAAAAATTAAAAGATTGACCTTTCAAGTGAGTACACAGAGATCTATTCAGCCTACTATTTTTAATATCAAAAGGCATCCAGCTGTAATGGACTGATGTTTACAGTATGAATGCTCTTTCTGATGGAGAGAAGGATGCATGATAATATGACGCTAAACTCATTTTATTCCTCATGTGTATACCTAGCAGGATGGGGGACAGTCTGGGCAATGGCTCCCTTGCACCCTTGGTAAGGAGATGTACCAGTGCCTCCAAAACCAGGAGAGACCATGGACCAGAAATTCAAAAAGTTTGCTTTTCATCGCCTTTTGTGCTCCACCAGGTTCTTCCTCCACAGCCATTGGAGTCAAGTTTGTTCTGCTCTGCCTCCTCTCGCTTTCAGGCTGAGGGAGCCAGCATTTGTCCACAGACAGCTTTCCAGGTCATGTGGCCAGCATGACTAAACCACTTCTGGTGAAACACAACACCGTGACGGAAGCCAGAGCGCACAGAAACACTGTCTACCTTCTCGCCACAGTGGTATCTATTTATCTACTTGCGCTGGGGTGCTTTTGAACTGCTAAGTTGGCAGTAGCTGAGATAGAGCAATGGGAGCTCACTCCATTGCATGGATTTGAACCGCCGACCTTCCGATTGGCAAGCCCAAGAGGCTCAGTTATTTAGAGCACAGTGCCACCCGTGTTCCTTTGTCATGATAGCTTTCCTAACTGATAGCTATGTTCTACCTCCACTAGTTGTTGTTGTTTAGTCGATTAGTCATGTCCGACTCTTTGTGACCCCATGGACCAGAGCATGCCAGGCACTCCTGTCTTCCACTGCCTCCCGCAGTTTGGTCAGACTCATGCTGGTAGCTTCGAGAACACTATCCAACCATCTCGTCCTCTGTCGTCCCCTTCTCCTTGTGCCCTCCATCTTTCCCAACATCGGGGTCTTTTCCAGGGAGTCTTCTCTTCTCATTAGGTGGCCAAAGTATTGGAGTCTCAGCTTCAAGATCTGTCCTTCCAGTGAGCACTCAGGGCTGATTTCCTTAAGAATGGATCGGTTTGATCTTCTTGCAGTCCACGGGACTCTCAAGAGTCTCCTCCAGCACCATAATTCAAAAGCATTAATTCTTCGGCGATCAGCCTTCTTTATGGTCCAGCTCTCACTTCCATACATCACTACTGGGAAAACCATAGCTTTAACTATACAGACCTTTGTCGGCAAGGTGATGTCTCTCCACTAGAGATGGTGACAATTTTTGCAGTCATTGTGCGGAGCCCCACCTGCTTGCTCATGGTTGTTCAGGAGCTCTGCGAGCCATTCAGCTTTCATGCACGTGTTAAGCAATGTTTACTGGTACAAATTTATTCCATTATGAAAAAACAATGAAGCAAGTGGCAACTTATCAAAGCCGACCAATTATAACTGTGCAGTTGTGTTGCTGAAAGTGCATTCCCTTGAACTCCATTTAATTGAGGTGAGGACAGCAGCCATTGCCATTCAATGTTTTGTATCTAATCCTGTCTCCTGCTATGATCGTGGAAGGGAAGGAGGGAGATCTTAATGCTAAATGATTCTAATTGTGTAGCTCAATTAGTGCCGTTAAGTGAGGGGGGAAATGAACAGATGCATGACTGCAATACCCACCCCTAACCTTCGCTGATGAAAACAATGTGCTTTTGAATGCCAGTTGTCAGAAACCACAGGAAGGGAGACGGCTGTTGTGCACAGTTCTGGCCTGCAGGCCTCCCACGGTCATCACACTGGCCACTATGAGAACAGTGTGTTGGACTAGATGGGCCACCGGGGCTCTTATTTGTGCTGGCCCAAAGCATTGGCCAACCGAGAAAAAGAACACAGTATTGCCCCTTCCTGTTCTGTGCATACAAGCTGGAGGGTCTGCAAGTTGATTATTGTTTAAACAGTGGTGGTGTCAGGGGCTGGACTGAGGAGGAATGGTGGGGGCCGTCGCCCCCTCCTGAACCTTCATGAGAACAGGAAGACAGTATAGATTTAGAACAGTGGTTTGCAGAAGGTCATAGTTCAGAGGCTGCAGAGGTGAGAAGCTGGTAAATATTGGGAGAGGAATGTGGGATGTAATCCATTGGTGCAGTCAAATGCAACATTCCTTGTTTCCCTAGAGTGGGCACAGGCAGGGGGACATCCAGTCAGTGTAACTTCCTGTTCCATTGGTCTGGAGCTTCCTGGCTGACTCCATAAAAGAGCCAAGTCATGCAGCCATTTTCTCAGTCTGTTTTGACTTTCTATTGTGTTGCTGCTCTCTTGCAGCCGTTTTGTTGTCTTAATGTAATTTTGCACATGAGTTCAGTCTCCATATGAGATGAACTCACAGTTTATTGTGTAACTGCCAAGTAAAAGTCTGCCTTTCAGGGATCGAATCGTGAACTGAAATGTGAGTAAACTTTTTGTTACTTTACTCAGAAAGACTCTTGTGTCTTTATCTTTTTAAGAGGGGTTAAAGGGGACACCAGGAAATAATCTTTAGTAAGAGATTCAAACGAATCCGCAAACTACCTTCCAGTTATATTGAAGGGGAATCTGTTCTGTTACATCATTTACTAGCGTGAGCAAAGGAAGGATCATATTTATCTGAAATATCCTTTCCTACTATCCTTAACATTCCCACAAGGAACAGCAGGAAGAAGAAACACCAGAGGAGAGACAGCTGACAGACTCAGTGTCCTTGGACCAGGCGAGCATTGAGGGGAGTAGAGCAGAAAGCTCAGAGGCAGAAGGCTCAGATTAGCCGACACAAGAGGGACGTAGAATAGGAGAGATGGAGGGGGCTGGACTTTACTCGAAGCAACGCCATTATCTTAGGGAGGCAGCATTCCTTCAAAGTGTTGGTGTTGACCTTTAAAGCCCTAAATGGCCTCAGCCCAGTATACCTGAAGGAGTGTCTCCACCCCCATCGTTCTGCCCGGATGCTGAGGTCCAGCGCTGAGGAACTTCTGGCAGTTCCCTCGCTGTGAGCAGCAAAGCTACAGGGAACCAGGCAGAGGGCCTTCTCGGTAATGGCACCCGCCCATCAGATGTCAAAGAGATAAACAACTACCTGGCATTTAGAAGACATCTGAAGGCAGTCCTGTTCAGGGAAGTTTTTAATGTGTGACATTTTAACGTATTTTTAATCTTTGTTGGAAGCCCCCCAGAGTGGCTGGGGAAACCCAGCCAGATGGGCGGGGTACAAATAATACAGGTGAAACTCAAAAAATTAGAATATTGTGGAAACGTTCATTTATTTCAGTAATTCAACTTAAAAGGTGAAACTAATATATGAGATAGACTCATGACATGCAAAGTGAGATCTGCTTCTACTTCTCAGAGGTCCAGTCTTGCTCTCTTTGCAGTCCTTGTTTTGCTGATTTCATTTAATATTCTAATTTTCTGAGATTGTTAATTTGGGGTTTTCATCAGCTGTACGCCATGATCATCACAATTATAACAAATCAAAGCTTGACATATCTCACTTTGCATTTCTTGAGTCTATCTCATATATTAGTTTCACCTTTTAAGTTGAATTACTGAAATAAATGAACTTTTCCATGATATTCTAATTTTTTGAGTTTCACCTGTAAATTTATTATTATTATTATTATTATTATTATTATCTCTCTATGTAAATTGTGGAATAAATTACTTGGTAAGAACTCCTCTTGTTTATCTGCTTATTGGCTGCCACCATGGCAGGAATCAGATTCCCTGAAGCCTGACAGGTGGCACAGGAAAGACCAACAGCTCTGTAGCTCATCAACACTGTCCAGTAACTGTCATCAGAGGCACCTGCCTCCCTCTTCCATACGAACTGAGCTAGCCATGGCTATGAAACAGCAGGTTGATGGAATTTCAAATATTTTTGAAAAGCAACCCCCCCCAACACAACCAGGGGGAAATGTACTGTTTTCCTAATATTCACGGCAGATGTTTTATAGTATAATCCCATTCAGCCATTGGGACGATGCTGTTCATTCCTGTTCTTGAATGGAGCTTGCACTAACAGCTTTGCTGAAGATTAGCTTTCCCCAGTCTGGGAGTCCAAAACATCTGAAGGGCAGCAATTTTGTACAGGCAGTTGTAGATAAAGTCACCGAGACTGGCTTCCTAGCAGCTGATGGCAATTGCATCCTCCCCATTTCCCCACCCCCATGGACACTGCACGAAACTCCTTGATGCATCCAAACAGGGATGGCCCTTTCAAGTGACTGACACTTCTCTCTTTTCTCTGTGTTATTTGCAATTTCTTCTTCTACTTTGGCAATACAGTGGTACCTCAGGTTAATTACTTAATTCGTTCTGGAGTTCCATTCTTAACCTGAAACTGTTCTTAACCTGAAGCACCACTTTAGCTAATTGGGCCTCCTGCTGCCGCCATACCGCCGGAGCACGATTTGTGTTCTCATCCTGAAGCAAAGTTCTTAACCCAAGGTACTATTTCTGGGTTAGCTGAGTCTATAAGCTGAAGCGTATGTAACCTGAAGGTTACCAATGTAACTCGTAGCCAAGTAAGATTGTGGAAAGGAGATAAAATTCCATCAAAAGAAGAGTGGCAGTCGTGAGACAGGTTAGTTTTACCCTACTGGTGATGTGTTGTTGCAATAAAAATCCTGCTCAATATGAGAGGAACTGCAGGTTCAGACCTTTGGTGTATGTGCTTGGCTGAGGAGCCAGTGGGGCAAAGCCACCATCTGTGTGATTATGACTGGATTATGACTAAATCAGAATCCCCTCTAAACATAAATAATAATAATAATAATAATAATAATAATAATAATAATAATAAAGAAAAGAGGAGTGGCAAGCAAAACTGCTTGAATATATGGAACTAGCATATATGACGGAAAAGATCAGAGATCGATCAACACAAAAGTTTAAAAGGGAATGGGAAATCTATAGACAATATTTAAAAGAACAGTGTCCCCATATTAAAACTTTGGAATGCCTTGAATAACTCTTGGAATTGAATAAGGTATAAAGAACACAAATAAGATTTAATAAAGACTAAGTTTATTTAAAAAATGGAGGCAAGTAATTAAGGAAACAAAGAACCCATATCATGGAAGTCAGAAGTTGATGGCTGAAATACTTTTGTGTATTCGCGATGTACTGTTCTATTTTCTTCTTTATTTTTATTTGTAAGATATGTGCTGTGTGTTTTTTGTTCTGTTTTCTTTATTCTTTTTTTCCTAAGTTTTTTGTGCATGTCTATGTTGATTTTAATCCAATAAAGACTGAATTTAGAAAGAGAGAGAGTAAGATTGTCTTCCATGAACATGGTCTTGACAGTCGGTCCGTAAGTGACTGTGGAGGCCAATATGCATAACTCTCAAGGTTTGTTTGTTTTTCTAAAATGCTTGTTTTCAGCTGGATTGTGGCCATAGTTCACATACATATTCTGTACCCTAATATTTATTTACTTAGGTGCTTCAAGGCAAGAATACAGTTAATGCCGGATGCCCAGTCACCCCATATTCCAAGTGACTACCAACATACAGAAACCCTAGAAATCTCAGTGCTTCTCTAAAATGGTTTCAGTCTCTGAGAATTGTGGTTGGGGAAATCATATCACAGTCAAAACTGCTGTGAGAAGGGTAATTGTTTTGGGGGAAGGGAGAAGGGAGAAGGGTATCACAGCTGACAACATTGAGCCTAGTGATCCAGTCCATTTGTATTTGTCCGATGAAATGATCTATGCAGCCCACGGTGATCAGGTTTTGCAATATGCTTTTGTATAATGAATTCAGAGATAAAGAGCTCTGTTTGTGTTCTGGAAGATTGTTCTGAATATAGAAACAGAATCTTATGCATGTCTACGCACATACCCAGACACACATAGGGAAGGGGTGTGTGACTTATTGCGGACTGGCTCTTTAAAATTAGATCTGCACAGGAAACGTAGAGATGCCTCCCACAGAGAAAAGGATTTAGATGCAGCCACAGAGGGAGGCAGGCTTCCGATTTCTCTCAGCTACAAGGCAGATGTGCGATTCCGTCTTTAGTCCTGCACAGCATCACTAGATAACCTTCAGTGCTGCGCTTCCAACAGGACTGCAAGCATTCTGTGGAGTGTAGCGTACTAAGAACTCAGCATCTCTGCACGGCATCAAAGCATAGCCTTGGAACAGGTAAAGTCTGATTTGTACTTTTTTAAAAATGCTGCGTGTATTACTTTGCAAGGTACAGGAAGCTGATTTGGAAAATGTATAAACTCCTAATTTGCTTTTTTAAAAATAAATAAATAGCTGTACCTATCAATTGATTTTGAGCTTGGGTGTTTTCTGCTGTTCTTCTGCAGCAATTTGGCACACACACACCTCCCCAAACATTGTCCTGGATTGATTTCTAGAAATTATTTACACCCTGATCCTAACACATTTCCTTGGTGGGGGTAGCGAAGGTCTCATTGTTTTTCGTGAAACTTATTTCCAGATAAAGCTGCTTCGGCTGGCATTCTGAAGACTTTTCAATTACAAGATTTATGCTAGTCTCCAGCAACAAAAAGGCAATAAGCATTGTGGGACCTCAGAGACATCAGTTTATTGGGCTGCCCACAAAAAACCGATGTCTCCGTGAACTACCAAAAATCCTCAAAGATTCTATGCTGCGTTAGCATCAATCATCACCGTTGTTAGCATCTTCAGGCTGATTTTGGTGAGGTTTGCTAACATAAATGGTGAGCATGCATTTGTACCTCTGATGGCTGAAACATGATAAAGAATTGAACTTTGCCCGAAGAAGTTTCCTCTGGTGGGGGGGGGGGGAATCCATCAGCACAGCTGCCTTGTGAACACTGATGTGCTTCTTCAAAAACACTGTTTGATGGGTGCAAGCGGGAGCTGATCTCCCCTGTTGTGCAGGCTTTCCTTTGCTGTCTAAAAAAAAAAGTCATGCTGTTTAGTGGACATTGTTGAACAGCTACTGCCAACAGCTGCTTTTCTCAATTGCTCTTTGGCATTTTTGTGCGCACAGCTTGGCATCCTCATATTATGAACCCAGAAGCAGGTCCATTTCCAGAGATGGGTTCAGAGTCTTTGAAAGAATGATGGTGTGCTTCAAGGCAAAGCGGGTATAGAGACCAAAAGAAATTGTGTTGATTGCTACATGTAACTAAATAAACCTTGCAATCGGAGGAAAGGGATCTCTTGATGATTATTATTTCTAATTATACTTTACCCTCCAATCATTAAGCAGATAAAGCTCATTTAAATGCCCCTCTGTCCTCTTCCCCCTTTCCTGGTGAAGCTGGCATGGTCTCCAACCAGGAGAAACTGACAAAAGGCAGCACTTTGCCAGTCTGCATCGTAAATAAGGTGGCCCTTTATTGTGTTGCTTTCAATGTGACCAGACTCAGAAGTTTGCATCTCATATGTTTGCGAATGCAAGAAAAATTTCTGACCCATCCGCAGAAGTAAATGATACGTACCATGTGAATTAGCAATGCACAGGTTATAAACAAAGCCTGAATTGCACCAGTCAGTTAGATCTGTGCATTGCGCATCCACACAACTGGCGCCAAATAACTGCTCCAGGATTTATGTGCCCATCCAGTGCTGCAGATGTCCATCATCACTGTTGGGAATGGGGAAACCTTCCCCTAGGCAGGGCTCAGTGAATGAATCAGAGCCATTCACAAAACTTTGGAGCATTTATATTTTATCGAGGAGAGGCTGGAGAATTGAACCTGAAGAGGCTGGGAATTGAACCTGGAACCTTCTGCATGCAAACCAGATGCTCTACCGCTGAGCCACAGCCCATCGACACATTCAGACATGGATACAACTCCTTTATCTGCCAAAGCAGGTTCTCCTTCATGGAGAGCACGTGTTGCGGTGGGAGCAACCATGACATCTCCTGTTGCTGGGCGGCTTAGTTTGGATGGCCATGAATTTGATTGGACACCTTCAGTTGCTGCTGGGCGAACTTTATTGTTGCAATTTTATTTGATTGATGGGGGTGCTATATATGTTCCCTGTGTGCAGCATTGAGCTTCCTGTTTTTGCTGCGAACATCGGATTACCCTCCCACTCTCCCTTTATTTAGGGTTTGTTTGCGCTGACCTTGCTATGCCTGTCATGGGGTTGTCTACTTTGGGGCAGGGGCCTGGTAGGAATTTTACCATTTGGCTGATTGGCTGGTACCATTTGGGTTTTGCCTACTTTGTAGCAAATTGTCACAACATGTAAGGTTGTGGTTAGGTAAAGGTAAAGGGACCCCTGACCATTAGGTCCAGTCATGACCGACTCTGGGGTTGCGGTGCTCATCTCGCTTTACTGGCTGAGGGAGCTAGCATACAGCTTCCGGGTCATGTGGCCAGCATGACTAAGCCACTTCTGGCGAACCAGAGCGGTGCATGGAAACGCCGTTTACCTTCCCGCCAGAGGGGTACCTATTTATCTACTTGCACTTTGACGTGCTTTCAAACTACTAGGTTGGCAGGATCAGGGACTGAGCAACGGGAGCTCACCCCGTTGCAGGGATTCGAACCGCCGACCTTCTGATCAGCAAGTCCTAGGCTCTGTGGTTTAACCCACAGTGCCACCCACGTCCCAAGGTTGCGGTTAGGCATTGGTTAATTTTTGGTTGGTGGAGGGGGCATGGATTGGCTGTGCCTGCCCCTCCAATGCTGCTGCTATAAGGTTATTCCAGTAAAGGAATCCAGGGGCTCGCCATGCCTTTGTCCGAATCCCTGGCAAAGGGCTAGGGCCACGCAAGAGCCCCTAGGAGCATTTGGGGAGAGGTGAGAGCCTGGCGCCCAGCTTTATTCTCTCCCCAAAATTGTTTACCCTTACTGATTTCCGCAGGGGTGCGGTTGTTTGTTCTGTTCCTACCTCCAAGTGGGAACAGATAGTCACTAACCAATGCCTAAGCAACCACTCACATTCTGTAATTCAATAAAGTTGCGGCCAAAATTATGCCAAAAACAAAAAGAAAGATGATGTGTGAACTGTGTTTTTATTCAGGGGTGTCTTGGCGGCCCCTGACATGCAAATGTGAACCTGCAAAAAACAAGCAACCCCCTGCGGTTTGTGGTTTCAGATTTGTTGTTCCGCTCCCTTGAAAGCTAGACTTCCCAGCATCCCTGAGCCTATCCTCAGATGCATGCTGAAAATCAGTTCTGCTGATGGACCCAAACCAAAGCTTATGCCATTGCACAGTTTGGAAATCTGGCACTGTGTCTCTGTTTAACCATTTCCAAAATAGTAATAAAAAGCCTTGTTGGCGTGAGATCGCTTCCACTCAATTTAATTACTTATAACATTCCAAAGTGCACAAGATGCACTTTCTCTCAAGATGCAGTTTCTCTCTGAGCCCTTAGCAGACTGTAAAAGAATTGAAGGAAAAGTCCATGACGTGCTCTGAAGTGAGGTGACACAGTCTAGTGGCAATTTCCAGAGAGGCAGCTGAGGAAATTGGTTACTGTGTTGGCAGCCATTAACAAGGCAGTATTGGTGACAACACAAATATCTGGTAGCTTCACCCAGCTCTATATAATTGCTATACAAATAGACAGAATAGAAGGAGAACCTAACCTGGAAAATATTTACCTCTCTCACCTACCCCGATACGTTATTTCAAAATGCTACTGCTCAGTAAAGCACTGCATCTCAAATATTTATTGCGAGTGATATAAATGCAGAGCAGTTGGGAATATTTACACATGGACTGCCAAAGCTTTATTCATTTCCTGATCTATGGCTCTCAAGCAGAAGTCTTTAGCATAGGAATGACTCTGTTTCCCCATACATTTGCTGCTCCCTCTGATTCTCTTTTCTATTCTGATTTTAAAAGGTGAGGAATGGCTGGGTCGCTGTCAAAGACCCCAGTTTGCAGAAGTGTAAGCTCTCTTCCCTGGCTGGCCGTTCCTGGGAGATACTGAGAAGGCAAAAGCTCACAACAGCTTCCTTGTGAGATAAGAAGAGTCTGACCAGAGCAACATCATGAGGCATGAATGGCACCCTACCAACGACACGCTCGCGAGCACCAACTTTGCTGCAATATACAGCCACTTCAGCAGAGACTTTTCCTTCTACCCAAACTACACTTTCCCCTTCAACTTCAGCTACAACGACTATGATCTACCCCTGGACGACGGCGACGACGTGACCAAGACCCGCACTTTCTTCGCCGCCAAGATCGTCATCGGTGTGGCGCTGGTTGGTATCATGCTGGTCTGTGGCATCGGCAACTTTGTCTTCATCGCCGCTCTGGCCCGATATAAGAAGCTGCGCAATCTCACCAACCTTCTCATTGCAAACCTGGCCATCTCTGACTTCATTGTGGCCATCGTCTGCTGCCCTTTTGAGATGGACTACTATGTGGTCCGGCAGCTGTCGTGGGAGCATGGCCATGTGCTCTGCGCCTCGGTCAACTACTTGCGCACTGTCTCACTCTACGTCTCCACCAATGCGCTCTTGGCGATTGCTGTGGACAGGTAAGGAGGGTAATTGGAATTGGGTTTGCCTGTAGCTAGAGAGGGTGGGATCTGCCAGTTTCTCATTTCCCACGTCTTAAATTCAGTTCTCGACCCAATTTTTGTTTTTGTTTTCTTCTTCAAAAGCCTCGGCATTTTGGTGCAAATTCCTCCTAATAAACTCATTTCTATATGCAATTTTGATGGATGTATACATTTGTGCAAGCAAATTTCCCTAAGAGAATGCAATCTTGGATGTTATTTTCACCAATGTATTGATTTGCATGTGCACCATTCCCTAATATATGCATTTTTATCAACACCGATTGCTTGGAGAACTGCATTGCAAAATTGTGTGAACTTCTAAGGCATGTGTATTTTGGTTCTATATTGTAGAATATATTTTAGAATATAGTTCATGCACTCTATTATCCAAACAGATTTTCCCTTTAAATACACATTAGCAATTTAAATACTGAACAGTTAATTAGGCACTCAAGTCTTCTCTCCGCTTCAGAATCTATGTACATCATGCTCCAAAATGCAACACACTTCACAGCATCTCAGAGACTTGAGGTGAAAGGACTTTGTGACATTTTGGCTTAGCAGAGTGGATGATGCAGACTGTTTCCCCAGCAAAGGGCAACCTGATTCTTCTTTTTCTTTCTTTCTTTTTTTGCAATTTAATCTTTATTGATTTTGCATATTAAGTCCATTTACCACAAAAAGAACAAAAGAAAAAACAAAGCCCATCAAATACAAAGAAAACGTTACATATAAAATAAAATCATTCCATACGTTAAGACTTCCATCTTCCTCAGTATAGGTCCTTCGTTTCCTTGTTGTCTGCTTATTGTATGACCTTTAACTTATCATAAATTACCTACAATCTTTGTCGCATATAACATTGCAGAAGTTAATCAAAGCATGTCAAAGATTTCATATATGGACAATGTTCTTTTAAATATAATCAGTATATATCCCATTCTTTGTTAAACCTTTGCAGTGCTTTTTTTCTGGGGGTACGCATACCTTTTAACATTTTGTGAATCTAAGTTTTGCCTCATTGAGGGGCAGTATTTCAATATGAGTAGGAAAATGAGAGTACCTCTAAACATTTTTTGTTAAAGAAAAAAAGCAATGAACTTTTGATTTGTCTGGTTCCTAATTTCTCCTGTCATCTTTGCCAATTCTGCATAATCAAATAATTTCGCTTGCCACTCCATTTTAGTTGGTATTGTATCTCCCTTCCACCATTTGACTATCAGCATTCTTGTGGCAGAAGGGCAACCTGTTTCAGCCCTGGGGCTTGCAATACTGTAATACAATAGAAGGATTTCCTTTTCCTTGCACACCTTCTCAGACAGCCCATTGTTTTGCACCTCTGATCTGGACATGAATTATCCTTCCAGGTCCCTGTGCTCTATCTTTCCAGGCTGTTTTAACCATCAGATGTGGGGAAAGAGAGAGAAGGGGTACCAAAAGCAGTTTTAAAAGCCATGAAAGAAATACCTCATCTCTTAATCTTTTATTTAAACAAAAATCCAGATAAATAAATGCCTGGGATTGATTTCATTTCATTTCATTGCTATTTAATATTAAAAATCGCTCTGCAGGTTAGCTTGTGAGCATGCAAGGATGCATTACAGTGGATTATCTTTTGTTTCCAATTCAAAGCATGATTCAGCAGAAGCAAAAAAGATTTCTTTTTCAATTTATGAAAAAATTTAGGTTGAAGCACTGCTTCATAATCACTGCAAAGGATTTCAGTCCTGGGGTCAAGCGTCTGCAATCAAAGCTAGCTTTTGCTGCATGTGGCGTATCCAGCCATCCTCTTATTTCAAAAACGAGTTTCTAGTCTTCTTGAAGTCTTAAAACAATATCCTCTCTGAGTGTGAAACCTGAGCATGATTTGAAAGAGACACCTTGGGAACTAGCAATAATTATTATTAAGTAGCTGGTGGGGATAGTGTATGCCATTAGTATACAAAATTGCCAAGCAGAACCAGAGGCACGCAGCAATTGGCAGAGTCTATGCTCCTTTATAAAAAGAATGACAATAATCATTTTATTATTTATACCTCGCCCATCTGGCTGGGTTTCCCCAGCCACTCTGGACAACTTCCGGCACATATAAAAACATTTAAAAAATGGCAAACATTAAAAACATCCTGAGCTTGTGGGTCACATAACTAGTATTTGTATTGAAGGGCACTTCCAAGCAACTTGCTTATTGAACATTTATCTTGATTTTTTTGGGGGGTAGGCTAGACCATGTTGCCTCAAAGCACTTTTTCCAGTGCAAAGCAGTGAAAGCAGATTTGTTGTACAAGACCTCCTAATCGACTCTGGTTGTGCAATCTGAATTTCCTGGCATGTGGTCGAATCCCACTCAGTAGTCTGAAAGTGCCCCCCAAGCCAAATAAACTTTGCCTCCTCTTTGCATAACAACCTAATTTTGACAGGTCAGAACAGCGTCTTTGGGGTTTACGGCGTCTTTTGAAATTACCAATAATACGGCAGACTTGTTGGCGCACAAACATAAATGGCCTTTGACGAATCCATTTCTTCAGACTATTATTGTTTAGTGATCATATAATGGCTGTATCTTTGCAATATGGGATCATAATCTGGAAGAGTGGCAATCTTTTCTCTCTCTCTCTTAGTCTGACTCAGCTCTGGAGAGACCAGTATTATTTTTGCAATTATGCTTTGTGCCAAGGAAATTTATTTTCTGGATGTTTTATATAAAAACGTAGGCTTGTAACAGCAATGGAAAATCTACAGCTAATGCTCCTCCATTGTAATAGGACACATTAATATATCAGAAATGTGTTTAGTATACAGCCACATATCGGGGGGGAAAGAACTACACTGAGAAATGTCCAAGATTTTAATTCGGAAGCAGAATTAAAAAGTAACAACATGCTTCTCAAGTAGCGAGACTAGTAGAATGCAAAGTATTAGGCTTCAGGAAGAGAATTCAGTAGAGGTGAAAGTTGAAGGGGGGAAACCTAGTAGCTTAATGGGCAGTCTGGCTTTGTAGCTTTGAAAATGGTTTTATGTAGCATTCTCTTCTCTGATAAGAGGCCCGTGGTAACCTAGAAAGGGAATTAAAAATCACAGTGCATTCTGATACTCCTTCAAGAGCTAGTAGAAGTCGATTGCAAGCATTGATGGAACTGTCACCACCCTCATTGTGACTTCCATGCAGCGCTTGTTATCTATTACCAGTTCACCTGCAGAGCAATTTTTAAGAAACTAAAGTCACAGAAGCTGAAATGTTTCATCTTAAGCATTTTTCCATCTGGATTTTTTTTTTTTTTTTAGTTTATAAATATGCTATTTTCTTATACCCGTGGATTTTATCCCCCCCCCCACTTCCTTCCTCTTCCTCTGTTCCCCAGTTACCCAAACTCAGCTTCTATCTTCACTGACACATGTGGATATTCGAGTCCTTGTGGAAGAGAAATTCAATTTGGTACTCCTTTAAAGCTAAATTTGCACTATCGAATTTGCACTTTCTGAAACAATATGAGAACCAAGCGCAGCTATCCTTCAAAATTTGGAACTCATCAGAATTTTGCAATGCAATTCTCCAGCCCAACCATGTTTGCAAAACATTAGAGGAAAGTGTGTATAATAGAAAATAGCATACAAAAATGCATTGTGTTAGGGGAAATTTTGCTTGCAAAAATGTGTGCATTGGTAAAAATTGCATATAAAAAGTTAATCATAGCGTTATAGAGTTGGAAGAGACCACGAGGGTCATCTAGTCCAACCCCCTGCAATGTAGGAATCTTTTGCCCAATGTGGGGCTCAAACTCGTGACCCAGAGGTTAAAAGTCTCATGCTCTTTTGACTGAGCTATAAACAAATGCATGAAGCTCTATGCAGTCCCATATGGTCCAACACCTGTGATGCAATCCCTTGTGTAGAGGAAGAAGAGGAGAAGAGTTTGGATTTGCTATCCCGCTTTATCACTACCCTAAGGAGTCTCAAAGCGGCTAACATTCTCCTTTCCCTTCCTCCCCCACAACAAACACTCTGTGAGGTGAGTGGGGCTGAGAGACTTCAGAGAAGTGTGACTGGCCCAAGGTCACCCAGCAGCTGCATGTGGAGGAACGGAGACGCGAACCCGATTCCCCAGATTACGAGACTACCACTCTTAACCACTACACCACACTGGCTCTCTTCACTTGTGTACAGAGGAAAAATGTTTCAGTCTGTTAGATGTGACAAGCAAGAGTGGGGGCTGTAGAAGGAGACACAGAGCATGGATGATTTCTCATGCTGTGCCTATGGGAGAAGCAAGGGACCCCCTTAGAGTGTAATGCCAGGAGCTCCTCTATCTAGAATCAGATTGTATATATGTGTAAATAAGGTAAAGGGAATGGGACACACCCTCTTGTGCTTGCCGATTGGAAGGTTGGCAGTTCGAATCCCATTGACAGGATGAGCTCCCATTGTTCTGTCCCAGCTCCTGCCAACCTAGCAGCTCAATAGCACGCCAGTGCAAGTAGATAAATAGGTACCGCTGTGGCGGGAAGGTAAACAGCATTTCCGTGCACTCTGGTTTCCATCATGGTGTCCCGTTGTGCCAGAAGCAGCTTAGTCATGCTGGCCACATGACCCAGAAAGCTGGCTGTGGACAAACACCGGCTCCTTCAGCCTGAAAAATGAGATGAGCACCACACCACATAGTCGCCTTTGACTGGACTAAACCATCCAGGGGTCCTTTACCTTTTTACCATATTTTTTGCTCTATAAGACTCACTTTCTCCCTCCTAAAAAGTAAGGGAAATGTGTGTGTGTTTTATGGAGCGAATGCAAGCTGCACAGCTATCCCAGAAGCCAGAACAGCAAGAGGGATTGCTGCTTTCACTGTGCAGCGATCCCTCTTGCTGTTCTGGCTTCTGAGATTCAGAATATTTTTTTCTTGTTTTCCTCCTCCAAAAACTAGGTGCGTCTTGTGGTCTGGTGTGTCTTATAGAGCGAAAAATATGGTACCTTTTATGTGTAAATAAACCATATATCATAAAAACACGGCAGTCCCTGCAGATCCTCATTTCCAGAAGGAAACACAAACCTTGGATAAGTGCCTGGAACCCCTGAAATCCCTCACCGCACGGAGATTGGGGTGGCATTTAACACAATATATAGATATATGGTAGATATGGAAGGAAATGAATAATAATGACACTATTAATGATACAGTGAAACATACATATATGTTCACCAGCCCCAATCCCTGCTCTTCTACCAATCAGCTGAGGAGCAGGGAGAGATTCTGCTGCACCTGAATGAGGTAGGAAACAAGGGGGAGCAAAGCCCTCTTTTTACCTTAACAAATGACCTCTGGAAGAGCCATTGCAAAAAGGTCTTGAATGATCTCTCCTTCTTGGTTCCTCAGCTATAAGACCTTCTTACGATGGTGCTGCCCCAAAGATGGGAAAAGGTAAAGGTAAAGGGATTCCTGACTATTAGGTCCAGTTGCAGACGACTCTGGGGTTGCAGCGCTCATCTCGCTTTATTGGCCGAGGGAGCCGGCGTACAGTTTCTGGGTCATGTGGCCAGCATGACTAAGCCACTTCTGGCGAACCAGAGGAGTGCATGGAAATGCCGTTTACCTTCCCGCCGGAGTGGTACCTATTTATCTACTTGCACTTTGACGTGCTTTGGAACTGCTAGGTTGGCAGGAGCAGGGACCGAGCAATGGGAGCTCACCCCATTGCAGGCATTTGAACCGCCGACCTTCTGATTGTCAAGCCCTAGGCTCTGCAGTTTAACCCACAGTGCCACCTGTCCCCCTTTAAAGGTAAAAAGAGGCTCCCGATCTGGATACCCAAAACAGGGTTGTGTGTGTGAAGAGCAAGCATCAAATAGGCTTAAAAAAGAGAAGCAACTTTAGCGGGTGGTTCCCTGGGGCCACATTAAAACATTTAAGGGACCGTACGCAGCCTGCAGGCCACAGATTAGCCCCTCTTGATTTAAAGCCACATCCAACCACTTCAATAGAGGTCCATTTTGGGAACATGAATCCTGATATACTGTTACTCCTTCCTACAGATTTCCCTGTCTAGATCAGGGCGAATGCTTATTTATCTTGGGCTTGCACCAGCTGTTATCAAAGGAGGGGAAGTTTCATGCTCACTCTCACCAGCTCTGCGAATAAGAAAAGCAAAATAGCTTTCACTCTTGTCAACCAAAGCACTGATGGCTATGGAAAGCTGGGCATGCAATCTTAATTCCCAGTGTCTTTCTTTCAGAGGAATTCTCGCATTCCTATCAGGCCCTAATTCACAGACGCTGTTAGGAATCAATGCAAACCTCTTGCGTTTGCCTTCATGTGGAAATATGAACACACTGCATTCTCGGTTGATTAAAAACATTAATCTTGAATAAGAGCAAACTGTCAATACATGCAGACAGAATGTGTTTCAACTTCCCATCTGAGTAGCTGGGCAGCTACAGATAAGAAGTGCTGAAAACAATTCATGTTACAGGAAAGCATCAGGTATAATTAGGAGTTTGCCTACAACCTTTTTCAGTGCAGGAAAGTATTTTGCAGCCAATTGTTGCTGAAGGAAATGGTGTGGAAAACATGATCTTGCGTTATGGTGAGCCACGACTGTAACACTAATCTGAAATCTAAAGAGACAGCCCCAGGTGAAATTGGGATCCACTGATTAATACAAGAGAAAATCAGGGCATTGGCTGAGTAAGCCCTATAACCTTGTCACTTTCCTGATGTCACAGGGCTTGTATTTTTTAAAACCATAGTTTGTATTTTTAACATATATATCATTTTGCCTTTTAGGGTGCTTACCCTCTTAAGCAATCAGTAAAGCAACAATACGATAAGATTACAGACAACATTAAGTAACATTAAAATAACAGCAGTAAATAAAATCATTGCTAAAAAAAAATCACCCAGAAGCAATCTAGATTTTTAATAATAATAATAATAATAATAATAATAATAATAATAATAATAAATTTTATTTATATCCTGCCCTCCCCAGCCGAAGCCAGGCTCAGGGCGGCTAACAACAATAAAACAGTACAAAAGTACAGCATAAGCAACACTCTAAAATCATTCATTATAAAATTAATTCAAATCAAGCCACTGGCAGCCATTGGGCCAGAGCTCCGCGAAGATTGCTGAAGGAGGGAGTCAGGCTGTGCCCTGGCCAAAGGCCTGGTGGAACAGCTCTGTCTTGCAGGCCCTGCGGAAAGATGTCAAGTCCCGCAGGGCACTGGTCTCTTGTGACAGAGTGTTCCACCAGATCGGAGCCACAGCCAAAAAAGCCCTGGCTCTAGTTGAGGCCAGCCTAACTTCTCTGTGGCCTGGGACCTTCAAGATGTTTTTATTTGAAGACCGTAAGTTTCTCTGTGGGGCATACCAGGAGAGGTGGTCCCGTAGGTACGAGGGTCCTAGGCCGTATAGGGCTTTAAAGGTTAAAACCAGCACCTTAAACCTGATCCTGTACTCCACCGGGAGCCAGTGCAGCTGGTATAGCACCGGGTGAATGTGATCTCACAGCGAAGACCTCGTAAGGAGTCTCGCTGTGGCATTCTGCACCCGCTGGAGTTTCTGGGTCAGTCTCAAGGGCAGCCCCACGTAGAGCGAGTTACAATAATCCAGTCTGGAGGTGACTGTTGCGTGGATCACAGTGGCTAGGTCAGGGCGAGAGAGATAAGGAGCCAACTGCTTAGCTTGGCGGAGATGGAAAAATGCCGCCTTTGTTATAGCTGCAATCTGCGCCTCCATGGAAAGGGAGGTGTCGAAGATTACACCCAAACTCTTAACGGACGGTGATGGCACTAATTGCGCCCCCGCAAGAGATGGGAGTTGCCCCCCCAATCCCATATCGTCCCGTCCCAGCCACAGGACCTCTGTCTTCGAAGGATTTAGCTTCAACCGGCTCCCACGTAACCATCCAGCCACAGCTTCCAGACATCTGGTCAGTGTGTCTGGGGCCGAGTCAGGATGGCCATCCATCAACAGATAGAGTTGGGTGTTATCGGCATACTGATGGCAACCCAACCCAAAACTCTGGACAAGCTGGGCGAGGGGGCGCATAAAGATGTTGAAAAGCATCGGGGAGAGTATCGCACCCTGAGGTGCTCCACACACCAAGGAGTGGCGCGATGACAATTCCCCCCCAAGCGCCACCCTCTCCCAAGCACCACCCTTAATAATAATAATAATAATAGTAACTCTAAGACCTTATGTCATTATACTTTAAGACTTACAGACTGATATGCTGCTTTGCACCATCAGCAGAGACACTCAGGATCAGGGGTTTGGGTTTCGATTGCAGGGCTATGCACCACCAACAATATTATGCCAGCCCAAGAAGGGATGCGGGTGATGCTGTGGTCTAAACCACTGAGCCGCTTGAGCTGTTTGGTAGGCCGGCAATTCAAATCTGCGCGACGGGGTGAGATCCCGTTGCTCTGTCCCAGCTCCTGCCAACCTAGCAATTTGAAAGCACACCAATGCAAGTAGATAAATAGGTACCACTGCGGCAGGAAGGTAAACAGCATTTCCATGTGCTCTGGTTTCTGTCACGGTGTCCCGTTGCGCCAGAAGCGATTTAGTCATGCTGGCCACATGACTCGGAAAACTGTCTGTGGGCAAATGTTGGCTCCCTCGGCCTGAAAGCAAGATGAGCGTCACAACCCCATAGTCGCCTTTGACTGGACTTAACCATTCAGGGGTCCTTTCTCTTTACCTTGGCCTGCCAGCCCAAGGGTATTTCCTCAACATTGATTATTGTCTTCGTGGGAGTTAAGAAAAAGACTTGCTATTTCTACCCAGTAACAAGTAAATATAATTTAATATAATTTAATTTAATTGCAAGCCTTTCCTAACAAGAATTTGGAAACATCTTTCTTTTGCAGGTACCTCGCCATCGTTCACCCACTGAAACCCAGGATGAACTACCAAACAGCAACCTTTCTGATTGCCGTTGTCTGGATCGTCTCTCTAATCATTGCCATCCCATCCGCGTATTTTGCGACGGAAACCGTATTATTCATGATCAAAAACCAAAAGAAAATTTTCTGTGGCCAGATTTGGCCTGTCGACCAGCAGATGTATTACAAATCCTACTTCCTCTTCATCTTTGGCATCGAGTTTGTCGGACCCGTTCTCACCATGACCCTCTGCTATGCCAGGATCTCGCGGGAACTTTGGTTCAAAACGGTCCCGGGCTTTCAGACGGAACAGATCCGGAAGAGGCTCCGTTGCCGGAGGAAAACGGTTCTGGTGCTGATGTGTATCCTGACGGCCTACGTCCTCTGCTGGGCGCCTTTCTACGGATTCACAATCGTCCGTGATTTTTTCCCCACCGTGTTTGTGAAAGAAAAGCATTACCTCACCGCCTTTTACATAGTGGAATGCATAGCCATGAGCAACAGCATGATAAACACCATGTGCTTCGTAACAGTAAAGAACAACACCATGAAGTACTTCAAGAAGATCATGTTGCTCAGATGGAGGTCCACCTACCACGGAGCCAAGTCTAGTGTAGATACCGACATCAGAACTAGCGCCATGCCTGTGACAGAGGTGGATTGCATTAGGCTAAAGTGAAATTTGGGCAGAAATCTCCTCACAGCAAAGATTCCTTTTTGGTGTGTGGCCTCATGATTTCACCTGACTTTCTTTTCTTTCTTCACATGGGCAGAAGAACTTTCCATGTTCTCTTAGGCTAATGGTGTCCAAACTTTTTTCAAAGAGGGCCAGACTTGATGAAGTGAAGGGCTGTGGAGGCCAACCAAAGGGCCAACCAAAGTTGTTGAGCTTCTTTTAGGGTTGGAGTTGTTGAGCTTCTTTTAGGATTGAAGTTGTTGAGGTATTTTTAGGTATTTTACCCCAGGAAACGAACTGCCACAGGGGCCAGATTAAACCGACTGGCGGGCCAGATTAAGCCCCCAAAACGGACTTTGGACAGATCACTGGGAAATGAAATTGTGTAGCCACACAAGCCACCCGATTTTGCTACATCCCAGTTTCCCTTTTATGAGACTATACTATTTAAACTTGGCACTCTAAAATCGCCCCCCGCAAGTCCTTAATCAAATAAAATGTTATTCTTACAAACACAGGATTCAATCTTGACTCTCGCCAGAATTTCCTGATTTTGTTTTGGTGTTTTTTTTAGGATAACTGCAAGAAAACTCATGGTTTATCTAAGACAAACAGAAGGCAGGCGAATGTCTAAGATCAGCAAGATGCTTTATGGATCAAATATTTATGCTTCACATATGCTTCCTGTATTTTCTGAACATGCCCAAGCAACTCCATATGTTTCTTCCTGATGGACACTAGCATTTCTGGAACCAAGCTTGCTTTCTGTAAAAAAATAATCTCTTCCGCAATAGTGTTCCCCACTTGAGTAATGCTCTTTTATTACAAAAAATAATACTATTTTATTTTTAATTTTTTGCAGTACTTTGGCCCAGTTCGGACTCATGGGTGGAATGTTATTTTTTCTTGTATCTTCATGTTCTTGATAAATGGAGCAGTGACATGTTGCTTGAGTTCTTCAGATTTTTAGTGATGGATATAATGCTAACTTACCTGTGCAAATGAGAGGGAAGTTGGATCCCTACATCTGTAAATCACATGTTCCAAAGTTTTCAGTACAGTGGTGTTATTTCATGCTTGTGGTCATTATTTAATCGGTGGGGTCTGTCTGCTGCAGTGGCGTAGCGTGGGTTGTCAGTACCCGGGGCAAGGCAAGTAATTTGCGCCCCTAACCCGTGGATTTGCGCCCCCTAACCCGTGGATTTGCGCCCCTTAACCAATGGATTTGCCCTAACCCCAGATGTTGCGCCCGGTGCGGCCGGCCCCCCCTACACCCCCCACGCTACGCCACTGGTCTGCTGTTTTAGGCTGCTTGGCTTATGTTATTACAGGATATCTAAGCAGAGACAGGTTCACATGAACTTATGTCCTTTCGATGGAGATGGCACCTGGGACCTTATACTTGTGCTCCGAGCCCCAAAACCCGGCCCCCATGGAAATAAAGACACAGTGGAGACAGAATTTAGTTTAAAGGTTAATGGGCAAATTTTGGCCACAACTTTAGTGAATACACAAGTGTGACTGGTATTGGCTTAGGCATTAGTATCAAAACTATAACTGGCTCCTGCCCACCCTGTAGGAAGCCTGGAAGGGTAAACAACCAGCAGGGGGAGCTCCATCAATGTATATTGACTGGGGTTCACCCCTGGGGTTCCCTAGGGTTCTGGCATGGCCCTAGACCCTCTCCGGGCTTCAGATGAGATCCAGACCCCGGATTCCTTTAACGGAATACCCTATTCATTGGAGGGGCAGGTGATGGCTGCACCTCCCCTCCCCACATTCCCCTAAACCAATGCCTAACCGCCAAACCTTACAAAGTTGTGACGATTGCTAAGAGGTAGGCAAAAACCAAGTGGCCACAGCCAATCTGCCACATTGGACAAAAATCCTACTCAGCCCCCGTTCCAAAACAGGCGACAGACCAAAGTCCAAAGCAAGGCCAGACACGACCTAACTCACGGGTGGGCGGGCGGGTGTTCGGCAGCACGAAGCAAGAGAGGGTCCCCATGTCACGCCGCCGAATAAATACCCCCAACCTTGCCACGTTGCCGATTGGCTAAAGGCCAGTAGCATAATTGTGGCACCACTGGCTGGAGCGGGGCAAGCCCTGCCCACAAGCCAATTGAGGAAGAGTTCCAGGACCGTGCACAACATGGACCCTCTGTTAGGAGGATCCAACTTGCAGTGCATCTGCTCTTACTAGGGAGTTATGGACTTTGGGTAAGATCAGTGCTTTTTTCTGGGGGTTCGCATACCCCTAAACATTTTGTGAATCTAGGTTTGACCTCATTGAAGGGGATGTATTTCAATATGAGTAGGAAAATGAGAGTAGCCCTAAACATTTTTTTTTAAAGCAGTGGGTAAGATGTTTTAGAGATAGCTGAGGTGGTGCTCAAATTGGGGATGGGGAAGTAATCCCACCTCTGGACTCCCCCAAATTTTAACCAAATCAGGCCCCCACTTGGAATCTTCAAAACTGGGTACTGGAGATATTGAGTTAAGTTAAAAGAAAGAGGGTAAGGATTTGCTGATTTAATTATGTGAATGTGAATACAAAAAAGGGAGGTGTGAGGAGGTCAGGGAAATAAGCTAAGGAAAATTTAAAAAATTTGAAAAACTGATTTGTTTTTAATTAAAAAAAAACAAAATAAAACTGGGTACTGGCTCAACAGGTCGGGAGGCAGAGCCCCTCCAAGAGATGGGGGAGTAATTTGGTTCCATTGACTTTTTCATGCAAACCTCCCGGATAAAGCATTTCCTGAAACAATGTGTGAACCAAAACACAACCCTCCTTCACAATTCACACTCCTCCTAGTTTTGAGTTTTGGTTGGTTCTCCAACTGAATAACAAGTACCAAAAAGTGCATTTATTAGTGAAAGCAACATGTTGAAATGCGTATTAGGGGAATTTGCTTGCAAAAATGTATGTTGTAGGCAACATTGCATATGAAAACATGAAATTTAGGAGAAAACGAGCACTAAACCATCACACACCGACACAGAACTGTGGAGAACGGGACTCAAGATGGGGAAAATGAGAAACCCAAATGGACAGGTTTGTCCATCTCTACCTCTGACCAACACACAAACACACCGTGCCAATATTTCAAGCCCTGGGTGATTCTTGCGGGTACACAGACCTGGGCATGGGGAGAATGGGCATTTAGTTAACACGCACACATATTGTTCTGGGTGTAAAAAATTATTCCTAATTATAATTATTTTTGCTTTTTGTTCAAAGGTTTAGGGCTATGCAAATGTACAACCACAAAGAGTGCTTTCAGAGGCAGTCAAAGTAATTCTCCCGCCAATGTTGCCCACTTTTTCTTGCCAGTGACTTGAGGGTTGTTTGCTAGCCAATTGGCAAATGCTTCATTGCTATATTTAACAACGGGCATCTTCTTGAAAAAGTGGTCCTAACATATCGGACACTTTGTGAATGTGATTTCACAAAGTCATGTGGTAAATCCATCAAATTTTTGTTACGTCAAGATGTCTTGACATAACAAAGTGAGGACAATGACCTTGCTCTGAATGAGCTTTTGCCTTTTGCTCACTTTTGCAGCATCTCTTTGAACTAAAATTGCTGAAAACATCGTGATTTCTTGTAGTTGAAAAACACATCAGTGAAAAGTGCTTTCCTTTTGGTTCAGCCCTAAGAATAATCCTTGGGCTGGTGAAATTGATTTATCCACAGGTCTGAATTTATATGAGAATGTGGCTGCACTGAGCCTTCACATTTTAGACTCAAATCCATACATCTAAAGTAACTCTTTTAATAGGAAATTCATGATATGGCAGATCAAAATGTTTGCCTGGCTATGTAGGCATTACTTTACTGTGTTCTTCAAACTTCCTTTAAAGCTGTGCTTTATAAGATGCATGTTTTAATGTGCATTATGCACAAGCAACCCAAAGAGGGCTTTCCGCACTTGGGCAGAAGAGATCTGGGTTCGATTCCTGTTTAGACTAACTTTCCAAGGTGGCTTGAAGATAGGGCCATATTTGGACCTTGAGCTCCTAAGACAAGGATGGGGAAGATGCTGTTGGATTTCCATCATCCCTGAACATTCGCTGTGGCGTCTGGGCAAGTTTACCCAGAACGATGCCCCAGAATCTATTAGGACTTGGATTCAGACTGTGTAGTTTCAGACTATTCACACTTACTTGGAAGAAAGTCCTATTACCTCAGGAGGTGCTTACTTCCTAGCAGACATGCATATTATTGCATTGTTAATTGTCTGTTTTAGTTTAGGTTCAGACCATAACACGTTTGCGTAATCTGAGTCTGATTAACTCTGCACAACCTTCTGGAAGTCTGTTGTCATTACAAATATTATATTCCTCTATGACCAGTTTTTAAATGAATTAACACAGCTATATCAGATCGTAGAAGTCAACGAAGTACATTAACCTAAACCAGGATTGTTTTGCTCTGTTTGTTACAAGGTAAGACTTTTGTACTGTACTGCTACGTTTGTCCTTTTGTAAAATGTGTGACGGTATCTACTTTTGAAGTCAGTGGAACTTTTGTACATGGTTTTGTCTATTCCTGAATCTGTGCGGGAGAGAAAGCTCTTATTGCTCAGTAAAATGATGTGACATAACAAGCTGGCAGAAGCAGCAGGCAATTTTTAAGGAATTATATGTGAGTGGGAGCATTTGCAGGGAGTCATTTGAGAGTGATTTGAAGCAATGGAGCATACTTGCCACACTCTCCCCATCTCAGAACTGGTGATCAGGAAACCTGGAGGAAGCTTTTGCCTCCCTCTGAATTTATTCTAGATTTTGCGGTGTCAGTCTCAATAGGCACTTCTACAGGTAAGGATTCAGAGATTGCTGCTCACTGTCAATAATAATAATAATAATAATAATAATAATAATAATAATAATAATAATACAGTGGTACCTCGGGTTAAGTACTTAATTTGTTCTGGAGGTCCGTTCTTAACCTGAAAGTGTTCTTAACCTGAGGTACCACTTTAGCTAATGGGGCCTCCCGCTGCTGCGCCACCGCCACCTCACAATTTCTGTTCTCATTTTGAAGCAAAGTTCTTAACCCGAGGTACTATTTCTGGGTTAGCAGAATCTGTAACCTGAAGCATTTGTAACCTGAAGCGTCTGTAACCCGAGGTACCACTATAATAGTAATAATTATAATTATAATTATAATTATAATGTCTAAACTGCACTTCACTGGGTGGTTCACAATATAAAAACACAAAAATACATACTGTATTGGACCGGATATAAGCCACACATTCCCCCCAAATTCCGACCATGGAAAGTTAAAATGCGACTTATATTTGTGACCTTACGGTATGCAGCCAGGAGCACGGGGCAAACTGCGCCAGGAGCGTGGTGAAGCGACGCCTGCTGCACGCGTAGTCCCCCATACTCTTCCCCAAGGACGGGAAGGGACAGAGGAAGAGGAAGGGAAAAGACTGCCGGCTGATTTGGGGATAGTTTTTCTTTTTTTTTTTCTCCCCCTCTCCAATTTTAAAGCTGCGGCTTATATTTGGGTATGGCTCATATTCAGGCCAATACGGTAACATAGTATCAAACAAAAACAATAACCCAATAAGGATTGTAACACTCAGTGACTGACCCACAAAAGGCTTTTCAGAGTAGTCACCCACACTCCTTCGGCACCTGATTGTGGGCATCTTGCCTAGTTGCTGCCCGCACATCAGACACAGCCTGAAATGCACACAGCCAGCATGAAATCGGGCAGTTCGTGGTCAATTTCAGCCATATTAAAATGCAGGACACCCTAGCAGTCATTCATCATGAAATACTTTTGACTTGCTTCTTCGCAAAGCCATATCATGAATATTCAATCACACTACAGAAGATGAAGCACCTCCTTCACATATTAGGTGTGTCAATGAAATTCGGAGAGGGATTTGACAGGTCTAAACAAAATTCATTGCAGCTGTGTATTCAGCTCCAATTACATCACTTTTGAACAGGCAGAACTATGTAATTTGAGAAGGGGCTCAGAAGAAGCCAAGATTCAGCCAAGTTGTGCTCCTGATATTTTGGACAGCTCCCATCATTCCTAGGTGTTGTGATCTAAAACAGGCATAGGCAAACTCGGCCCTCCAGCTGTTTGGAGACTACAATTCTCATCATGCTTGACCACTGGTCCTGCTAGCTAGGGATCATGGGAGTTGTAGGACAAAAACATCTGGAGGGCCGAGGTTGAGGAAGCCTGATATATAATGAAACCTCCATGTCTCCATTAGGCTGCTATAGAGGCGGCAGATCTGGCCTTGAAGGAGCATGCCACGGCAGTACTGCCATCACAGCAGCGGGCCATGCATTCCTTGGAGGCTGGATCCACTCCCCCCAAATAATTTGTGTCGCTTTCATGATACTGTTAGCTCAGATAGTGTCTCTTGACGTAATAAGACCTGCAGTGATAGGGCGGTATACAAATTTAATAAAGAAGAATAAAAACTCCATAGTCTTTTTGTTTTGTCTCTTGACCATACTTAGGATTATCATGAGTCACAAATACATCATACCCACCTGCCCCAAGTCTCTATGTGCACAATTATCTCTGCATAGATTTCCGTCTCTGCTGGAGAATTATACTGCAGTTCTGTTAGAGACAGCGTGATTTCGGAATCCCATCTAGGACTGTGTCATGCAGGGGCACAAAGACAAGTTTCTTCTTTCAGTTGCTTAGGTTCAATCCGAAGTTTGTGGGAGGTTTCATGATAAACCACTGTGCTATCATTGGGAGTAGCATCTTCTATCACTGGTGTTTAGTGAATGAAAAGCCATTGATCATCTCTATGCTAAGGGCTTAAGAGGTCAGGCTGAGCAAGCCCGGATCTTTTGAGCACCCCAACGTGTAGGGAAAGGAAATTGCTCAGAAATTGGATTTCAGAGTTAAAAGCTTGGGGCTTTCTTTCCCTTTCCCCTTTATTTTTCTGTAATATATAATGTTTCTCTCTTTGCTTTTCCACCTGCTGGAAAGGAACTGGAGATGAGCTTGGGGCAGTTTACATATGATGCCGTTTACATATTGCACTGTTGAAAAAGAAAAAAAAAACTCCAACCCTGTAAGAAGCCTGATTCAGTTGAAGTCATCTTAATGCTGCCCACGTTTTCAAGTGTACACAATTTCCCCCCATATATTCAACAAACATTTTCCAATCTTCTTTAAACATCCGTTCTTCTTGTTCTCTTATTCTATTTGTTAGGTCCGTAAGCTGTGCATATTCCATAAATTTAAGTTGCCATTCTTCTTTAGTTGGGACCTCAATCGTTTTCCATTTGGGGGCTAACAAAACACGGGCTGCAGTAGTGGCATACATAAATAACCTTTTTGGACACCTGGGAATTTCCTTCTGAATTATCCCCATCAAAAAGGAACCTGTTTTTTTTTGGGGGGGGGGAGTAATGAAATCCACCCCCCGCCCCAATTCATTATGAATTCAACAGTGTAAATAAGTTTTGATGGATGTAATAATGGAATACTGAATGGTTTAGTTTATGTAAAATATGCAGGGATTTATGTTATGCAAAATGAACCATGGAAAGAGAAGAAGGGAAGTCACTGATATTTTAAGGTTGTTTAAATGGATATTATTAAATGTAAAACAGAAAATTTAGTAAATTTCTCTCTCTCTCTGTCTGTCTCTCTCTCTCTCACACCCTGATTAAGCACTTCAGAAAACAGCCCACCTCAGTCCAAGGTGCTTTGTGGGCTGCCCAATTTGACTCAGCGTCAATCTGAGTTTGTCTCATTTCATTCCCCTGCATTCGGACAGTTAAAAATGACTATAGCTTTCCCGCCATTTTGACAGATGTGGACAATACTTTCAGGCTTTCTAGCATCTCTGAAGAATGCCATCCCCAAAGAGTACAGGCAAATGGGTTTAGAAGCTTTTTTTGTTGGGCACCTTTAAAGCTGGGTGGTTGGTTGTTTTTGTTTTTTTTAAAGGAATCTATAACTTTCATTTTGGGGCAGAAAGCTGCCTTGCACTGATTCTGATTTGCCTCTGGCAAGCTCCCATCCCTCTGAGGCTCCCTGCCTTGACTTGGGATTTGGAATTCACCTGAATTGGAAGCACACCCCTATTACACAGCATTGTGAGAGTTTTTTGTTTCATAAAAAACAGGAATTGTCTTAAATGGGATCTGATAAGTACCCAATTGGTTAGATATCATGATGGCATTTGTGGATCCTTAATTAGAGCTCTGCACTAAGAAATGGTTCACAAGAGGCAGCTGCAGAGAAAAGAACTGCCAGTGCCGTTTTTGCCTGCAGCTAAATTCCTCAGAATATAGACAGGAGTCCTAAACATGACCTTGGTTCCTCCAGATGTCTAGGTATCTGCAAAGCATACAGCAGGGATCAGCAAACTTTTTCAGGAGGGGGCTGGTCCAATGTCCCTCAGACCTTGTGGGGAGGCAGACTATATTTGGGGGGGGGTGAACGAATTCCTATGCCCCACAAATAACCCAGAGATGCGATGTAAATAAAAGGACATATTCTACTCATGTAAAAACACGCTGATTCCTGGACCCTCTGTGGGCCGGATTGAGAAGGCAATTGGGCCGCATCCAGCCCCCGGGCCTTAGGTTGCCTACCCAAGGCATACAGTATGCACGAAACATTGTCTTCTCGAAGGAACACTGGGCAAAGTGACTTGTCTCTCTCACTTGCTTCTCTGTTCACATGTTAAGCCAAAATCCCATGTTGTACATCAACGCTTGTGTCACGATCTCAGTGGCCAATTTAGATCAGGAGAAACTCTTCAGTGGGTTCCAGAGAATGTAGAGGGGGAAGGAGAAGTAAGAGCACAACCCTGCCCTTGCCTAATAATAATAATTTTTTATTTATTTATACCCCGTCCATCTGGCTGGGTCTCCCCAGCCACTCTGGGTGGCTCCCAACAGAATATTAAAAACACGATAAAACATCAAACATTAAAAACTTCCCTAAACAGAGCTGCCTTCAGGTGTCTTCTAAAAGTCAGATAGTTGCTTATTTCCTTGACATCTGATGGGAGGGCATTCCACAGGGCGGGCACCACTACCGAGAAGGCCCTCTGCCTGGTTCCCTGTAACCTAACTTCTGAGGGAACCACCAGAAGGCCCTCAAAGCTGGACCTCAGTGTCCGGGCTGAATAATGGGGGTGGAGACGCTCCTTCAGATATACTGGGCTGAGGCCGTTTAGGGCTTTAAAGGTCAGCACCAACACTTGGAATTGTGCTCAGAAATGTACCGGGAGCAAATGTAGGTCTTTCAGGACCAGGGTTATATGGTCTCAGCAGCCACTCCCAGTCACCAGTCTAGCTGCCGCATTCTGGATTAATTGCAGTTTCCGGGTCACCTTCAAAGGTAGTCCCACGTAGAGCACATTGCAGTAGTCCAAGCGAGAGATAACCAGAGCACGCACCACTCTGGCAAAACAGTGTGCAGACAGGTAGGGTCTCAGCCAGCATACCAGATGGAGCTGGTAGACAGCTGCCCTGGACACAGAATTGACCTGCAGCTCCATGGACAGCTGTGGGCCCAAAATGACTCCCAGGCTGCGTACCTGGCACAGTTACCCCACTCTAGGAGAGGAGGCCGAAAATATCAAATCAGTTTTCCCAAGGTGAAAGTTAGATATTATGCCACAAATCCCTCGCCCAATGTATCATGACATATTTAACGCATCCTTAGTATGCAACTCCAAAATCAATCTATACAAAAGACACAAACCATCCACCTCACCCAAAATCTTCCCACATTGAGTGAAAATGTCTGAAGGAGGCTTCAAATTCTGTGCTCAACTTAACAAACTAAACACGTCTCCCTGCTATTTGGAACCTTGAGCTGTCGGGATTCCTGCACACAAGAAATCTTCTAAGAACATTCAAGCGCATCCCCTGTGTGATTTATGCCTTCGTGTGTCCAAGTGAACATGTATAGAAGGCTTTACAGGGAAAAAAGGTCTCTGAAAGCCCACTATCTTTTGTCGTTCGTGGAAGCTGCGCACAAGCATAAGGAAGGCAACTCCAGCCCTTTGTGAGCCAAGAGCGAAACGGCAATTCTGCAAGCTTAATTGATTTCCTTAGAGAGGTGTCTGGAGAATTAAATTAAGAGCTCCAGGTAGAACGAAAAGCCATAAGAGCAATTCAGAAAGGCCTGCTTGCTCCAGGGCTATTGTGATGGTCGATTAACAGCCTGAACCTGAGATCTGCTACACTAGCCTGTCCAAAAGTGCTTGTTGTGGAGTGCAATGTCAGAAAAATGAAAGTTAAAGCTGGTCTTGCAGGGGACACAATTGTGTGTGTGTGTGGTTTTTCAGATTAAAATTTTACAGTCACATGTCCAACATAAATCATAAAAACAAGATTCCAAGGAATCTCTTGGACTTCCCTCCTCCCATTTGTGGGTCCTATTATTAATCATTTCCTCCTGCATCTTTTATGATAATCCAAATCTTTTACTTCTCCGTTGCGTCCAAAATTCACCATTAAGTTACAAGTGATATTCCTATCCTACTAACAATTTTAACTGTTTACAATGGTTTTTAAGAGAGGTTATGAATTTCCCCCACTCCTTATTAAAATTTTGTTCTTCCTGATTTCTGATTCCTCTTGTCATTTTAGCCACTTCGGGCATAATCCATCAACTTGATCTGCCATTCTTCTCTGGTAGGGACTTTATCGTTTTTCCATCTCTGGGCAATATTCCACTATCGTTCTCATGCTTCCATAGCTATATTATGACCAATATCTATTGCCCAATGTATCATTGAGGATTTTACTCAGTAGCGTAGCGTGGGGGGTGCAAGGGGGGCCGGCCGCACTGGCCGCAACATCTGGGGTTAGGGCAAATCCACGGGTTAGGGGGCGCAAATCCACGGGTTAGGGGGCCCAAATTACTTGCCTTGCCCCGGGTGCTGACAACCCACGCTACTCCACTGATTTTACTTGTTCATCCTTTGTCTCCCATTCCAATAATATCATCTACATTTTAAACATTTTTACTTTACATTCCAACAGGTCTCTCTCCAGTCGTGATGTTTGTTCCCCAAACCCTTGTATCCTATCTTCCTTAAATAATTCATTCAAATGATGATATTGGATCCATCTGATGACATGGCTCCCCAAATCAACACAGACTGTGGAAACTTCACACTGGACTTCAAGCATCTGGCATTGTGTGCCTCTCCATTCTTCTTCCAGACTCTGGGTCCTTGGTTTCCAAATGAGACGCAACAGCTACTCTCATCAGAAAAGAGATTTGGGGGGGGGGGGAAGATGCAGATACCTTGGAAGTGAAAAACTATAGGCCAATTTCACTACTAAATAATGACTACAAGCTATTTGCAGATATAATGGCAGAAAGACTAAAAAAGGTTCTGAACAACAGAATACATAAAGATCAAACGGGCTTCCTCCCAGGGAGACAACTAAGGGACAATGTAAGGAACTTGATAGACATTATTGAATATTTGGATATGAGCATAGATAGACAAGCAGCCTTGGTATTCATAGATGCTGAAAAAGCGTTTGATAACATCTCGTGGGATTTCTTGAAGAAAAGTTTGGAAATGATGGGAATGGGAGAGAAATTTAGAAAAGGCATAGAAGCTATATACAAGGAACAGAAGGCAAAATTGGTAATAAACAATACCACAACAGAATATTTTAGTATATATAAAGGAACCAGACAGGGCTGCCCCCTGTCCCCTCTATTGTTTATAACAGTATTAGAAATACTAAACGAGAGACTGAGGGGGGCATCAGAAGTCACAGGAGTCAAGGTAGGAAAGAGGGAATACAAAATCAAGCCCTTTGCAGACGACATCGTACTAACCTTAGAAGACCCAAAAAATAGCGTAAAAGAAGCTTTACAAAAAATTGACGAATTTGGAGCCGTGGCAGGACTTAAGGTAAATAAAAACAAAACCAAAATGTTAGTTAAAAATTTAACAAAGGAAGAAATGATAGATCTAGAAAGAAGGACTGAAATTGTGGTAGCTAAGAAAGTGAAATATCTTGGGATCTGGGTTACAGCTAAGAACATAAATTTATACAAGGATAATTACGATGCCACCTGGAGGAGTATAAAGAAAGACATGGAAATTTGGGGGAGGATGAAACTCTCCTTTTTGGGGAGGATAGCTGTTGTTAAAATGAACATTCTGCCTAGAATGTTATTTTTATTCCAAACCATCCCCATATTTAAAGGCCTAAAACAATGTAAAGAGTGGCAGAGAGCCTTGGCAAAGTATATTTGGCAGGGGAAAAGGCCACGGATAAAAATGAAAATTTTGATAGATAAAAAAGAAAGAGGGGGTTTTTCCCTCCCGGACCTAAGCTTATACTATGAAGCGGCTTGTATACTTTGGTTAAAAGATTGGATAAAACTGGAGAATAGAGAGCTACTAGACCTGGAAGGCTTTAATAATCGGTACGGATGGCATTCGTACCTTTGGTATGGGAAAGTGAAAGTCCACAAGAGTTTCTTAGACCATATTTTTAGGGGACCATTATATCAAGCATGGGAAAGGAACAAAAACCTCCTTGAAAGAAAGACCCCATGGTGGATTTCACCAATAGAGGCTTTAACGGTCAAGAAAATAAATATGGAGGAGATAAACGCCACCTATGAAGAAATGTTAAGAAAAACAGACCAAGGGCCCAAACTTAGACCTTATGAAGAAATAAAAAATTTATTCACTGGTTGGCTGCAATACCACCAGGTGAATGATTTGTTAAAAGAGGATAAGAGGAAGGTGGGTTTTGATGATAAAAAATCAAAATTTAATATAGAAGTAATAGAAGGCAAAAACAAAACCCTGTCCAGAATCTATGATATACTATTAGAGTGGTACACAAAGGACGAGGAGGTGAAGGAGGCAATGATTAAATGGGCAATTGACTTTGGTTATAATATTGATTTCGAAAGGTGGATAGAAGTTTGGAATTGTAACATAAAGTTCACAGCATGTATGGCACTGAGAGAAAATATCTGGAAGATGCTATATAGATGGTACCACACCCCTGTGAAACTGGCCAAAATGTACAGATTAAAGGACAAGAGATGCTGGAAATGTGGCGAGGTGGAGGGTGACCTATATCATTTATGGTGGACATGTAAAAAGGTGAAAGGCTTTTGGGAATCAATTTATAATGAACTTAAAAAAATATTTAAGTATACCTTTCCCAAGAGGCCTGAAGCCTTCTTGTTGGGAATGATGGATAAAGAAATTAAAAAGGAAGATAGGACGATATTCCTCTACGCCACCACAGCAGCGAGAATTATGTTGGCACAATATTGGAAAGTGGAAACTATCCCCAACATAAAGGACTGGCAGATTAGAATGGTAAACTATGCTGAGCTTGACAAATTAACAGGTAAAATAAGAGATCAGGATGAACAGAAATTTCTGAAAAATTGGAGCAAATTTTGGAAATATATTGGAATAAATGTTTAAAGTGAACTGACGGGGTTAGAACAATACGACCAGCGAGTGAATTTAAGACTATAGATTGAAAATCAAATACGTAATGGAAGGAGATATTTGATACTTATCAAAAGGATGGAAGGAAGTTCAGATTGTGTGTTTTTCTTTTTTCGGATGTGTGTTTTTTTTTCTTTTTTTCTCTTTTTTTCTTTCTTTTCTCTTTGTAATTTTTTCTCTGTATTTTCTTATATGTCTGTTTTTGTGTATAACTTCAATAAAAATGCATTTAAAAAAAAAAACAGAAAAGAGATTTGGGGAGCCATGTCATCAGCTGGTGTTGGTCCACTGTGCTTCATTAAGTCCAGGGTCAACGCAGCCGTCTACCAGGAGATTTTGGAGCACTTCATGCTTCCTTCCGCAGACAAGCTTTATGGGGATGAGGACTTCATTTTCCAGCAGGACTTTGGCACCTGCCCACACTGCCAAAAGTACCAAAACCTGGTTCAATGCCCATGGGATTACTGTGCTTGACTGGCCAGCAAACTCGCCTCACCTGAACCCCATAGAGAATCTATGGGGCATTGCCAAGAGAAAGATGAGAGACAAGAGACTGAGCAATGCAGAAGAGCTGAAGGCTGCTACTGAAGCATCCTGCTCTTCCATAACACCTCAGCAGTGCCACAGGCTGATAGCATCCATGCCACACTGCATTGAGGCAGTAATTGATGCAAAAGGGGCCCAAACCAAGTACTGAGTACATATGCATGCTTCTACTTCTCAGAGGCCCAATATTGCTCTATTTGCAATCCTTGTTCTGCTGATTTCATTTAATATTCTAATTTTCTGAGATTGTTAATTTGGGGTTTTCATCAGCTGTCCGCCATGATCATCACAATTATAACAAATAAAGGCTTGACATATCTCGCTTTGCATGTCATGAGTCTATCTCATATATTAGTTTCACCTTTGAAGTTGAATTACTGAAATAAATGAACTTTTCCACGATATTCTAATTTTCCAGGTTTCACCTGTATTTATCTACTTGCACTGGTGTGCTTTCTGAGGCTAGGTCCAGGCCAGGCCACATAACATACATAGCTCTGTGCACTCTGCCTCCCTCAGATATGATGCCTGAAGCAGCCGCTGAAGTGCTCAGCACTTTCTTGAGACACTTTGGAGTACCTCCTTCTCAATACTTCTATACCTTCTCAATACTTCTATACAAACACAGATCTGCTTTCTAAGCGCATCAACTCTTCCTCCATTTACAGCCTATACATGGCACAGGGTGCCCAAAAGGTCAGCAGAAATCCTAATAATCTGTTCATATCATCCCTTGCCGGATTAGATGTAAAAACCAGGGCAGCAGTACAGAAGGCATTTTGGCGAATTTATTAAAAGATTGCTTGCACTCTCAATTTTACTTGCTCTAGCAATCTCTATTAAAAGCAAAAATGCTTTGGCAAACCTGTCTTTTCTTTTCCCATTAACCTGAGGGTGGGGTGGGGTGCACAGAACCAGACCATAGAGAAGGGGGAAACTAATCTATTTAGCCTCATCAGATTAACTGGGCCAAGTTGGTTTTCTGCAAGGTCACTGCCTATCCCCTCGGATAAGTTATGCTGCGTTCGAGTAAGGTCGCATATTGCAACAGCTGCCAATCACGTTCTGCTGTAAAGCACTTTACGATGAAACTGCAAGTATCTGTCATGTACTCAGTAATGGAAAGTGAAGTTTGGCACTGTGTGTGTGTGTGTGTGTGTGTGTGAGAGAGAGAGAGAGAGAGAGAGAGAGTGGTGTGTGAAGGAACTAAGCAGCCTTAGGATCCAGCTATAATCCCTTACTGTACTTTCCTTGTTGTGAGCTTCTCCATCTGAGTAACAGAGGAGAGTAACAAGCAAAGAAGTACTTTGCTGCCTCCTTGAGGCTGCTGCTATGAGTGGCAACGTCAGCCTTGATCTAAGGAGGCTCACTGCCACAAAGTTTGAAAACTCCTGGCCTAAGCCCTTAAAATTTGCACGCTAGGTGCTGTAAGGAACCAGTTGGTACAAGCTATTTTGCATTGCCTTTCGTGGTTCTTCCTATGCAAAGATTCTCTCTAGCCCTGTAACAATTTCTGCTTTCAATACCTGCTAATAATATTTTTGTTTAGCTATGACTACCCAGACATGCCTACCCACCAGATGCGGGTGGCGCTGTGGGTTAAACCACAGAGCCTAGGGCTTGCCGATCAGAAGGTCAGTGGTTTGAATCCCTGCAAAGGGGTGAGCTCCCGTTGCTTGGTCCCTGCTCCTGCTAACCTAGCAGTTCGAAAGCACTTCAGAGTGCAAGTAGATAAATAGGTACCCCTCTGGCGGGAAGGTAAACGGCGTTTCCGTGTGCTGCTCTGGTTCACCATAAGCGGCTTAGTCATGCTGGCCACATGACCCAGAAGCGGTACGCCGGCTCCCTCAGCCAATAAAGTGAGATGAGCACCGCAACCCCAGAGTCGTCTGCGACTGGACCTAACAGTCAGGAGTCCCTTTACCTTTACCTTACCCAGACATGTAATTTTATTAGGCATATTTCTTTCGAAAATTGCTGGTGTAATCTATGTCTTGAGTCTGTCAACTTCCTTTTGAAGCCTGTTCATTGTATTGGTTATCTCTTCATTCATCCTTTCCTGAGCCACACATTCCAGGTGGCCTTTTGCTGGAGTTTGCAGGCAAAACCATGACTGCGGGTTAGGGTGCCGAGGCCACATTTTGACGGGCACTGTGAAACGTGGGGTTTTACGAGGTGTCTGACCCTCACCTGAGCCTATTCCAACGGAGGCATCACACACCTACTTCACAAGCTTGTGAGCCCTATCTGGGCTATTCCACTATTGTAAAAGTCAACTTTACTAGGTTTCATTTCCATTCCTCTCACCAAACCTTTCTTTGGCAGGTCTGCTCCAATCCTGAAGCCTCTGCGTCCAAGCCTTTGGTGCCACAGGTGAACACAGGTTGCACTTGAACAAAAGGACATCACAAGAGAAACTAAATACAGCAATAGGAAGTAAGCCTGAGGCAAGAAACAAAATGAGAGAGTTGGATCCCTCTTAACTGACATTCTTAACTGAACACACACTGAAGGGAGGGGCTGATTGTGGAACCAAGCACACAAGCCCCGCCCACCAGATACCAAGCACTCTACTATTCAAATTAGGCCCCAGTGTTTTCCTTACAATCCCATTCTCAGTGTGCCTAATTTTAATTCATCAATTTTGATCTACCTTGTAAATTCTCAAAACTTTCTTTTTTGGAAAATCAAGAATTTTTGAACAGTCTTGTTTGTTCTCAGCAACCAAAATTATATTGTCAACATATACAAGCAGGAAAGTTATTTTCCCATTTTGTTGTTTTTCCCCATGAGACGTCGGTTGAATTGGAGCACATATATCAATATGAATAAGTTGCAAAGGCTCTTTCCTGGCTTTGCTTGGGGATAGTGTTCTATCCCAACGGATAGAAGTTCCTTTGCCCACCAAACAACTTTCACATATTTCACTATCCAGGCCAACTTGGCATGGTTTCAACCCTTTTCCTTGCACATATATTTTGTTGCCATTTGCAACTGTAACTGTCTCTTATGAGTTTTCATTTAACTCTCTGAAAAAAATTGGCATCGCACAGCATGAAAGCTGCCGAATCAATTAACCAACTAGAAGGGTTAATGTTAATAGCACCAGTTTTCCTATAACTTGATATTGCTAGATCTTTCTGATGAACTGCAAAAGCAGTTTTAGTTTGCTTTATGTCGCCACCCCGGAACTTTTCTTTATGAGTTCCACATTGTTTTGTACATTTCCTTGCAAAATCTCCTATTTTTCCACATGACAAGCATCCAGTTTTTGTCTGTACCTTGAAAAGCAGTTTTATTTCTAAAACACAAGCCCCACAAAATGAGTCTTCGGTGCCCTAACCCTCAGGGTCAAGATTTTGCCGAAACACCGACGTCGTACGATTCACTCCAAAGCAGCGCCAAATGCCAGGACAAGGCCCCCTGCAACCTTTGGTGGTTAAAACAATACATTTCACAGGGGCCCACAAATGACTCTTTGGCGTCCCCTTGGCTGAAAATCCAACACCATCTGATTCTGTCGAAAACAACCCCCTGAAAATTGTCTCCTGCAACGTTTGACTGTGCAAAACACATGTTTCACAGTTGGCCATAAAATGAGCCTTCAGTGCCTGTGGGGTGGTTACGCCAAAATTCCAGCATCATCTGAGTCTCTCAAAAACTGTGCCAAACACCTGCAAATTGACCCCACGGTTTGGAAGCGCAAATGCCACACTTCAAGGTAGGTATATCTATCTCTATTTGTTGTTTAGTCGTTTAGTCGTGTCCGACTCTTTGTGACCCCATGGACCAGAGCATGCCAGGCACTCCTGTCTTCCACTGCCTCCCGCAGTTTGGTCAAACTCATGCTGGTAGCTTCAAGAACTCTGTCCAACCATCTCGTCCTCTGTCGTCCCCTTCTCCTTGCGCCCTCCATCTTTCCCAACATCAGGGTCTTTTCCAGGGAGTCTTCTCTTCTCGTGAGGTGGCCAAAGTATTGGAGCCTCAGCTTCAGGATCTGTCCTTCCAGTGAGCACTCAGGGCTGATTTCCTTAACAATGGATAGGTTTGATCTTCTTGCAGTCCATGGGACTCTCAAGAGTCTCCTCCAGCACCATAATTCTAAAGCATCAATTCTTCGGCGATCAGCCTTCTTTATGGTGTAGCTCTCACTGCCATACATCACTACTGGGGAAACCATAGCTTTAACTACAGTATTTTTCGCCCTATAGGACGCACTTTTTCCCCTCCAAAAATGAAGGGGAAATGTGTGTGCGTCCGATGGGGCGAATGCAGGCTTTCGCTGAAGCCTGGAGAGCGAGAGGGGTCAGTGCGCACCGACCCCTCTCGCTCTCCAGGCTTCAGGAGAGCCCCAGCGCCAGCCCCACAAGGTCAGGGGACAGCGGGGAGGTGGAACGCTGCCATCCCGCTGTCTCCTGATGTGGTTTGGAGGCTGAGGGTGGGGAGACGCGTGCTTCTCCCCGCCGCCAGCCCCGCAAGCTCCGGGGACAGCTGGGAGGCGCAGCACGTCTTCCCACTGTCCCCGGACCTGGTCTGAAGGCGGGCGGCGGGGAGAAGAGCGCTTCTCCCCGCTGCCGGTCCCACAAGCGCCTGGGGGGGAAATAATTTTTCCCCCTTTATTTTCCCCCCAAAAAACTTGGTGCGTCCTATGGGGCGAAAAATACGGTATATGGACCTTTGTTGGCAAGGTGGTATCTCTGCTTTTCAAGTTGCTGTCTAGAGAGAGACAAAGATCGGAAATAGTGACACAGTGTGGCTGAAAAAATAATTGCAGGGTTTTTGTTCTTTCTTTCTAAGTATTTCCCTATAATAAAGGAAAGATTGCCATCTAGTGACATTTGGATATAATTACAAGCATTAGAAAAAAGCTGGGGGATCTACATACATACATACGTTTGTGTGTGTGTGTGTGTGTGTGCGTGCGCGCTTTTTGTGTGTGTCTCCTTCTATCATTGCAGACAAAATTATGGCATACATAGGTAGGTAGGTAGGTAGGTAGGTAGGTAGGTAGGTAGGTACAGTGAGGGGGGAAGTATTTGATCCCCTGCTAAATTTGCACGTTCCAGTTAGAACTAGTCCAAGCTGGTTGGAACAGCTCCAAACCTGTTTGTACCGTTCCAAGCTGGTTGGAACCGGTCCAAGCTGGTTGGAACCGGCCAAAGCTGGTTTGAACTGGTCCAAGCTGGATGGAACCACTTCAGACCAGTTAGAACTGGTCCAAGCTGCTTGGAACAGGTCCAGACCAGTTGGAACCGATTCAGACTGGTTTGAACCGGTTCAAGCTGGTTGGAACCGGTCAAAGCTGGTTGGAACCAGTCCCAGCCAGTTGGAACCAGTCCAAGACTGTTGAAACCAGTCCAAGCTGGTTGGAAATGGTCCAAGCCTGTTTGAACTGGTCCAAGCTGGTTGGAACAAGTTCAGACTGGTTAGAATCAGTCCAAGCTGGTTGAAACCGGTCCAGACCGGTTGGAATAGTTCCAGACTAGTTGAAACTGATCCAAGCTGGTTGAAACTGGTCCCAGCCAGTTGGAACCGGTTCAGACCAGTTTGAACCGGTCCAAGCCGGTTAGAACCAGCCAAAGCCAGTTTGAACTGGTCCCAGCTGGTTGGAACAACTTCAGACCAGTTAGAACTGGTCCAAGCTGGTTGGATCAGGTCCAGACTGGTTGGAACCAGTTCAGACCAGTTGGAACTGGTCCAATCCTGTTTGAACCGGTCCAAGCCAGTTGGAACCAGTCAAAGCTGGTTTGAACTCATCCCAGCAAGTTGGAACTGGTTCAGACCAGTTTGGACCCGTCCAAGCTATTTGGAACTGATTCAGACCGGTTAGAACTGGTCCAAGCTGGTTGGAACCGGTCCAAGTCAGTTGCAACTGGTCAAAGCTGATTTGAACTGGTCCAAGCTTGCTGGAACCAGTTCAGACCGTTTAGAACCACTCCAAGCTAGTTGGACAGGTCCAGACTGGTTCAAACCAGTCCAAGCTGGTTTGAACTCATCCCAGCCAGTTGGAACTGTTTCAGACCAGACTAGTTGAAACCGATCTAAGCTTCTTGGAAGTGGTCCAAGCCAGTTGGAACCAGCCAAAGCTGCTTTGAACTGGTCCAAACTGCTTGGAAACTGTTCCAACTGGTATTCTTTGATTGACAAGGCATCTGACCCTCCCCTTCATCTCATAGCTTACCAATTAACCCATTAACTAACGCATAGCCAAACCAATCAACCCACTTGAAGGATTACTGTTAATCTCTTTTCCTTAGGGTGCCCCTATTTTCAATGGAGAAATGTTGGGGGGTATGGAGTTCTCCGACTCCCGAGCCGTCTGAAGGCAATCCTGTACAGTGAAGGGTTTTTTAAAAAAACGTCTAGTGTTTTATTATGTTTTTGTACATGTTGGATGCCACCCAGAGTGGCTGGGGCAACCCAGTCCGTTGTGTGGGGTATAAAGAATAAAATTATCATTATGGAATGGGGCGTCCCTCTTTTCATCAGAGAAATGTTGGGGGGCATGCTTGGTATATTGCAAAAAGGAAAGGGTATGAAAAGCTCTGGGTTGGGAGAAGGTAACGTGTGGGAACGCACTGAACTGATTTGGAGGAGAAGGGCAAGAACTTGTGTTTCGTCTGTGTGTGTGTGTGTGTGTGTGTAATGCACTTGGAGGGAAAAGCTGGCTGGAACTCTAAACATAAGCAGCAGAACGCACTGCAACATTTGGTAGCAGGTCCCATTTGTGACATAGCACAATCTGGAAGAGAGTGAAAGAAGGAAAGAGTGGTAAAGGAATTAAAGAAAACAAAAAACCTGAGAATAGGTGGGGGGGGAGAAGAAGAAAAGTCAAATCAAAAGGGAAAAGAGAGAGAGAAATTGGGCAACCTGAGCCCAATTTCATCAAAAATCTGACTTTCGGCAATTCACTCAAAAATGGTGTGAAACGGTTGCAAATGCTTCCCTGAAATGTTTGGTGGTCGAAACAGTAGCCTTTTTATCACAGGACAAGGATTCAGCCCTCAACAACTTAACCGGCGGAAATTTTTTTTTTGGAAAAATCCCTAAGCCCAGGGGTCACAATTTCTGAAAAAACCTGACATTCAGCAATTCACTCAAAAATAGTGCCAAACGGTTGCAAATGCTTCCTTGAAAGGTTTGGCGGTCAAAACAGTAGCCTTTTTATGACAGGAGAAGAAATGAGCCCTCCACAACTTAAACAGCGGACAAAGATTTTTTTGAAAAATTCCCTAAGCCACAATTTCATCAAAAATATGACTCACGGCAAGTCATTCAAAAATGGTGCCAAACGGTTGAAAATGCTCCCCTGAAAGGATTGGCGGTCGAAACAGAAGGCTTTTCATCACATGACAAGAAATCAGCCCTCGACAACTTACCAGCGGAAAAAGATTTTTTTTAAAAAAAAATCCCTAAGCCCCGGGGTCACAATTTCTGAAAAAAATTGACTTTCAGCAATTCACTCAAAACTGGTGCCAAAGTGTTGCAAATGCTCCCCTGAAAGGTTTGGCAGTCGAAACAGAAGGCATTTTATCACAGGACAAGAAATCAGCCCCCGACAACTTAAACAGCGGACAAAGATTTTTTTGAAAAAATCCCTAAGCCACAATTTCATCAAAAATATGACTCACGGCAAGTCACTCAAAAATTGCGCCAAACGGTTGCAAATGCTCCCCTGAAAGGTTTGTCGGTCGAAACAGAAGACATTTTATCACAGGACAAGAAATCAGCCCTCGACAACTTACCAGCGGACAAAGATATTTTTGAAAAAAGCCCTAAGCCGCGGGGTCACAATTTCAGCAAAAATCTGACATTTGCCAATTCATTCAAAAATGGTGCCAAACTGTTGCAAATGCTCCCCAGAAAGGTTCGGCGGTCGAAACAGAAGGCTTTTCCTCACAGGACAAGAAAGCAGCCCTCGACAACTTAACTGGCGGAAAAAGATTTTTCTGAAAAAATCCCTAAGCCCCGGGGAAACAATTTCTGAAAAAACCTGACTTTCAGCAATTCACTCAAAAATGGTGCCAAACAGTTGCAAATGCTTCCCTGAAAGGTTTGGCGGTCGAAACAGAAGGCATTTTGTCACAGGACAAGAAATCAACCCTCGACAACTTACCAGTGGAAAAAGATTTTTTTAAAAAATATCCATAAGCCCCGGGGAAATAATTTCATTAAAAATCTGACTTTCAGCAAGTCACTCAAAAATGGTGCCAACCGGTTGCAAATGCTCCCCTGAAAGGTTTGGCGGTCGAAACAGAAGACATTTTATCACAGGACAAGATATCAGCCCCCGACAACTTAAACAGCGGAGAAAGATTTTTTTGAAAAAATCCCTAAGCCACAATTTCATCAAAAATATGACTCACGGCAAGTCACTCAAAAATGGTGCCAAACGGTTGCAAATGCTCCCCTGAAAGGTTTGGCGGTCGAAACAGAAGGCATTTTATCACAGGACAAAAAATCAGCCCTCGACAACTTACCGGCGGAAACAGATTTTTTTGAAAAAATCCCTAAACCCGGGGTCACAATTTCAGCAAAAATCTGACTTTTGGCAATTCATTCAAACATGGTGCCAAACGGTAGCAAATGCTCCCCTTAAAGGCTGGGTGGTCAACACAGAAGGCATTTTATCACAGGACAAGAAATCAGCCTCCGACAACTTAAACAGCGGACAAAGATTTTTTTGAAAAAATCCCTAAGCCCCGGGGTCACAATTTCATCAAAAATATGACTCACGGCAAGTCACTCAAAAATGGTGCCAAACGGTTGCAAATGCTCCCCTGAAAGGTATGGCGGTCGAAACAGAAGGCTTTTTATCACAGGACAAGAAAGCAGCCCTCGACAACTTACCAGCGGAAACAGATTTTTTTGAAAAAATCCCTAAGCCCCGGGGTCACAATTTCAGCAAAAATCTGACTTTTGCCAATTCATTCAAAAATGGTGCCCAACGGTTGCAGATGCTCCCCTGAAAGGTTCGGCTATCGAAACAGAAGGTTTTTCATCACAGGACAAGAAAGCAGCCCTGGACAACTTAACCGGCGGACAAAGATTTTTTTGAAAAAATCCGTAAGCCCCGGTTGCCAAACGGTTGCAAATGCTTCCCTGAAAGGTTTGGCGGTCGAAACAGGACGCTTTTTATCACAGGACAAGAAATCAGCCCTCGACAACTTACTGGCGGAAAAAGATTTTTTTGAAAAAATCCCTAAGCCCCAGGGTAACAATTTCAGCAAAATTTCTGACTTTTGGAAATAGATTCAAAAATGGTGCCAAACGGTTGCAAATGCTCCCCTGAAAGGTTGGGCGGTCGAAGCAGAAGGCATTTTATCACAGGACAAGAAATCAGCCCTCGACAACTTACCGGCGGGAAATTTTTTTTGGGAAAATATCCATGAAAATCCATGAAAATATCCATGGTCACAATTTCAGCAAAAATCTAACTTTTGGTAATTCACTCAAAAATGGTGCCAAACGGTTGCAAATGCTGCTCTCAAAGGTTTGGCGGTCGAAAGTGAAGGCTTTTTATCACAGGAAAATAAATCAGCCCTCCAAACTTGACCGGCGGACAAAGATTTTTTTCAAAAAAATCCATAAGCCCCGGGGTCACAATTTCTGAAAAAACCTGACTTTCAGCAATTCACTCAAAAATGGTGCCAAACGGTTGCAAATGCTTCCCTGAAAGGTTTGGTGGTCGAAACAGAAGGCATTTTATCACAGGACAAGAAATCAGCCATCGACAACTTACTAGCAGAAAAATATTTTTTTGAAAAAATCCATAAGCCCCGGGGTCACAATTTCATCAAAAATCTGACTCACGGCAATTCATTCAAAAATGGTGCCGCACGGTTGCAAATGCTCCCCTGAGAGGTTGGCGGTCGAAACAGAAGGCATTTTATCGCAGGACAAGAAAGCAGCCCTCGACAACTTAAACTGCGAATAAAGATTTTTTGAAAAAATCCATAAGCCCCGGGGTCACAATTTCATCAAAAATCTGACTCAAGGCAATTCATTAAAAAATGGTGCCAAACGGTTGCAAATGCTCCCCTGAAAGGTTTGGCGGTCGAAACAGAAGGCTTTTTATCACAGGACAAGAATTCAGCCCTCGACAACTTTACCGGCGGACAAGATTTTTTTGAAAAAATCCCTAAGCCCCGGGGTCACAATTTCTGAAAAAACCTGACTTTCGGCAATTCACTCAAAAATGGTGCCGAACGGTTGCAAATGCTCCCCTGAGAGGTTGACGGTCGAAACAGAAGGCATTTTATCGCAGGACAAGAAAGCAGCCCTCGACAACTTAAACAGCGAATAAATATTTTTTGAAAAAATCCATAAAGCCCGGGGTCACAATTTCAGAAAAAACCTGACTTTCAGCAATTCACTCAAAAATGGTGCCAAACGGTTGCAAATGCTCCCCTGAAAGGTTTGGCGGTCGAAACAGAAGGCTTTTCATCACAGGACAAGAATTCAGCCCTCAACAACTTACCAGCGTAAAAAGATTTTTTTGAAAAAATCCCTAAGGCCCGGGGTTACAATTTCATCAAAAAATCAGACTTTTGGCAATTCATTCAAAAATGGTGCCAAACGGTTGCAAATGCTCCCCTGAAAGGTTGGGCGGTCGAAACAGAAGGCATTTTATCACAGGACAAGAAAGCAGCCCTCGACAACTTAAACAGCGAATAAAGATTTTTTGAAAAAATCCATAAGGCCCGGGGTCACAATTTATGAAAAAACCTGACTTTCAGCAATTCACTCAAAAATGGTGCCAAACGGTTGCAAATGCTTCCCTGAAAGGTTTGGTGGTCGAAACAGAAGGCATTTTATCACAGGACAAGAATTCAGCCCTCGACAACTTACCAGCGTAAAAAGATTTTTTTGAAAAAATCCCTAAGCCCCGGGGTCACAATTTCTGAAAAAACCTGACTTTCAGCAATTCACTCACAAATGGTTCCAAACGGTGGCAAATTCTCCCCTGAAATGTTTGGCGGTCGAAACAGAAGGCTTTTTATCACAGGACAAGAAAGCAGCCCTCCACAACTTGACCGGCGGACAAAGATTTTTTTAAAAAAATCCATAAGCCCCGGGGTCACAATTTCTGAAAAAACCTGACTTTCAGCAATTCACTCAAAAATGGTGCCAAAAGGTTGCAAATGCTTCCCTGAAAGGTTTGGTGGTCGAAACAGAAGGCATTTTATCACAGGACAAGAAATCAGCCCTCGACAACTTACTAGCGGAAAAAGATTTTTTTGAAAAAATCCCTAAGGCCCGGGGTCACAATTTCAGAAAAAACCTGACTTTCAGCAATTCACTCAAAAATGGTGCCAAACGGTTGCAAATGCTCCCCTGAGAGGTTTGGCGGTCGAAACAGAAGGCTTTTCATCATAGGACAAGAAATCAGCCCTCCACAACTTAAACAGCGGAAAAAGATTTTTTTGAAAAATCCCTAAGCCCTGGGGTCACAATTTCTTCAAAAATCTGACTCACGGCAAGTCACTCAAAAGTGGTTCCAACCGGTTGAAAATTCTCCCCTGAAAGGTTTGGCGGTCGAAACACAGGGCTTTTTATCACAGGACAAGAAATCAGCCCTCGACAACTTACCAGCAGAAAAAGATTTTTTTGAAAAAATCC
>JAXCMG010000072.1:1121281-1147286 GCA_034642415.1 Podarcis siculus | reverse complement strand
GAAAGATTTTTTTGAAAAAATCCATAAGCCCCGGGGTCACAATTTCTTCAAAAATGTGACTCACGGCAAATCACTCAAAAATAGTGCCAAACGGTTGCAAATGCTTCCCTGAAAGGTTTGGGGCTCGAAACAGAAGGCTTTTCATCACAGGACAAGAAATCAGCCCTCCACAACTTAACCAGCGGAGAAAGATTTTTTTGAAAAAATCCATAAGCCCCGGGGTCACAATTTCTTCAAAAATGTGACTCACGGCAAATCACTCAAAAATAGTGCCAAACGGTTGCAAATGCTTCCCTGAAAGGTTTGGGGCTCGAAACAGAAGGCTTTTTATCACAGGACAAGAAATCAGCCCTCGACAACTTACCAGCGGAAATTTTTTTTTTAAAAAAAAATCCCTAAGCCCCGGGGTCACAATTTCAGCAAAAATCTGACTTTTGGCAATTCATTCAAAAATGGTGCCAAACGGTTGCAAATGCTCCCCTGAATGGTTCTGCGTTGGGAAAAGAAGGTTTTTTAATCACAGGACAAGAAATCAGCCCTCGACAACTTTACCGGCCGAAAAAGATTTTTTTGAAAATGTCCCTAAGCCCTAAGCAAAAATCTGACTTTTCGCAATTCACTCAAAAATGGTGCCAAATGGTTGCAAATGCTCCCCTGAAAGGTTTGGCGGTCGAAACAGAAGGCTTTTCATCATAGGACAAGAAATCAGCCCTCGACAACTTAACCGGCGGACAAAGATTATTTTGAAAAAATCCCTAAGCCCTGGTGTCACAATTTCATAAAAAATCTGACTTTTGGCAATTCATTCAAAAATAGTACCAAACGGTTGCAAATGCTCCCCTGAAAGGTTTTGCGCTCGAAACAGAAGGTTTTTTTTAATCACAGGACAAGAAATAAGCCTTCAACACTTTGCCGGTCGAAAAAGATTTTTTTTTTAAATGTCCCTAAGCCCCGGAGTCACAATTTCATCAAAAATCTGACTTTTGGCAATTCATTCAAAAATGGTGCCAAACGGTTGCAAATGCTCCCCTGAAAGGTTTGGCGGTCGAAAGAGAAGGCTTTTCACCACAGGACAATAAACCAGCCCTTGACAACTTAACTGGCGGTCAAAGATTTTTTTGAAAAAATCCATAAGCCCCGGGGAAACAATTTCATTAAAAATCTGACTTTCAGCAAGTCACTCAAAAATGGTGCCAACCGGTTGCAAATGCTCCCCTGAAAGGTTTTGCATTGGGAAAACAAGTTTTTTTTATCACAGGACAAGAAATCAGCCCTCGACACTTTACCGGCCGAAAAAGATTTTTTTGAAAACGTCCCTAAGCCCCGGGGTCACGATTTCAGCAAAAATCTGACTTTTGGCAATTCACTCAAAAATAGTGCCAAACGGTTGCAAATGCTCCCCTGTATGGTTTGGCAGTCGAAACAGTAGTCTTTTTATCGCAGGAGAAGAAATCAGCCTACGACAACTTAATCGGGAGGAAAAATTTTTTAAAAAAATCCCGTAGCCCCTGGTTCACAATTTCATCAAAAATGTTATGTTCTCCAATTCACTCAGAAATGGTGCCAAATGGTTGCAAATGCTCTCCTGAATGGTTTGGCGGTCGAAACAGTAGTCTTATTATCGCAGGACAAGAACTCAGCCCTCGACAACTTAACCGGCGAACAAAGATTTTTTTGAAAAAATCCCTAAGCCCTGGGGTTACAATTTCATCAAAAATCTGACTTTCGGCAATTCACTCAAAAATGGTGCCAAACGCTCCCCTGAAAGGTTTGGCGGTCGAAACAGTAGACAGGAGGTTGAATGCTCGTGAGCTGTGCAGAAGCATTCTGCTAAGCATGCTCCAAGCAAGTTGCCTGCTAGCTCTCCTGAGGCTCCATTTATTAGCAGAAGTCAACAGTTGGAAACAGTAGTGAAACCACCTTGAACTTAACGTATTTCCATCTACGCACATTTCCAGCATTAGCAAATACACCTGTCAGCAGGTGCTTCCCTCAAATGTTCCCCCCGATACTTGATTATGTCTGCGTCCTCTGTCATGCTCCAGCTAAGCGATATGTCTAACAAACAGATTGTGAAAGGACAAAAGGTCAGGGGGGAAACCCTGTTTTCTAGCCAAGAAGGCAAAAGGCCAGGGTAAGCAGGCATAAAGCTCCTTGACACACTGTTGCATGTCTGGTGCGAGGTTTACCTTCGCAAAGCGGAGCATTACCTCCACAATCCAATTCACTCCAAAGCTGTGCCAAACGCTGGCAAAAGGCTCTTTGCAACGTTTGGTTGTGAAAACCCTGCGTTTCACGGCACCCTAGAAAATTAGTATCGTATTTTGCGCTCTATAGGACGCACCAGACCACAAGACGCACCTAGTTTTTGGAGGAGGAAAACAAGGAAAAAAATATTCTGAATCTCAGAAGCCAGAACAGCAAGAGGGATCGCTGCGCAGTGAAAGGAGCAATCCCTCTTGCTGTTCTGGCTTCTGGAATAGCTGCGCAGCCTGTATTCGCGCCATAAGACGCACACACATTTCCCCTTACTTTTTAGGAGGGCGAAAGTGTGTCTTATAGAGCAAAAAATACGGTATTTGGTGCCCTAACTCCAGGGTCATGGTTTTGCCCAAAACATGATGTCATCCGATTCACTCCAGAGCTGTGCCAAACTCTGGAAAAAGACCCCCTGCAACGTTCCAGAATTTGGCCAGAAAACTTTATGTTATGCAGTGGCATATAAATATCTAATCATAATTACTATTAACAATAAAGCACCTGCACCAGCACCAACAGCAAGGTGTGGTTTGGTTTGTGGTTCTCCTACACTGCAAAACAAATGAAACCAGGGCAGAGGTATTGTAAAACACATATTAAGGATGTCAGAAAGAAAGTGAGCCATACTACAGATTACAGTTGAAGTCATTTTATGGAATATATAGTCAAAGAATTAAGGATTAAAAAAACAACCATATAAATATATATTACAAATAAGTAATAGAAGCAGACTGTGTGTGTAAAAACCAAGCAAACAATCCATATCAATTCCAGCTAGGGTTGAAGCAACCTAAATAGGGCCCAAAGGACAGTATGTCCCAAGGAACCAAAGCAATATTCTGACAATAAGGAGGCATCTAGGCATATATTTCTTGTGTATGAAATGAAATTGAAAGCCTGTAGAGGGGACAAGTTCTACCTTGAGTTACAATCGTGGAAATATTAGAATTCAAGGTGGAATCTACACACATAAAAAACGCTGTGAAAATGCTTTTAAAATGTTTTGAAAAATGCATCAAATTTGGCATAGCTCACTGCTGCACTCTAGTGTCACACTTGCGCTTTACAACACATTTAAATCGTTTTATTTGCAGCTGTATAGCTGATTCCAGGGAGGTTTCCCCCCCGCTCTGGACAGAGGCAATAGAAACTGAAATATTGCTGTGCCTTCATTTCCCAGGCTGCCTTGAGGTCTGGAAAGGGTAAAGGCACTAACTTTTCTTAAAGCAGAAGCCTTATTCCTTCTACCTAATACTAATATGGATTTCCTATCCCTAAGTAACTGAGCCCTGTGGGGCAGAACAGACTTGGTGAGGGTTCTTTTTAGTATTACGGGGGGAAATATTCAGAGTCCTATAAAGTGATGGATTTGCAAGGGCGGGGAGAGGCTACCCCTGATGCCACAAGAAACCAAATTAACAGAAAAAGTAATTTCGTTGATATGCCTACATTAGAATGACAAATTTGAATGTTTCTTTGTTTTGCCACATGGAGGCGATTGAGGGTTTGGGAACAGGAGACATATAGAACGCAACAGTGACATTTCCAAAAGCAGAAACCTAAAATTAGAAAGGAACATAAAACACAGGCAGAAGATAGACAATGCCAGCTCTTAATAGCTTCCATTCATCCTTTGTAATAGCCTATAAAGGAAAAATACAAACCCATTTGGAAATGGAAGCAGTGGCACAGAACACCCAAATTACTGGAACATTCTCAGGCCGTGAAATTTCGCAGCACAGTCAAATATTTGAACTTCATTCCTCGCTGAAGTTTTGTTTTTGTTTTTTGCCCCTTAGTCTCCCGACGTTGTCTGGGAGGTTGCACCAGGGATCTGATGTGGAACTTGATGTTGTGTCAGAGCTTGCTGTTGTGGGTGCTAGTAAAGGTAAAGGGACCCCTGACCATTAGGTCCAGTCATGACTGACTCTGGGGTTGCGGCGCTCATCTCGCTTTATTGGCCGAGGGAGCCGGTGTAAGCTTCTGGGTCATGTGGCCAGCATGACTAAGCCACTTCTGGCGAACCAGAGCAGCGCATGGAAACACCATTTCCCTTCCCACCGGAGTGGTACCTATTTATCTACTTGCACTTTGACGTGCTTTCGAAAAGCTAGGTTGGCAGGAGCAGGGACCGAGCAACGGGAGCTCACCCCGTGGTGGGGATTTGAACCGCCGACCTTCTGATCGGCAAGTCCTAGGCTCTGTGGTTTAACCCACAGCACCACCCCCGTCCAATACTCACAGTGGACCCATTTAAATCAATGGTACTTGAAGCACCCACAAATTTGGGGGTGGGGTGGGTGCCCTGGCACCCAGGCCCCCCTAGAACTGGCGCCTCTGCTTTAAAACCACATCACAATTCAAAGTCAAAAGAACACAAAAAGGTTGTTCATTTGATAAAGTAATTAGCAGTGCAGAGAATTCAAATCATGTTAAAACTGTGCATTTATATTACTTTTGAATGCAATGAGCTGAAAACTATCTTTTTTTAAGAATATTTTTTTATTAACCGACCAATCACATCAAATCAAACCAAATTACATAAATTCCAAATTACACAGCCGAATTTTAAATTTTTGTTGGGGGTACCCATATTTCAAATTCCGAAGGGAATCCAATCAACTTCTTACTTCTTACTGCTGTTTTAATGTCCACAAATCTAACCTAATGATGTTCCCTGTACTATCCAGTCCTTTCTTATTGTTTTTCCACATCTCTTGTTGTTATTTTCATATATTTTTCCTTTCTCTTTGTGACCTCTGACAGTCTCCGCAAGCTGGTTAGAACAGTTTGTAATCCTGCGTGGATATTTTTTTTTTATCCAGTAGCCATATCCAGACGTTTTCCATATACAGTGGTGCCTCGCAAGACGAAATTAATCCGTTCTGCGAGTTTCTTCGTCTTGCAGATTTTTCGTCTTGCGAAGCATGGCTATTAACGGCTTAGGGGCTTAGCGGCTATTAACGGCTTAGCGGCTATTAACGGCTTAGCAGCTTAGTCTCTATTAACGGCTTAGCAGCTATTAACGGCTTAGCGGCTTTAAGAAAAAGGAAACAAAATTGCAAGAGCTCGAAAGACGTTTTCGTCTTGTGAAGCAAGCCCATAGGGAAATTCGTCTTGCGGAACGACTCAAAAAACGGAAAACTCTTTCGTCTTGCGCGTTTTTCGTCTTGCGAGGCATTCGTCTTGCGAGGTACCACTGTAACATCACTTCCATACATCAAAACAGTCTTAGCGTCATTAATCTTCACCAATCTGCCTCCTTTCTCAAAACCTCTGAGGAGATTCACCAGGAATGCAGTCTGAAAACAAGTCCGTTCTGTCCTCCCGGCTATAAATCCTTTGGCAAGATGGCGGCTCCGAATTAATTGCTGCGCCATTCCAAAAGCTCTTATTGCTTCTCGCTCTCCATAAAGCATACTTTTGGTTAAAGTTTATCTCCACACAGACCTTAATCATCCTGCTTGGGTCAGTTCAACCGACGATTCTAATGGGGGGGGGTATCTTGTAAATCACATAGAAGGAAAGTAAAAAAGGTTCCCCCCCCATTCAGTCCCGTTGTCAAACATACCCAGCCTTTGGTGTATCTTCATCATAAAATATTCCTGTTTCTCCAACCCGTCGTCTTCTTTCGCAGAGGTCACTTAAATTAGCAGACTTCACTCCCCTTCTTCATTTGAAATATGTGCATTTGCTTCTTTTGTAATTAATTATTCCAAATTGCTGCAGCTAGTGCGCAATCAGAGACAGCGTCCAGGAGAACCGAGATCCACACGGGGGCATTCTGCCTAGGGCCCTCACCCCCTTCTTTCGAATTAGGGGGTGATTTATGGGCACAGCAGGCAAGGGCAGTGTTCCCCATTTCCTTGGGGCAACAAGGGAGGCTGCCTACTCCCATAACAGCCTCTTAATTACCCCGTGTGGGTTGGAGAGATGGTATTGTCGGCCATATTCCAATGCGCCCCTAGTGGCCCCCCCAGGAGCTGAAAACTATCAACAGAGAAAGAAAGAAAAAACTGTCTCCTTCCCACTTTGCTAAAGTGGTTTAAGAGGTTGTCCTTTGAAGGCACGGCAAATGGTCATTCATTTACAGCCGTATTCAGAGAGCAAGGAATTTGCAGTAAATTTTGTCACATGGACTGATATTCCCAAGGATTTCTGTGCAGAGGATGCAATGATGTTTGATGAACGCACAGGCAGGGCTTCAAGTGCCTGCTGAGATATGTTGCATGGTTTTGCTCTGCACAATAACGAAAAATAAAGCACAAGTGTGTGTGTGTGTGAGAGAGAGAGAGAGAGAGAGAGAGAGAGAGAGAGAGGGCATTGTCCCAACAAAGGAAGAATGAATGGCAAGTAAAGTTAATGGACTATGCAAAAATGGCAAACCTTATGGGCAGATTTAAAAAACCAAGAAGAACAAATTTTCAACAAAGAATGGGGGAGAAATGTGGATTATTTAAAACATTATTGTAAACAATTAAATACATTAGCAGGATTAATTTAAGATTTAGCAGTTAAAATGTGACTGGAAGAAATACAAAGTGTAATAAGCTAAAGGAGCTGAGGAAGGGATACAGTTTTGAAAATGTTTGTAGAGGGAACCAAGGAAGGGGAAGAGGGAAGTCAAAGAACTACAGCTATGTATGCGATCATATTTGATGATTATTGCTGTCAATTGGAAAAACCGAAAAATAAGGTTTATAGTAAAGAGGGGGGGGGGACATCACTCCTGGAAGAACCTAAAAACCACCCTAGGTCATAAAGCCAAAATGAAACCAGAAGCGTTTTTACTAGGAATTTCAGGTACTGAAATACCAAAGGAAGAGAAAAGACTATAGTACATAAATAGCTATTTATGTACGTGACAACGGATGTGTGGATACTTTAGGCCCAGAGATGGAAGGAATACAAAGTCCCGACTAGAGAAGAATGGTTAATAAAGATGATGAATTATGCCGAAATGGCCAGGAAGAAATCAAGAAGACAGAAATTTTTACTAAGGAATGGGGAAAATATATAATTTATCTGGGAGAACACTGCAAACAACTAAAAACTGTAACAGAACTTGTAATGTAACAATAACTATGGAATAACAGGGATTTTTTATTTTTTTTGGAAACGGAGAATTTTATAAAATACAGTAAAAAGAAAAAAAGAAAAGAAAAAGGAATGTGAGTGGAATCCATGGAGGGCCAGATGGAAGTCCAAGGATTCAAGGAATCCTTTATATCTATGATTATGATTATTTTTTGAATTTAGAAGTAAACTGTAAAAACCAATAATGAAATTAAATGAAATGAAACCAAAATGAAACATATGGGTTTGCTTGAAATGCATTCATGTTTTCCCCGGCCCCCGGTAAGCCTCTTTGAAGGAACGCGGGTGGTGCTGTGGGTTAAACCACTGAGCCTAGGGCTTGCCGCTCAGAAGGTCGGCGGTTCGAATCCCCGCAATGGGGTGAGCTCCCGTTGCTCGGTCCCTGCTCCTGCCAACCTAGCAGCTCAAAAGCACGTCAAAGTGCAAGTAGATAAATAGGTACCGCTCCGGTGGAAAGGTAAACGGCGTTTCTGTGCGCTGCTCTGGTTCGCCAGAAGTGGCTTAGTCATGCTGGCCACATGACCGGGAAGCTGTACGCCGGCTCCCTCGGCCAATAAAGCGAGATGAGCGCCGCAACCCCAGAGTCGGCCACGACTGGACCTAATGATCAGGGGTCCTTTTACCTTTACCTTTACCTAAGCCTCTTTGAGCATGATTTTGTGGTGGGCGGAGGAGCAACATAACAAATGAAAAATGAAATGAACTTATCAGTAACAAAATCCTTCAAGGATTTGGGGTTGCAGTACTTGCTACAACAGTGGCAAGAGTCTTGATAGCACAAGGATGGAAGAATGAGGAAATCCCAATGAAAGAATAGTAGCAAGAAAAAATGAAGAGCTACGCAGAACTGGCTAAATTGACATACAAATTGCGGGACAAGGACAACTGTGACTTTAAGGAAGAATGGGAGCTTTTTACAATTTATCTAAAAAGACAACAAAATGAATTGGACTCCTTGGCAGGTTTTGAAGAAACTTGGTTTCTTAACTTCTATTACTTATTTGTAATATATGTGTGTGTGTTTAGAAATAAGTCCTACCTATGGAACTTACTCCCAAGTAAGCGTGGAAAGCTGTGTAGTCACAGCTTGTTAGACTTTGGAGTAACAAAGTCTATTCCACTGTATTTTTCTCTGCGATTTTATTCTACTAGGAAAGGCTCAAGATGTCTTCCTTGCTAGGTGTCTATTTACCTAGCAATGGAGAGCGACATTTAATTTCATTAATAAGATTTTTGCACTCCAGCAGGATACACGGCTATTTAAATCTAGATTAAGTTTAGCCAGGGAAAGAGAAACACAATCTCTGGGGTCGCCCATACATATGTGCACTTTCAGAGGCGTTGCAGCACAGGCACAAATATTGATTTTTCAGAGTTTCATTTTGAACAAATTACATACGGGTTGCCATGACTTTATCTCGCAAGAAAATGTTAGCTTTGCGGGTGCAAGAAATCTGCAAGAGAAAGAAGTTCACCCCAAATATCTTTGTCTTTAATAGGGAGAAATATTTCGACAGCAGATGGCACTAGAGTCAAGATAGAAACTGGCACTGCCGTGGCTTCACAATTGGGTTTTATTTTCTTGCCCGAGAGGACATTTTTCACATACGTGACATAGTCTAGTTTTGTTTTCAATCAGACTCCTAAACCGAATATAAGACTCATACCACCTCAGAGGTACTTTCAGATTATCTCTCGCCTTGGAATTTATTCATAAGGACAACAAAAATTTCCAAAACCAACACTGCCAACATGGGTTGCCATATGTTGGAATTTTTTTGTGATTTCTGCCTGGACACCACTTCCGACTGCAGTATTCCTGATAAGTCCAGCATCAGCATCAGCATCATCTATTTATAACCTGCTCATTTGGCTGGGTTTCCCCAGCCACTCTGGGCAGCTCCCAACAGAATATTAAAATCACAAACATTAAAAACTTCCCTAAACAGGGCCGCCTTCAGATGTCTTCTAAAAGTCAGATAGTTGCTTATTTCCTTGACATCTGATGGAAGGGTGTTCCACAGGGCGGGCGCCACTACCGAGAAGGCCCTCTGCCTGGTTCCCTGTAATATCACTTCTCACAGTGGGGGAACCACCAGAAGGCCCTCGGAGCTGGACTTCAGTGTCTGGGCTGAACAATGGGGGTGGAGACACTCCCTCAGGAATACTGGGCTAAGGCTGTTCAGGGCTTTAAAAGTCAGCACCAACACATTGAATTGTGCTTGGAAATGTACTGGGAGCCAATGTAGATCTTTCAGGACTGGTGTTACATGGTCTCGGCAGCCACTCCCAGTCACGTCTAGCTGCTGCATTCTGGATTAGTTGTAGTTTCCTGGTCACCTTCAAAGGTAGCCCCACGTAGAGCACATTGCAGTAGTCCAAGCAGGAGATAAGCAGAGCATGCACCACTGTGGCGAAACAGTGTGCAGGCAGGTAGGGTCTCAGCTGGTGTACCAGATGGAGCTGGTAGACAGCTGCCCTGGGCACAGAATTGACCTGCACCTCCATGGACAGCTGTGGGTCCCAGATGTATGGCAACCCTACATGGAAACATTTAGAATGGAGGGTGGCGCTAAACAGAGCAAAATGGATCTCTCGAGGCATTTCCGCACGCCCTGGAGAGAAGAGATGACCCACAGCGAGGACCAAGATGGCTTCCAGTTCAATTCCACAGGCTGGCAGTTAAATTGTACCTGCAACGTGTGTGTGCCCTCCAACATTTCTCCAATGAAAATAGGGATGTCCAAGCCGACATCAGAAAGCTTCTCCTGGATTAGAGATCGCTGCGCACATAGACATCATAAGCACATCAACATGGGCCACCTCGAACCTCTCCACTTCACAGGAGCCAGTGTTCAGAAGAGTGGCAGTGTCCCATCTAAGATGCTGCAGAGGGTGCTACTGATAGGAAGAAAAAGAAAAAGAAAAGCCTAACACCTAGAAGCATGTATTTCTAGCAATATCTTCTTGTTAGAATTCCTGCTCCGTGACTGCAGTCATGGGATTTTTGTCTTTCACATGATGGTATATGTTTTGACTCCACAGAGTGGGAAGTGATGAAGACAGGATGTTTGTGTTACTGTGTTCCATTAAGTGGGACTATTGTCCTTTGTTCTTTTTCTCTTTGCTTTCTGATGCTAGAGAGATAGGGAGCCATGTTGCAGTGTTCTGTGTATGTTTATATGTAAATAAGGTAGATTAGCCAAAATGCTGAGTTGCTGCGGTCTGTTATGCATGAAGCACAAACTCTGCGGATCCCTAAGTGTGCCAGTGTCGGTTGACATTGGTCGCTGTGATGTTTGGGCTGAAGAAAGCTTTTGACACTCCCGAATGATCGACCAGGAGGGAGGGAACATGCCAGTTGGGCATGTGTCTCTACCAGGGTTCTACTCGATATAGGATGAACTCCTGACACTTCTATCACTCTTTTGTTCATTTAGCACGGTGGTTCTCAACCTGTGGGTCCCCAGATGTTGTTGGACTACAACTCCCATCATCCCTGAGCTCTGGCCTAGCTAGCTAGGGGTAATGGGAGTTGTAGTTCAACAACATCCTGGGACCCACAGGTTGTTTTAGAGGCTTGGGAGGCAATGCTAGCAATTGCATATATTCCACTATCGTTGGACTTTGTGGGGGTTTTGTCACGGGATTATCCAGGAACCTGCATTGAAAGACACCCCCCCATATGCACACATCGCCCCACCGGTTCCCAATTCATATGACATCTGTGCGCTGTGCAGAAAGGCCTTGAGTTAAAGGGATATTAGAACTGACAGAGCTTACAAGTGATAAATTGAAATGGACACCAGTAATGAAGTCAGTGGAGGAAACTTATTAACTTCTCAAGCCCTGCTACAGGAAAGGGTCTAATTGGTTTGGAAATATTTAGGAACCCATGAATTGGGGTCGAAACTTGGACATTCATGGTTGACATCCTCTTGAGTAGTGGGATCTAGGCCACACCCTCTCCAAATACAACTCTTTGTGTAATTAGAGCAAAATAATTGACATCTTTGCAATGGCAGTAGATCCAAGTATGCTTTATTATTTCAACCATTCCAGATTAACTTTTCTTTTCTTTTATGTTAAGTTAGGGGCCACAAACCCTTGGGCTCCAACCTAAAGCTGATTCGCTTCATAGCATCCTTGCTTTACAGCTGTGGACTGCAGCCTTCCGTTTCGAATAAAATCCTTCCCCATTTTGAGTCAGTCCAGTGAAGCAGTTCTTATCACTTAGAGAAATTTGGCAAGGGCTATTTTATTTTTATAGCTCCAGTTGCTTTGCGGAAGCATTCACTGTTTTATGGTGTTCTTTCCTTTTTAAGACGTCACCAAGTTCGGAGCACCACAGGAATCTGAAAGCTGCTATGCTGCCTCAGGTTACCCACAGGGCAAACAGCCGAGAATCCAAATTTTGCCCTTTCTGTTAATGCTAATCCGAACCTTGAGCTGAAAGGACTCGCTAGCTTTGATAGCGATGGTATATCCAGCATTCCTTTTCTGGCAACATACTTATATTAATGTGAAGATACTCGTTTAATTGCTGAAAGCAGAGCACTATATAGTAGCATAAGAAACTTTTTCTTCCCTCAATGATTCCTTATTTTCAAATGTCAGATGATGTTGTGAGATAGTTCAATGGAACCGATAAAATAGGGAAACGTAATCCCAACAGAATTCCTGTGCTTTTGAAATGCAGGGGCAACTTGGCCCGTTTCGCCACCCGAGGTGCCACCCTCGCTGCTCCTCCACGATGTCTCACTTGCCAGGGTTGTGTGGCTTCAGCTTCTGGGTTCCTGCAAAATCTCGTGAGAGATCTGCAAAATCTCACTGGAACCCGGAAACCGCAGCCACTTCTTGTCTCTCTGGCAGGGGTGTTCCCCATCCCAGCCTGTGATTTTAGCATCCCATTCCTGGCAACATTTAGTTCTGATGACCACAATGTCAGTTTGCATTTCTTAGTGCAGAAAGTATTGATCTGATGTGTAGAGATCTTCCCTATTCTACTTCTGGAAGCTTCTGGAATCTTCTCTGTGTGAAAGAAACAAGCAGAAGGCTCATGATGTTTGGGTTATTCCTTCAGAGAAGCCGAGTACAGCTGGTTTAAACTGGTTCTCTTATCACTTTCTGTCAAGGTCGTGCTGACTATCAAAGTAGGGCCAGAAGGAGCCTGGGCTTCACTTTTTCTTTCCATCTCTTTTCCTTCTGGTGTGGTGCTCTGTACATAAGTATGTTTCCTGTTAAGGTTTAGACTTATTGTAAGTTTAAGTTAAGGCTGCTGCAACTGGATTTCTTATGGACAGTGCCAATCCTGAATGTACAGTGGTACCTCTGGTTACAAACTTAATTCGTTCCAGAGGCCCGTTCTTAACCTGAAATCATTCTTAACCCGAGGTACCACTTTAGCTAATGGGGCCTCACACTGCCATTGCGCTGCCGGCGCACAATTTCTGTTCCAATCCTGAGGTAAAGTTCTTAACCCGAGGTACTACTTCCGGGTTAGCGGAGTCTGTAACCCAAAGTGCTTGTAACCCAAGGTACCACTGTACTTACATCTCCATCCACTTTCTCTCTCACTCGCTGAATGATCAAAGCAAAGGAGATGGCTATGCCTCTAGAGCCCTGGGGACCAAGGAGCCAGCAGAAGGAGGTGTCACAATGAAGGGCGTGTCACAAGGACCTCCGCAACCTAGCAACCACCAGCACTCAACTGACACTCCTCTCAACTGACACTACAGTGGTGCCTCGGGTTAAGTACTTAATTTGTTCCAGAGGCCCGTTCTTAACCTGAAACTGTTCTTAACCTGAAGCACCACTTTAGCTAATGGGACCTCCTGCTGCCGCCGTGCCGCCGGAGCACAATTTCTGTTCTCAGCATGAAGCAAAGTTCTTAACCTGAGGTAATATTTCTGGGTTAGCGGAGTGTGTAACCTGAAGTTTATGTAACCTGAAGCATATGTAACCCGAGGTACCACTGTATTGGATTTGTGACCATTATGCTCATTTACCTTCAACAGCAGTAAAGCTCTGCTGGATGAGATACAATTGCCTCTGGTCTATTTTTTGGGAATCCTGCAACGTGTTTAAATTTTCACTCTGCTAACTATACATTGGAATCTACTCTGGGTCAATATTGAGTAGAATTCAATGACACACAACCCCGCCTCCCCAATCAGGAATCCAAAGGGCGCCAGGTTGGCAAAGGCTGTCATAGCTCAACAACACATAGAGCACCAGAAATAAGGCATTGTGCGGGATTTGCAGATGGCAGCGAAATTTGTAGGAGGAATGGCAGTCTGGACGACAGGATAGGGAGAAGCAGAGGAGTCAGCTGAAGATGCATGGGATAAGAATCAACATCCTATAGGACCATTTTTTGCTTTTATCACGTACCGTATTTTTCGCCCCATAGGGCGCACCGGCCCATAGGGCGCACCTAGTTTTTTTGGGGGGGAAATAAAGGGGAAAAAATTATTTCCCCCCCAGGCGCGGGGCTGGGGCGGGGGAAGTCCGAGCTTCCCCCGACCCCAGCCCCCAGAACAGGCTGCTATCCGCAAGCCAAGGGAGATAGCTTCCTGAAGCCTGGAGAGCGAGAGGGGTCGGTGTACACTGACCCCTCTCACTCTCCAGGCTTCAGTGAAAGCCTGCATTCGCCCCATAGGACACACACACATTTCCCCTTCATTTTTGGAGGGGGGAAAATGCGTCCTATAGGGCGAAAAATATGGTATTTTGTATTTTTGTGTTGTATTTTTATGTTGTGAAGTGCCCTAAGATCTGCAGATGAGTTTAATAAATAAGAAGAAGAAGAATAAGAATGTGAATAATGTGAATAATAAAAATAATCTTCTGTCTGCTTTATTTAGTCCATGCATGTATGCGCAAGACAATCCGCCTTGGGGCTCTCAGCATTTGCTTGCTTGCTGCTGTTTGGCAATCTTGTCCTTGCCTCATGTACATGACTTCTGAAGCTGGAGATACAGTTCAAGGCGATATGTTGTTTCTCAGCGCCTGAGAGCTCTTGCACTTCTCCATGCAAGGCTTTTGCTGCAGTGTTCGCATCGCTGCTGCTTCATCTGTATGCTCTGCAGCTTGTTCCCTGTCTGCCTTCTCTGCAGAACAGCTCTGCCGCAGCATTAGAGCAATTATTTAACTCCGAATGTGCCTGCAGCCTTCCTCCTGCACGGCCACCTTCCTCCTTGGTACTGGTCCAATGAGAAGGTTTGGGATTACATGCCTCCTGTAGAGGCAACTGTCAATCAGATGCCTTAGGCAAACGCGAGGTCATTTGCTTTTTTTGTTTTTTGAAAAGGCCTTGTCGGATCTGTTTAGCCAAGATAATTATACGTAGGGCTGCCTCTGAAGATGGTTCGGAAACATCAGCTAGTGCAGAATTCAGCAGCCAGGTTGCTCATCGGAGCAAGATGGTTTGAGCATATTACACCGATCCTGCTCCGACTAAACTGGCTACCAATTAGTTTCCGGGTCCAATTCAAAGTGCTGGTTTTGACCTATAAAGCCCTAAGCGGCTCAGGACCGCAATACTTCAAGGACTGCTTCTTTCCATATGAACCTACCCGGACCCTGAGATCATCTTCTGAGGCCCTTCTTCGTGTGCCTCCTCCTCATGAGGTCCAGAGGGTGGCAACACAAGAACGGGCCTTCTCAGCAGTGGCTCCCCGCCTGTGGAATGCTCTCCCCAGGGAAGTTCGCCTGGCGCTTTCATTATACACCTTTATGCGCCAGACAAAAACGTCTTTTTTTTCAACCAGGCCTTTGGTTGATCTGATCAACATCCTATACCCTTTTAAAATGTGGCCCTTTTTACGGGGGTGTTATTGGGTTATTGTTTTTATTCTGATTTTATATATTGTGATCTTTTCTGTGAACTACTCTGAGACCTCTGGGTATAGTGCGGTGTATAAATTCAATAAATAAAATTATAAAATCTTCATCCAAGATCCCCAAAATATTAATTAAAGCAGCATCTATTAACGCAATCCATTGGAATCAATGCATGTACATATTTAAAAGCACATTTGTACAGCCATTTTGCAGCTGACTAGCTTTAGGGAAATTGACTTTAAAAATCTAGCTGATTTGTGCATGTCCCCCTTCAACATCTACATAGGGTGGAATTCAACATCATGCTAAGATGATAAATCCATCAGCACAAGCGATGGACACCCGACCAAGCCAGTTTGGAGAGGCAAGGGGCAAAGAGGGAGGAAAAACACCATTTTGCAAACAGAGACTCATTGTGCAGACTCCCGCTAGAGAAACGCTTTGTTGAATCTGAACCAAAGTTATTTTATTTCTCCTTTGGCCATTGCACGCCCTATTGGAACATGTACTGTCATCACACAAAGATGTTAAATTGGTTCAGTGGGTCATTCGGTTTCCTTCCACCCCACTCAAACAATCCTTGGGCATAGCTCAAAGGATTTGCCATAGCTGAATGTCGCCAACTATTGTCACATTTGTATATGGCACTTTACAACACATCTAAAACGTTTCATTTGCAGCTGTATAGCTGAGTCCTAAATAGTACCCTATATTATATAATGCTCTGTTTACCCCAAGGGGTCCATTATTTTATTTTTGAAAATGAAAATAATAAATAAATAATCTTAAAGACCATTGTAAACAGTTGAAATCGTTAGTAGGATTGGAATATCACCTGTAGTTTAAGGTTGAATTCTGGACACAATGGAGATGTAAAAGATTTGGATTATCATAAAAGATGCGGGTGGAAATGATTAATAATAGGATCCACAAAGGGGAGGAGGGAAGTCCAGGAGATTCCCTGGAATTTTGTTTTTATTATTTATGTTTGATATATCTCTGTAAAATTTTAATTTGAAAAACCAAATAGAGAAAATTATTTTTTAAAAAGAAAAGAAAAAATAAATAAATGCACAATGATCAATGAAATGAAAACCACAGAGAAAGAAAGAACACTAAAGAGTTTAGTGGGGTTCTTTAGGCAGAGGGACAGGATATAAACTGAACAAAATACAAATACACAAGCTGTATATGCAGATAAAAGTTGCCTGTAGACTTGCCATATCAGAATTCTGGTGATGAAAGGACAATTCGCAGCCATTCTATTTGAAATTAAGGAAACTCAGTACGACCCATAGGACTGACAGGGTGCTGGAATAAAGCACATTCTTTGACATAAGGAGCACCAAGCGCCTTTATTCAGATGACAGCATTCATAGCGCTCAGAACTGTTAACTTTTTGCCACATTGCAGACATTTGTTCTGAATATTATGCAGTGAGACCATTCTTCACCCATGACATTTTAGCAAAGGCAGCTAAATTTTTAGCACCAGTTTGTGGCCAGATAATAAATAAAAAAGAAGCTTTATTTTTTCATCTGTCATTCACAAGACTTGTGAGTACCCTGCTCCATTTATTTTCTTGGTTCCAGGCACACACCACAAAGATCTGGTACCTGTTTCATTAGATCTATTGCAGCTTAGGCAGTTTACAGGGGACAGTCCCATGGGCATAGCCAGGATTTTTGTTAGGGGGAGCAGAACCTCAGTTTGCTATGTATTTTTATTTAATTTTATTGATGGGGCCAGCTGCCCCTCCCTGCCCTCCCCCTGGACAGCCCTATATATGAAAGTGTTCTCCATTGGAAGGGCTGTCTGGTCAAAATCTGTTTTGAAGCACCAGGGCAGCAGATTCATCAGGCTTCCATCATGAAGAAGAAGGTTCCATGGGATCCCTGGATTCATTACACTAAATGTAACGCTGTTCATCTGAATCCTGTCAACTAAAAACAAGAGCACATAAACTCGGGTGCTGAGATTTGAATTAAAAGGTTAAGGTAAAGGGCCCCTGGATGGTTAAGTCCAGTCAAAGGTGACTATGGGGTTGTGGTGCTCACCTCACTTTTCAGGCCAAGAGAGTTGGCATTTTGTCCACAGACAGCTTTCCAGGCCATGTAGCCAGCATGACTAAACCACTTCTGGAGGAATGGAACACCATGATGGAAACCAGAGCGCACGGAAACGACATTTACCTTCTCAGTGGTACCTATTTATCTACTTGCGCTGGTGTGCTTTTGAACTGCTAGGTTGGCAGAAGCTGGACCAGAGCACAGAAACTTGGGTGTCAAGATAGTTTGAAAATGCTGTAATGTGAAATCAGCTAAAGACTGCCCAAACCTTCTCCTATGCTATTTTAACTCAAACAAGAAATGCATACCTGCAATTTGGAATGTGGGGTTTAATTGTTACGCATTTTGTGGCCTAGGAGGTTTTCTTGCTGCTTAATAGAAATCTTGCCATTCAATCAAATTCTAGTCTTTATGCCTCTAATAGCTATTCTACCAACACAATGTTCTGCTGATTGCAGGAACCTATATTTATTTCCCCCCTTTGCTACATCTCAAATGATACCTTAAATGTCAGTAGCAAACCTATTTACTCAATCTGTCATTATTTCAGACCAATTCGGCTTTCCATTTAATTAGTCTTAGTTACAGTGCTCCTAGAGACGCATCAAAAAGACTTGGATAAAGTATTGGACGCAGCCCTACAGAAGTCACACAATGGAACTGAATGGGCAACATATGGCTACAAATGCACCCTCCATTTTGGATATATTACTGAGATAATTGACAGTGCACTGAGTGAATGTATGTCTTTTTCGGAAGCTGACATTTAAAAATATAAAATACAATTTTACATGGCGGGAGATCAAAAGTTACAGATTTCGTAGATCACTTTCTCCTTAGCAGCAGCACACTGACACTACTGTATAAAATGAGACAGGAATGATGAAAGTACGAGCTGCAGAACTGTGTCAGACCAGGAATCCCTGGGCTGGCTCATGCAAACCAGCCTGGTTAGCTTAGCCAAGAGCAAATCTGTTAACATTACAAAAGGGGTTGTGGGCCATCTGAGAAGAATCTTTTGACCTGGGGAGGTGGATATTGCCAAGGTGATGAGGTGCATGTTTGAAGTGACAGGGAAAGAGATTTTTTTAGCAAGGTGTTCGCGGAAGAAGAAGGGGAGAGAAAAGACTGGGATCCATCTTGGGCAGGCTGGCTGAAGGCTGGCTGGGAGAAATGCCTTGGACTCTAGGGCTGCACTGCTGTGGGGAACAAGCCCCTCTTGAAATGACCATGGTGCAAGATCTGGACTCCCTCCATTCAGACGGAAGGTGTAAATAGGTGAATAAACTCTGTTTCTTAAAGCTCTGTCAATCTCCGCCGTGTCTCAGTTCTCGAAAGGAACACAGTCACAGGGTGAGTGCCTGGACACCCCCCCCCCAGATCCTAGTATTGCTTGGCAGAGAGAGGGGGAGCCACCCAACTTTTGTAACTGTCTTATTTGCAAGGATAGCTAGGTGTTGTTCTTTGTACAACTTGCTTGCCTGTGTTCAGTGTTTGGCAATTAATGCTTCTAGACCAGCCTTTCACAACCTGTGGGTCTCCAGATGTTGTTGAACTACAACTCCCATCACCCCTAGCTCTCAAGGCCAGAGCTCAGAGATGATGGGAGTTGTAGTCCAACAACATCTGGGGACCCACAAGTTGAGAACTGCTGATCTAGACCAAGCTGAGGATCTTTCTGTCATTTAATTCTACTCAATATTGATCCAGAGCAGATTCCAACATATAGTTAGCAGAGTAAAAACTTAAACACATTGCAGGATTCCCAAAAAACAGACCAGAGGCAATTTTATCTCATCCAGCAGAGCTTTACTGCTGTTGAAGGCAAATGAGCAATAAGGTCACAAATCCAATACATTCAGGATTGGCACTGTCCATAAGAAATCCAGTTGCAGCAGACTCAACTTATATTTACAATAACTTATAATAAGTCTAAACCCTTAACATACTATACTAAGCATACTATATACAGAACACCAGACCAGAAGGAAAAGAGACAGGAAGAGAAACCCAGGCTCCTTCTGGCCTTATTATTATGGTTATCATGACCTTGAGAGAAAGAGATAAGAGAACCAGTTTAAGCCAGCTGTACTCAGCTTCTCTGAAGGAATAACCCAAACAACATGAACCTTCTGGTTGTTTCTTTCGCACAGAGAAGCTTCCAGAAGCTTCTTGAATTAAGTAGAATAGGAAAGATCTCTACACATCAGATCAATACTTTCTACACCAAGAATTGCAAATTGACACTTTCCTCCATGGGCATTCATGAATCTTGGTTTCACTAGCTATTTGAGAATTGGGCACACAATTGCAGACTCAGGCAGGACTAAAGGGACAGGTTGGAGACAGAAGTCTGGGGTTTGTTTGCCTCTGCCTTATAAGCAGGAAACCTGCAAGAGCAGACTGTTTGCTGTGAGGAACTGGTAGTGCTTTAAAGAATTAGCACTATATTTCTGGCTGCATGCCTGCTTCTCTGCACACGGTTTTGTTGCCCAGGCAGATTTTATGGCTAATTTAAAATAGGCACAACAAGCACCTTATAACTCTTGCCGTAGTCAAAATGGAGGGCAGGTTGTTGATGTTTGGGAGGCAAATTAAAGAGACGGGGGGTGGAAAGCAATCTTATTATGTTAGTGCCATTCAGATGTGGTTATGAACAGATGAAAACTTGACATCATCTTCCAACCTTCAAGTTGTCAATCATCTTGATGATCCAGAAGGGAGCTGTGGGTTGTTCCTAAGACAGGAGGCTGAATTTAGTTTTCTTGTTTTTTTAGTATGAAAAAATATATATGTTGGCTTACTTTTAGCATTCTATATCAATAATGGGAACCCTATGCCCCCTCCCTGATTTTGTTGTATCACAATTCCCATCATCCCTTAGCTGTGCTGGCTGAGACTGATGGTTGCTGGAATGCAATAACATCCCTAGCGCCACAAATTACCCAGCCCTGATACATGATCCAATAACTGGGGCAAATGGGATGCCTTCAATTGTTAGGGACTTGGAGCTGGGTGGCCATTTTCCAGGAGCAAAAACAGAACAGTATTCTGAAATAAATAGCTTTGGCCAGGCCAGCCGGAATTGTTCTTGATCTCTTAATCAGTTTGGAAATCTCTTAATCGGGCTGGTTAACAGTTAATTGCTATTTGCTAACTGCTTTACCTTCCAACTTTCCTGAATCGGCTGGGATTGTCGTGGATTTCGTGTCGTAATCCTGGGCAATTAACTGTCCAAGGAGAATTGCAGTTAGGAGCCTGCCTGCCTGTACAACAGAATCTGCTTAATTTTTGAAATGGCAGCCTTGCATTGTCTCAGGACATTTTTGACAGTAATTTTATACTATTTTCTAACAAGTCTTTTTCAAATCTTGAGGTCTCATAGCTGAAACCTTTCTTTTTATCTATTTTGTAAATATGGAAAGCCCTGGAGGAGAGGCTGAAACCTGAAGAATAGCAACTAGTAACCCACATTAAAAATAGCACACTCAAAATCTCTCCAAAGGCCAAAATATGGACAAAGATATACTAGGTACAGTAGACATGAGGAAAATGCAGTCTATCTCTGGTAATAAATAGGAACAACTAATTGGGATGTATAGGTTTCCTTGCGTCTCTCATGGGAACAAACCATCAATGGCACGTAGGTGTTCAACTGCATGGGGATGTTAGGTGCAGTGAATAAAGGGAGTAAAGGGACCCCTGACCATTAGGTCCAGTCGTGACCGACTCTGGGGTTGCGGCGTCTCGCTTTATTGGTCGAGGGAGCCGGCGTACAGCTTCCAGGTCATGTGGCCAGCATGACTAAGCCACTTCTGGCGAACCAGAGCAGCGCACGGAAACGCCGTTTACTTTCCCGCCGGAGCGGTACCTATTTATCTACTTGCACTTTGACGTGCTTTCAAACTGCTAGGTTGGCAGGAGCAGGGACCGAGCAATGGGAGCTCACCCCGTCACGGGGATTCAAACCGCCGACCTTCTGATCGGCAAGTCCTAGGCTCTGTGGTTTAACCCACAGCGCCACCCACGTGGACTGAATAGATGCACTCAAAAAATCCAGGTGTAACCACAGGCGATGTGAAAGAAAGGAAGTTTTCCTAATATTGAGCACGTGACTAAATTAATGGGCTGATTCTTAAACATGAATGTTTCTCCTTAGAAGGCACATGTCGATCTGCATGGGGTATCAAGATAAAGAACAGAAAAGGTTCATCTAGCAAGCTACATACACACTGATAAAAGCCTATGCTCCAATTCTTTTTTCTGTTAGAAGAAGATTAACAGCAATTATCTGAAATTGGTAGAGTCTTGTACTGATTAAAGCACTGCTTTGCAACAGCATTAGTGGAGAGCATGTTTCAGCAAATTGATTTAAGCTCTCTCCAGGTTTCTCTTGCTCTCATATAAAAAGTCACAAACAAATAGGGATCTCTCTCACTGGGGGCTTTCCCATTTGAAAGTTGTTTACCTGCTCAATACCGAACAGGCAAAAATGTGCGACATAGCCGCTGCTAAGTTTATTTCTGGATCTTCAAGTCAAATGCTGGGAAGAAGCTATAAAATCAAAGCCACGTTCTAAAAACTGGTTCTATTTCCCCTACATTTCCCCCCAGATAAAGGTGGAAGTGATTGATTGATTGATTTGATTTATTACGGCCATTGGCCCATATCTAAAACAGTACATCCAAATTTATCCATAAACAAACAATTTAAACAGTTCCAAGTTAAAACACCCATATAAAACCAATTTTACTTCAATTAAATAAACACTATATACAATAAGCTCCCTCTATGTCAACCGCACTTCAGATCCCTCGGATTTTGGGGGCTATGCAACTTAGTTCTGGCACTTATTGATGGTTCTTAAGTTTGGCTAAGCTGTCAGAGTCATACAGTGATCCATTTCTCCTCTTATGAAATAAGACATTAATCAGGTATCTAGCGACTGCAAGGGATCTGCTTGAGTCTTCGTCGTTTAATAAGTATATTATTTGGGCTTCCTGAGGACTGACAGCAATTCTCGATAAATATGGGGCCAGAAACTTGGACCATGGAGCCGAATATAATGGACAACAGAAGATTATATGATATAACGATTCTATAGATCCACTTTTACAGTCACAGAGGAGTGAGATCTGTCCGTTGGAGAGTCTGTTACCCAACACATTTGATGGGAAAACATTGAATCTAGCCTTTATGAAGGCATACCTGTGCATCACCCCAGATAAGGTAGTTAAATAAGATGGAAGTTTTGTTGGTGGTGTTAAGCCAAGGTTTATCGGCGAACAGGTGCCACCACCTGTCGCAATATTAAATTGTAAATCCATCTCCTCTAATTTGTGAGTTATAATTCTCTTGGCAGAAATTAAATCCAATTTTAGTAGTTCAGATGGAGATAGTCCTAAGGACACAAGTTTCCCATGTATTATTTTTGCCCAAGGGCTAGGGAAGTCATCTCTCCCCAGATAAAGGTGGAAGATGTATGGAAGATGTATGGAAGTGAGAGCTGGACCATAAAGAAGGCTGATCGCCGAAGAATTGATGCTTTTGAATTATGGTCTGGAGGAAACTCTTGAGAGTCCCATGGACTGCAAGAAGATCAAACCTCTCCATTCTGAAGGAAATCAGCCCTGAGTGCTCACTGGAAGGACAGATCGTGAAACTGAGGCTCTAATACTTTGGCCACCACATGAGAAGAGAAGACTCCCTGGAAAAGACCCTGATGTTGGGAAAGATTGAGGGCACAAGGAGAAGGGGACGACAGAGGACGAGATGGCTGGACAGTGTTCTCGAAGCTATCAGCATGAGTTTGACCAAACTGTGGGAGGCAGTGGAAGACAGGAGTGCCTGGCGTGCTCTGGTCCATGAGGTCACAAAGAGTCGGACACGACTAAACAACTAAACAACAACAAAGGTAGAAGATATACCTGAAGGAGCTTCTCCACCACCCATCTTTCAGCCCGGACAGTGAGGTCCAGCTCTGAGGGCCTTCTGGCAGTTCCCCCACTGTGAGAAGTGAGGTTACAGGGAACCAGGCAGAGGACCTTCTTGGTAGTGGTGGGTGCCCTGTGGAATGCCCTCCCATCAGATATTAAGGGGGGGAAGTATCTGACTTTTAGAAGACATCTGAAGGCAACCCTGTTTAGGGAATGTTTTATGTTTGATGTTTTATCATGTTTTTAATATTCTGTTGGGAGCTGCCCAGAATGGCTGGCGAAATCCAGCCAGATGTGTGGGGTATAAATAAATTACTACTGCTGCTGCTGCTACTACTACTACTATATAAGTTGTCTCTCAAGAGACTCATGCATTCATTTCCTCCGGACAAGACTATTGCCATGTTCTCCATGTTTGGGGCTGCCCTTCTGGATGCTCTGGGAACTGCAACTGGTACATCACTGGGCTACCGGGATGCTGACAGAGCATGCAATCTGTACATATTATACTGATCCCACACATTGCTCACCAGATATTGTGGGCTGGTTGGACGCAGAAAAATGTTGGGAGGAACCAGTGGGGGAACCCTGAAGAGGTAACAGGGTTTAGCGAGACTGCGGCAACTCAGTGAGCTGTTTTTCTTTCTGCTATTTCCAGTTAGTAGCCCATCATTCAAATGCAATGTGGTGTGACAGGATCAGATATCTCCACTTGTTTCAACTAATTCTAGATAATGTCAACTGAACCTGTCGATGCACTTGGAGATGAATGAAAGCAGTTAAAAGTGCAGGTTGGCTAATCTCATAGCCTCTAGTCGCTTTGGGGTTTGCATTTTCTTGCATGTATGAAGACGTTCTCCAGGAAAACCACCGGCCCAAATGGCTATTAAATGTCAAATAATTATTTGTCACATAGTGGTAGATCACATGAATACTGCAGTTGTTTTACCAGCCTATAAACAGTTAGTTGCTTTACCAACCTGCTATGAGACTGTGAATGACTGAAGAAGACAGAGGTTTATACTAAGATGTTACACAAACTGTGAAATTGTTAAAGGACCCCTGGGTCAGACTAGATAGACAGATATAGATATAGATGATATAGATATTGCAGGTTCTTTTTATTTGGAAGCACGGCTATTTGGAAAAGATAAAAAGAACCCGCAGTTATGCAGGAATTTAAACTGCTATGTAATCACATTATGAATGGTAGTGTGTTCCACTGACATAACATTTCCAGATGAAATATGCTGAGAAATCATTCCTTATGGGGGCAAGAATTGAATATTTAGGGGAAATTGCTTGCAAAAATATGCACAATAGTCAAAACTGCAGACACCAATGTATTAGGAGACTTTCGCATTAAAATGCTGATGAGCTTACATGAAGATTTTATAAATAAATAGATGAGAGAGATCCATAAATTGCTGCAGAAATGTGGGGAACTGAATTTAAGACTGGAAATGCAGAGTACAGAAAATGGTAGAGTACAGAAAAACCTTTCCTTACAAGTTTTTTCTCTTTATAAATGAGTGTCATTTCCCCCACCAAAATTCTTTCTTAAAAGAAACTCCTCAGTCTGCCCACATGAAATTAATGGCAGAAAGGTTAATTAACATTGACCCGTTTATATCTTGCTTGGGAGGAGTTTCTAGAAATGTGGCTGTTTACTTCAGATCTATTGCTTTGTAAAAAGGGTACAGTATGAATCCCTTGGAAAGTTTGGAACAGCAGTTTCTGGTCTGCCTCATCCATCTCTTTTAAGTGTTAAATCAGCACTTCTGGAAGGAAACAAAATGAGCAGGGAAGGTGATAAAAAGGCTGGGACATTTGAATATAAAGTAACTTTTGCCGTGAATCATTTTGAAAGCATTCTACAAAGAACGCCAGACAGAGCCTCTATAACTTGTGAGATAAGGATGCACCTAAGAAAATAAGAACCACACCCTTTTTTGCATTTGTTTTATATCAAAATTAATAATCTTGCTCTATGTCAAATGTTAACTAAAACAGAAAATTTAATAAAAATTATATATATATATAAAGTACAGTGGTACCTCGGGTTACATACGCTTCAGGTTACAGACACCGCTAAACCAGAAATAGTACCTCGGGTTAAGAACTTTGATTCAGGATGAGAACAGAAATCGTGCTCCAGCGGCACGCTGGCAGCAGGAGGCCCCATTAGCTAAAGTGATGCTTCAGGTTAAGAACAGTTTCAGGTTAAGAACGGACCTCTGGAACGAATTAAGTACTTAACCCGAGGTACCACTGTATGGAGGTCCATACAGTGCCCGGTTGAAGTAATAGTAGCAAAAACACAGCATAGGATCGCACCTGTTGTATATCTATCATTACTATATATATATATCAGTGCAACCTAGGAGAGAGGTGGAAAGCTGGTTTGACCTTACCTTCTGCTCCAGCTTCTGCAGGCTGGTTCCCTGGGTTAAAGGCTGATTTAGGGCACCATGACTGGTTCCACCACACTGGGCACCAAGCCTAAGGGGCTCCATAGGGTGTCACAACTATGAAATAGTTAGGGCTGCCATATTTCCAAAAGTGAAAATCCGGACAAAGTTGTTGAGCCTTCTTTGGGGGGGGGGCAGGGCGAAGTTGTTGAGCTTTCCCTGGCAAAAATCTGCCCGGACGCCCTTTAGCCTGGATGTGTGTGGGAGAACCTGGACATATGGCAAGCCTAGAAATAGTGAATTGAGCAGAATACAGGGTGAGAGGTGCAAGGTCCCCCCAAATTATTATTATTATTATTATTATTATTATTATTATTATTATTATTAT
>JAXCMG010000072.1:1093033-1121271 GCA_034642415.1 Podarcis siculus | reverse complement strand
ATTATTATTATTATTATTATTATTATTATTATTATTATTATTATTATTATTAATATACCACCTTATACCCAGAGGTCTCAGGGTGGTTCACAGAAAAAAATAATCACAATTATATATATATATAAACAATAACCCAATAACACCCCCTCTCCCCCCAAAAAGCCACATTTTAAAAGGGTACATATAGGATGTCCCCAAATCTTGACTTTGCACAGGGCATAGCTGACATTTGAAAGACAAAATGGCCCCCACCAAGTCAGTCAGGACCCAAGGTACCCTCCGGAGCCGTTATCATTTAACATTACAGATTCATCCTGCCAAACAATCGGAAGGACTTCCTACTTTGATATGTTGAGTAAACTTCTTCATTGCAAAGAAAGGCAGCATATTTTATACCTCTGAGATGTAGTAGGCATTAAGGATCATTTCTATTTTAAAACGAAATACACTTTTGGAGCGATGAGTAATATCGAGATCAATTATGTATGCAACAAAAGCTATGGGTAATGATTTAGTCTTGCTCCAAAAGACCAGCGTTCAGTCACTCAGAGTAATCGTGCTAATAATAGCCTCAATTAATTGAAATCTATCAATTTTCAGAAGTCAGATTTTGACCTCGGGATTACAGAAGAATGAAATGTGAATATGTTACTTTAGAGTGCAGAATGTGTCCAGAGAAAGAGACATGAATCAGTTCACTACTTCAGGTTAGACTGTTTTGGATTTAAACCTACACAAAAACCTGTTTCCCAGGCAACCAATTCTGCATTCCATTTTAAATCTTGAATTAGAAATATGGAATATTGACTCTCAAACAGTTGTTTGGTGTCAGGGAAAGAAAAGTCGCCTCCAGAGTCACTTGGAGACCTTTGCACAGAAAGTGACTGGCTAATCTAACAAACAACATTAACAGCAACAACAATACGAAATAAAGACCTGTTTCCGGTGTCAGAGGAGAGAATTTATACCAGTGAAATAAAGTGATCCAAAGCCATCTAGCATATTTCTCTCATGTTCTAGGGACAACAGCAGAAAAGACTGATTTTCCTTGAGATGGAGATTTAGATACAGTGGTACCTCAGGTTAAGTACTTAATTTGTTCCAGAGGTCTGTACTTAACCTGAAACTGTTCTTAACCTGAAGCACCACTTTAGCTAATGGGGCCTCCTGCTGCCGCTGTGCCGCTGGAGCACGATTTCTGTTCTCATCCTGAAGCAAAGTTCTTAACCTGAAGCACTATTTCTGGGTTAGCGGAGTCTGTAACCTGAAGCGTATGTAACCTGAAGCGTATGTAACCCAAGGCACCACTGTATAGAGATTATGGAGCAGAGGTGGGGAATCTGGCCCACCAGATGGTTGCTTGACTACAACTCCCATCATCCTTGACCATTGGCCATGCTGGCTAGAGCTGATGGTAGCTGAAGTCCAACAGCATCTTAGAGTGCCATAAGATACCCACCAATGGCATAAACTTTTGTCAATCAGAGTTCACTTCATCAGATGTCTGGGGTGTTTTCCCAAGTGTGCCACAAGATTTTTATTTTGCTGCATACAGTGGTACCTTGGTTCTTAAATGCCTTAGTACTCAAATCACGAAAACCCGGAAGTAAGTGTTCCGGTTTTTGAATGATTTCAGAAGCCAAACATCCAATGCGGCTGTCGGCTATTGTTTCCACGGCACCTGCACCAATCAGAAGCTGCGCCTTGGTTTTCGAACATTTCAGAAGTCAAATGGACTTCCGGAATGGTTTAAGTTTGGCCCCCCTTTTTTTTTGCTATTTATTTTGCGTTTTTGTTTTTGAGGCTTTTTGGGTTAATTTGTTTTTGTGACTGTGTGGAACCCAGTTCAGCTACTGATTGATTGATTGATTGTGTAACTGTGGAAATGGATAAAAGCCCCCCATCCAAACAATGACTATCATCAGTGCAAGTAAGAAAAAATAATAATTTTAATTGTTATAATCTACAATACTGTCTTATTTCTTTTATAGTACAGTACATTGATTATTGTTTTCATTTTATGGATCAATGGTCTCGTTAGATAGCAAAATTCATGTTCAACTGCTGTTTTAGGGGTTGTTCTTAAAAGTCTGGAACGGATTAATCCATTTTGTATTACTTTCTATGGGAAAGTGCACCATGGTTTTGGAACGGATTTCCAGAATGGATTAAATTTGAGAATGAAGGTACCACTGTACCACTTTGGATTTATTTACTTGTTTCACATAACAAACAAACAACCTACTGGGAGAAACTTTAGAAAAGCAATTTGAAGTTTGCAGCATGTTATTCTTTGAAGGAGAACTACTTGAAAATGATTTTCAGATGGTATTTAATTCTGAGTAGGCTTGCTAAAATCAATAAGACTGAATCAGATAAGTGCTGGAGATGCAAAGAGGTGGAGGGAATATTCTTTCATATCTGATGGACCTGTAAAGGGGTAAAAGAGTATTGGGAAATAATCCATAATGAATTGAAAAAAAATGTTTTAAAGTACTTTTCAAAAAAACAAAAACCAGAGTCATTTTTGTTGGGGATAATTCACATGGAAATTCCCAGGTGTCGGAAAAGGTTATTTATGTATGCCATTACTGCGGCCTGTGTTTTGTTAGCCCCAAAATGGAAAATGAGCGAGCTCCCAACGAAAGAAGAATGGCAACTTAAACTGATGGAACATGCACAGTTGGCAGACTTAACTTAAAGAAAAAGAGAACAAGAGGAATATAAGTTTAAAGAAGATTGGAAAGCGTCTATTGAATATATGGGGCGGATTATGTACACCTGAAAATGTTGGCAGCAATATATTAAATTCAGCAGTGTTTTGACGGATGTAATGATGGAATACTGAATGGTTTAGTGTATGTAAAATATGCAGGAATTTATGATATGCAGAATGAACCATGGAAAGAGAAGGAGGGAAGTCACTGATATTTTAGGGATGTTTAAGTGAGCATTGTAAATTGTAAAACAGAATACACACACACACAGTGGTACCTCGGGTTATATATGCCTCAGGTTACATACGCTTCAGGTTACAGACTCTGCTAACCCAGAAATATTACCTCGGGTTAAGAACTTTGCTTCAGGGTGACAACAGAAATTGTGCTCCGGCAGCACGGCGGCAGCAGGAGGCCCCATCAGCTAAAGTGGTGCTTCAGGTTAAGAACAGTTTCAGGTTAAGAACGGACCTCCGGAATGAATTAAGTACTTAATCCGAGGTACCACTGTACCACTTTAGCTAATGGGGCCTCTCGCTGCTGCCGCGCCACCGCCACGCAATTTCTGAAGCAAAGTTCTTAACCCAAGGTACTGTTTCTGGGTTAGCGGAGTCTGTAACCTGAAGCACCTGCAACCTGAAGTGTCTGTAACCCGAGATACCACTGTATATAATTTATACCCCACTCTTCTGGCTGGGCTGCCCCACACAACACTTGCGGAGCTTAGGCAGGGATCCTTCCCAGCTCTGCAACCTGCAGTTAGTTAGTTATTACAGAGCAATAACTAACTAAATAACTAAATAACTAAAATGGTTGACTCTGTGACCTTCTTCTGCATAGAAAACATGGGCTGCACCACCAAGATATTTTCCTTTCCCAAGCTGGTTGTTTGGGTGACTGTTGCTAGACTAGAATCATAGAAACATAGAACTGTAGAGTTGGAAGGGGCCATGAGAACCATCTAGTCCAATCCCCTGTGATGCAGACATCTTTCTCCCAATCTGGGACTTGAACCCCCTACTCTGGGGTTAAGAGTCTCATTCTCTTCAGATTCAGCTTCTTTGTGGTGCCTTTCTCCCACTGCAGAAGGAAGACTGACTTCTTCCATATACAGCACAGCACAATGCTTCACAAGCAGCCAATGAGAGGAGACTTGGCATTGTTCCGTTCAGAATTATATATCCCTTTCCATAGCTCACTCTTCTGCATCTTTGAATGTTATCAAAAACATGAGGACAATCTGAGGGTACGTGTTTTGCATTCTAGGGTTCTTATTTCTTTTCCCAAACCATGATGTGGAAGCATTATTGCCTCCCTATGTTTATTATGTTCCATCTGTGACATTTAAAGTTCATTAAATGTAGAACTCTGGGCCATTCCCCCCCCCCCTTTGATCATTAGAGCAGAAAATGCTTGGTAATTACAATGTTCAGTTAATCCTGTTAATATGCTATTTATTATCATGCAAGGCTAGGGCACGCTCTGTGTCTTGATGCATCTTAAGAGTAATTTTAATTAATGCTAACCTCATTTTTGTGTTGTTCAAACCTCTTTTTTTGCACAAACCCATTATCTTACTTACTGGTGTGCTGAGGCCTTCAAAAACCTTGAAGAGCCTGATTTAACGCTGCTATATATAATATTGTTTTGCCCCCGTCGCTGGATTTTCAGCCTGGAAACAAGCTTTCCCAGCCAAGCAGTTAAAGGCAAAAGCAACTCTTCTTCTAACTTGTTTCATTTTCAGACTGTTGGACAAGGAAATCCTGAGATCAAACCCATGCTGTCATGAAGCTCAGGGAGTAGATCTTCGGTCAATCAATATATATTAGCCTAAACACCCTCTTAGGATTGTTGTAAGGATACAACATAAAATGCTACCTTACACTGAGGATGGATCTACACATGGGGACACACACACTATAAATACGTCAGAAATATTTCCATCAGAGAAAAGTTGGAGGGTATGGATTTACAGAAGCCATCACACTTTCTAATTACTATTGGTAGTAGTAGTAGTAGTAGTTATGGAACGGGACATCCCTATTGTTGTCTGAGAAATGTTGGAGGGCACACAGAGTCATACCACTTGAAACAGTGATGGCTTCCCCCAAAGAATAATTGGAAGTATAGGTTGTTGGAGGTGCTGAGAGTTGTTAGGAACCCCCCCCCCCCCATTCCCCTCACAGAACAACAATTCCCAGAGTTCCCTGGGAAGAGGGGTTGGTTGTTGAACCACACGTTAAGCCACAATACATAACCACAATCCTTTTGTGTTGCACAGGCGACGGCAACACTCAAGAATGCCTTCTTGATGCCTTGGTTTGTGAACCTGCACCAGTAACCACATAGTTGCTGGTATAACAAGTCAGCAAACTGGCCATTCAATCCAATCATTCTGCAAAATGTCTAATTATATCTATCTGCTATGAGATTCTCCCCACAATATGATTCTTAGCAGTGATATACCCTCTAGTATAACCTCTCCCATATCCATATTGAGAGGAACATCTGGATCTGACCCAGATACTTGTTACTGAAGTTTTTGCACTTGCTTGAAGCTCTCCTTGAATTCCTATCTCCTGGGGTAGTGTCTAAAGTATCCAGTTTATTTAAAGGCAAGGTGGTAGCTAATTTAACTAAAATTGTGGTGGTAGCTAAAATTTTAGATTAGACACTCTCTGAATATCAGCAGCAGCAAAAGCAACAACGATGCAACAATGATATTTAAACTGGAAAACAATGGGTTATCAAATAGGCATGACAAGACTGGTAAGGAATTGGACAAATTTTAAAAGGACACGTTATCCCTAGAATTCAAGGTGGCATATATCAGACAGCCTCCTGTTGAGAAAGGAAGGACTTCATTTTCTTAATCCCAAAAAAGCATTTTTGTTCAGCCTTGGCCAAAGCACAGTTTTGTCTTGTTTTTTTGTGCACAGAAAGAGAGAAGATGCTTTGTCAATGAAGTAAGAATGTTCTCCTGAGGGCAGATCCTGTTATTACACAGTTAAAGATAAGCAGGGATTACCAGGAGCTCTGTGTAAGCTGCTCTGGGTTTTCCAGAGGAAAGCTGAGGTACAGTTTTAAGACACAAATATACAGGGTTCTCCTCCTCTCTTGTACACTAATCAAGAGAGGGGTTTTTAACCCAATCGCCACGCAACTGCTGTGCCTTTTTTTCTTTTCCTTCTTTCTCTCAAATTACAGAGTGAAATGCTTTCCATGGTACGGATAGATTTCATTGTCGCAGCGCCTGGGAAGATTAGAGCAGTATCTGATGAGGCATGAAAGCTCTGACATTCTGTGTCATTTAGTGCAAATGACAGGCGTCTCTGAACCATCTACTGAGGAATGATGCATCGCAAGGGAAACAGGGCCAATGTGAAATGCACATTTTCTTCGCAAATGGCACATGCAAAACGGAAGGAGAATTCTGTGATCCAAAGGAATGGGCAGGCCAAAGACCAAAACCTGCATCCAAAAAGTACGGTGGTACCTTAGGTTACAAACACCTCAGGTTACAAACACCTCGGGTTACAGACTCCGCTAACCCGGAAGTAGTACCTCGGGTTAAGAACTTTACCTCAGGATGAGAACAGAAATTGCGTGCCGGAAGCCCGGCGGCAGCGGGAGGCCCCATTAGCTAAAGTGGTACCTCAGGTTAAGAACAGTTTCAGGTTAGGAACAGACCTCCGGAACGAATTAAGTTCGTAACCAGAGGTACCACTGTAATGGTATTTGATGAATGATATGCCTTTTTTTTTTTTTTCTACCAGAGTGTCAAAACACTCTCTTTTGCAGATCACATATTATGCTGTGTGACACAAGGGAATTCAAATGATTATCTATGTTCTTTTCCAAACATGTGCCCCAAGGGAGATGAGAAGACTGATACAGTGGTACCTCGGGTTAAGTACTTAATTCGTTCCGGAGGTCCGTACTTAACCTGAAACTGTTCTTAACCTGAAGCACCACTTAAGCTAATGGGGCCTCCTGCTGCCGTCGCGCCGCCGGAGCGCAATTTCTGTTCTCATCCTGAAGCAAAGTTCTTAACCTAAAGCACTATTTCTGGGTTAGCGGAGTCTGTAACCTGAAGGGTATGTAACCTGAAGCGTATGTAACCTGAGGTACCACTGTATTCCCTTTCTGGGCTCCGACTCAACTCCAGTCCTCCTGAGACCTCGGAACAAGAGGGCAAGGGTTTAGCAGCACCTTGCATGATCGGAGATCCAACAATCAAACTGAGGAGTATGAGGTGTTAGTGGAAGTAAATAGAAGAGGAAATGAGACCAGGAGACAGCTTTGCCTGCTGAATAACAGCCTGAAGGGGGAGAAGGTGGAGCGACTCCACCGGCAGCTGATCTGCCCTCAAGGAAATAGAGGAGAAGGCACTGGTGAGAACCAGCTGGCTTCAGCCTTCTTAAGCAGAGCTTCCAACAGCAGTCAGATGCTGGAATCAACGCTTGTAATTCCTGGCTCTACCTTGCTGCTTCCTGCTCATCCTGACCCTTGAACCCATGACCATCTGATTCCCTGATCCCTGGACTGTCTGACCATGTGGACTGCTGTTTGCCCAACCCTAGGGTTGGAAGCTGAGTCTGCCTCCAGGCAGGTACACCTCAGAGACTCTTCTGGTCCCCTGGCCTCCCACACCGCTGAGCTGTGCATGTTGCTGCTCAGCAACAAGACTTCAACCTCGGCAAATCTGACTTTGACTTATTATAAGCCCAGTATTGTCTGTTTTGATTGGCAGTGGCTCTACAAAATCTCAAGCTGATGTTCGCTTTACTGGAAATGAAACATGGGGGGTGGGGCTCGTTGCTCCTCCGAATGATCTCATTCATTGATTTGGGATGTAATGGGCCAAGTGGTCCTTATGGTAGCCTGGACCCAATTTGTTCAGGCCTTTGTCTATTAATAAAGGTAAAGGGACCCCTGACCATTAGGTCCAGTCGCGGCGCTCATCTCACTTTATTGGCCGAGGGAGCCCGCATACAGCTTCCGGGTCATGTGGCCAGCATGACTAAGCCGCTGCTGGCGAACCAGAGCAGCGCACGGAAACGGCGTTTACCTTCCCGCCGGAGCGGTACCTATTTATCTACTTGCACTTTTGATGTGCTTTCGAACTGCTAGGTTGGCAGGAGCAGGGACCGAGCAACGGGAGCTCACCCCATTGAGGGAATTCGAACCGCCAACCTTCTGATCGGCAAGTCCTAGGCTCTGTGGTTTAACCCACAGCACCACCCGCGTCCCACTTGTCTATTAATATGAAAACCTTAAACCTGGTCTCCTAGCCAGTGGGCAGCCAGTGCAGATGTTTCAGCCCAGACGTTACATGCTAGCAGCTCTCTCCCACCCAAAAAATCAGCAGTCTAGCTGCTGCCTTCTGCACTAGCTGGGGCTTCCAGACAGGCACAAGGACAACCCCACATCAAACACATTGCCATAATCTGGTCTCAAGGTTACCAATGTATGGGCCACAGTTCTGATACAGTAGTAACTGGCATCCCAGACGCAAGCTGGCAAAAGGATTCCTAACCACAGAGCTCACATGACGAAGATGTGTCCCGGAGTGCCCTCAAGCTTTAAGATTGATTTAAAAATAAATACAGATGTCCAAGTGTGCGGACAAAGCACCATTTCTTGGATTCTTCATTCCAGCTGATAGCTGCAGGGGCACACAGTATTAAACAAGCACATTTGTTTTCCTGACCGTTTTCCTTCTCGTTGCACTCAGGCTTCAAAGCCTTAAGAGCACACCCAATGACATCTTATGGCTCAGAAACATGACTTTTTAAAAAACAACATTATTTTTCAGTCGGTACGTTCAATTTCAAAACTTAGAAGCACAGAATCACAGAGTTAGATGGGACCCTAGGGTACATCTCGCACAAGCTCCTGCGATGCAAGAATTGGCAGCTGTTCCTTGTGCGTCGAGGTCCCCAAGCCACCCTAATAACTCACACTTCACACATCAATTTTTGTTTAAGGTTTTTGGCATGAATTTGGTCACAACTTTATTTAAATACACACACATGAGTGGTGGTTGCTTAGGCATTGGTTATGACTATCTGTCCTTGCCCCAGGGACAGAACTGACTTCCGGATTCCAGCGGAAGCCAGTCAGGGAAAACAATATTGGGGAGAAATGAAGCTGGGCATCAGTCCCTCATTTCTCACCCTCATGCCCCCGGGGGCTTGCACGGCCCAAGTCCGATGCCAGGGACTAGGATGAAAGGATGGCAAGCCCCTGGATTCCTTTAACGGAATTCCCTATGCAGCACCACCATTGGAGGGGTAGGCACTTACCCCTCCACCAACCAATTTTAACCAATGCCTAACCGCAAACCTTACAAGTTGTGACGATTTGCTACGCAGTAGGCAAAAACCAAATGGCAACAGCCAATCAGCCAAATGGACAAAATTCCTACCAGGCCCCTGCCCCAAAAGCAGACGACCCCATGACAGGCATAGCAAGGTCAGAGGACAACAAACCCCCCCTTTTCAGGGAGGGTGGGTGGGTGATCCAGTGCACGCAGCCCAAGAGAACGCCCAAGGCTGCGTGACCCATATTTAAAACCTCTGACCCCTCCCACCAATTAGCAACATGACAATCTCCCCAGAGACACACCTTGCCCAATCACAACTCATGGCCATTCAAACATAATTAACCCAACAACAGTGGGGTGGTCTGCAGGCCCCCACCGCAACATGTGCTCTCTGTTAGGGAGAACACTCTGTTACAGGAATTGAACCTGCAACCTTGGCATCATCAGCACCATACTCTAACTGAGCTATCCAGATGGTTTTCTTCATAAACCGAAAAATCAATGCATCTAGGATAATTAATGTCTATATCTATATTAAACGGGCATGATACGAAAAGCAATTTATTTATTGGAACACTCTGCTAAAGGAGAGAAGCCCTTCAAAAAGGGAATGACTGCTTGATCTGATGTCAACAAAGAAAAGGAAGGCCTCGTGAAGGGATAAGTCTGCTGAATGCAGCCTCCGTTTTGTATCTCTCTCTCCCGAGTAGCACCATCTGCTTTTACTGACCCAAATGCCTATTAGAAATTCAGGCAGGCTCATTCCTTTCCTTGATCTGAAACAAAATGTAAATTGACTGAGATTTTAAATGTAAGGGTCCTTTTGATGACAAGGTTGATCCCCCTATTTTACATGACAAATAAAGGAAACCTTTCTCATGAATTTTAACGAAACTCTTCTGTTTCAGTCCACTTCCAAGCACAATTTCAAAGTGTCGGTGCTGACCTTGAAAGTCCTAAATGATCTCGGCCCAGTATCTCCACCCCCATCATTCAGCCCAGACACTGAGATCTGGCTCTGAGGGACTTCTAGCGGTTCCCTCACTGCAAGAAGTGAGGTTACAGGGAACCAGGCAGAGGGCCTTTTCGGCAGTGGCACCCGCCCTTTGGATGCCAAGGAGATAAGTAACTATACAATCTTTAGACGACATCTGAAGGCAGCCCCATGTAGGGAAGCTTTTAGTGTGTAATGTTTTAGTATGGTTTTTATATGTGTTGGAAACTGCACAGAGTGGCTGGGGCAACCCAGTCAGATGGGAAGGGTACAAATAAAATATAAGAAGAAGAAGAAGAAGAAGAAGAAGAAGAAGAAGAAGAAGAAGAAGAAGAAGAAGAAGAAGAAGAAGAAGAAGAAGAAGATTTATTTATACCCTGCCCATCTGGCTGGGCTTCCCCAGCCACTCTGGGCAGCTTCCAAATAATATTAAAATACTGTAATACATCAAACATTAAAAGCTTCCCTAAAGAGGGCTGCCTTCAGATGTCTTCTAAAAGTCTGGTAGTTGTTCTCTTTGACATCTGGTGGGAGGGTGTTCCACAGGGCGGGTGCCACTACCGAGAAGGCCCTCTTCCTGGTTCCCTGTAACCTCACTTCTCACAGTGAGGGAACCGTCAGAAGGCCCTTGGCGCTGGATCTCAGTGTCCGGGCAGAACGATGGGGGTGGAGATGCTCCTTCAGATATAGTGGACCAAGGCTGTTTAGGGCTTTACAGTTCAGCACCAACACTTTGAATTGTGCTCGGAGAAAGTGGGAGACCCTAGTGCCCAGTACCCACTAACAACTAAGAAGCTGACTTCTTGAATGATACCTGGGATGTTGAAGAAAGCAGGCAGCAGGTCTGTCCTACCATGCTGTTCATAGGACCTCCCTACGATCTCATCTCGGTTCCACTGTTCAGTTGGCTCCAACATGCGTATTAATTGCCCACATTTTCTCCATGGGGTTCAGGGCAGCACTCATCCCACCCTGCTCTGTTTTACCCTTTTATGCAGAAGGGCTATATCTCCATAATACAAGCATCCGCCTTGCATGCAGAAGGTGTTGAAATGAGAATGTCTAAATGTGCATTGGTGTAAAGGTTTAACCTGGTGACTTGCCATATATTGAAAGCAAGAAGAGCTCTTCTCTGAGCTGTAGCTAGTCAACAGTTACCAAGGGTTGCCATATTTCAAAAAAGTGAAAATCCGGATACAAAAGGCATTGAGAGCTTTTTTTTAAAAAAAGCAAAGTTGTTTTTCTGTTCTGTTCTGAGAGTGAACGAAGGTCTTGAGTTGCAAATTCTCCATTTTGATTGGAGTTGCCTCTTTTAGTCTCTCTGAACACCCTTTGGATTTTTGGAATTATCTTTTATGTCTAAGATGCTGAGCCTGTGCTGGATGACACAATACATTGTATGGATATTTTGGATGTATCTTTGATGCTTTTGTTCTGTTTTTGTAGAGAAATTAGTGGTAAAATCTGAACACAGTGGTACCTCGGGTTAAGAACTTAATTCATTCTGGAGGTCCATTCTTAACCTGAAACTGTTCTTAACTGGAAGCACCACTTTAGCTAATGGGGCCTCCTGCTGCCGCCATGCTGCCACCGCACGATTTCTGTTCTTATCCTGAAGCAAAGTTCTTAACCTGAGGTACTATTTCTGGGTTAGCGGAGTCTGTAACCTGAAGCGTATGTAACCTGAAATGTCTGTAACCTGAAGCATCTGTAACCCGAGGTACCACTGTACAGTCAAACCTCTTCTTACGTCTGCCTCTGCTTGTGTCCATTTCGCCCAACGTCCACAGCAAACCCAGAAGTAACCGGCGGGTTTGCCGCCGTTTGCGCATGCGCAGGAGCGGCGATCACCATTCACGCATGCGAAGAAGTGGACAATCGCCGCCCGCGCCTGTACACAACGGAGACTCTCCCAGCGACCCATTTCGACCTCTGGATGGACCTCCAGAATGGATTATGGTCGCAGGTAGAGGTTCCACTGTAATATTTTTATGAGTCTGGACAATGGGAATGGCCGTTAACAGCTTCCCTTTTTCTGGAATATTCAGCTGCAAGGGAACTGGAGCTGAAATATTCAACACAATTCATGTCCAATCCTAAAACAGAAATAGCTTCCTGGTTCCTATACAGAAAGAGCCAGCTGTGGTCCCAGTGAATGGATCAGAAGTAATTTTCCTCTCAGGAGCTGTTCACGATGCACATGTATAATTTAATTAGGATAGTGATTATTGGCAGCTTTGCATAGATTGGGGAGCTTATGTCCTCTCTTTGTGGTGAGCATCACTATCGAGGGAGACACAAAAGTGAAGGGGAGATGACGTATCTTCTTAGCATTTTGCCTGCCACACGGCCTGCCACATCTAGCCACAGTCCCCACCCCCATTCCCAATAACGTTTGGATTTAATGAAGTCTTTTGTGGTTAATTTAGCTTCTTTAAAATAACACATCTAAATTATGTCTTGTAAATTATTCAGATCAGCAGCAGGAGACCTGAACAAATGAGTAAGCTTTTATCATCACGGAAAGACTCCTAAACTCCACTGAACATTGCTCATCTCTTATGTAAAGTGCCCGTTTTCCGCCGGACATCAAATTTGACAGTGATTTAGAAGACAGACACGCAACCAGAAACAAGTCTGAACAGACGCATTTCTTTATGCACAGAGGATTAACAGAGGTATTGATATGAGAATGGCAGCGAGCAGATCCGAATAAAAGCACGGAGGCAACTAATGAGACTTGTAAACGCAAAGTTTCAATAGTTCTGTCAGTCCTTATCAATAGCATAAATACGAATGTCATTTGGGATCTTTCATGAGTTGCTTGGAGGTCAAGCCAGGAACCTCCAGGGTCTGTTGTCTTCTGCTCTCATGGTGCAGTTTGAGCCTGATTTAGGGACATCTGAGGATTTTGTTTGGTTTGCATTGATTTGGGGGGGGGGATTTTTGTTTGTTTCACAAATATAAAGTTATAACAATACAATGACACACACCAACAGTTAAAAGATTCCTTCAGATCTCTGGCCTTCCCACCTTCGCCTCCATGGATCCTTGTGTCGAACCTTTTCTATGGCATCTTTTACAATAATCCATATTTTATATAACTCCAGTATCTCCCTAGTGCTTGCTACATTACAAGTGTTATTGCAATCCTGCTGGTGTTTTCATCTGCTTACAGTGGTCTCCAAGATAACTTATAAATTTTTCCCATTCTTTGTTGAAGTTTTGGTCTTCTTGGTTCCTGAGTTTTCCGGTCATTTTTGCCATTTCCGCATAGTCCAACAGTTTAATTTGCTATTCTTCTCTGGTAGGAACTTCTTCTTTCGTCTTTTCATCTCTGGGCTAATAGCATCCGTGCTGCTGTCGTCGCAAACATAAAACGTCTTTTCTGCTCTCTTGGAATATCAGCACCTACAATTCCTAACAGAAAACCTCTGGGTTTTTTAAATATAAAAGTTAATTTAAACATTTTTTTCAATTCATTGTATATCATTTCCCAGAATGCTTTTATTACCTTGCAAGACCACCACATATGATAAAAGGTGCCTTCTTTTTCTTTACATTTCCAGCATTTATTTGCAGTCTTACATCTTTTTATTTTATTGTCTTACATATTTTTGCTAACTTACTGGGAGTCAAATATCATCAGTACATCATTTTTATATAATTTTCTTTCAATGTACAGCCCGCCAAGAATTTCAAATCAGTTTTCCATAAGCTTTCCCAAGCAGAAAGTTGGATGTTATGCCCCAAATCCCTTGCCCTGTATATCATGGTTTGCATTTTTAAGCCAACCATCCTTACCATATTTCCCAGGCTACTACAAACCTTATGCCTCAGTTTTCACACTTCTCCAAACTTTAAATACGGGTCTCAGCACAAAGAAGTACCAAAATTATTGGTACCGTATTTTTCGTCCCATAGGATGCTCCGTCCCATAGGACGCACCTAATTTTTGGGGGGAGAAATAAAGGAAAAATTTCCCCCCTTTATTTCCCCCCCAAAACCAGGTCGGGGAACAGCGGGATGGCGGCGCTGCACCTCCCCTCTGTCCCCCGAGCTTGTGGGGCTGGCCGATGTCTGCCTGGCGTGAGGGGCGCTCTGCTTCGGGGGTTCCCGCGCGCCGGGCGGCAGGCTGCTATCCGCAGACGACTCTGGGGTTGTGGCGTTCATCTCACTTTATTGGCCGAGGGAGCCGGCGTACAGCTTCTGGGTCATGTGGCCAGCATGACTAAGCCACTTCTGGCAAACCAGAGCAGCACACGGAAATGCCATTTACCTTCCCTACTTGCACTTTGATGTGCTTCCAAGCTGCTAGGTTGGCAGGAGGAAGGACCAAGCAACGGGAGCTCACCCCGTCGCGGGGATTCGAACCGCCAACCTTCTGATCGGCAAGCCCTAGGCTCTGTGGTTTAACCCACAGTGCCAACCACATCCCTTCTAAAAGCATCTTTACACAAGGCCAAATTGGACAGCTTGAGGGCAGTGGTTTGTACTAACAATACTTGAGGGCAGTGGTTTGTACTAACAAAATAACAATAATCAGAAAAGGAATAGCCTTTTGTGGGAACAGGCATCCCTTGCCATGGCTGATATATAGCAGTGACTCTCAAGCAACTTTCATTTGATTTGGCTGTTCTAATCTGCTGCTTCTGGAGATTAATTTTTGATGGATCGTTCTGTAACACAGCAATGTAAGTTACCACCAGGCAATGTCTGTAGAACCAGTAAAGAATGTTGCATGGGGATCCTTAATTAAAACCAAACAATTAAATCCACTGTAGCAGCCATAGAATGAGCAATTTTATTATGATTTTAAGATAGGGTTGGCCATATTTCCAAAAGTAAAAACCAGGACCCCCCCCAAAAGTTGTTCAGCTTTCTTTTTTCTTTCTCTTTCTCTCTTTTCTTCCTTTTTTATTTTTTCCCTCGCTTTGTTTCTTACCTCTCTTCTTTAGATTAGTTCAGTTTTTACTGCATCTTACGCTGAAAAAATCCCAATAAAAAGTAATTATATAAAAAAGACTTGGGAGCTGTGCACTCCCAAGGCAGCTCTGGACGGACCATATATAGTGACCTGATTTTCAGGATTATTCTGAGAACAAACAAGATCCACTGCAACCCATGAGATGAGGAACTTGCTCATTTGTTTCAATGTCAGGGACCGCTCTGACCACATAATACAGACATGTTGTCTTTATCAGATTCTGACAGATTTTCTTCTTTCTTTTTAATTTTTTTATTCAGTTTACAATTTACATTTAAATTCAAACAGTAATCATAATCATGAACATACAGGATTCCCTGAACCCTTAGACTTCCCTCACCCCTCCATGGGTTCCATTGTCAATCTTTTTCTACTGCATCATTTGGTTTCTCCATTTTTTTCTTTAAAATCCATTTTTTACCTCAGTTCTTGTTACATTACAAATGTTGTTATAATCCGGCCAAAGTTTTTAGTTGTTCGCAGTGTTCTCTTAGGTAACTTGTAATTTTTTCCCCATTCCTTGCTAAAGCTTCTATCTTCTTGGTTTCTAATCTTTCCAGTCATTTTTGCCATTTCGGTGTAGTCCATCATCCTTATCAGCCATTCTTCTCTGGTCGGGACTTTGTCTTCTTTCCATCTCTGGGTCAGATGGAGATGGATTCTGACAGATTTTCTGGCAATTTTTCTGGCATATATTTAATGTAAAGAAATCCAGTGTTATGTACTAAGTTGAATAGGATCCAAATTGCAGCAGTCTGTTTGGTCCTAGAACAATAGGATTCAGAATGCAGCAGTCTGATTGGTCTGCAGGAGCCACCCAATCCAACTCCAGGTGGAAGTGAATCGGCCACCTGATTGGCCTACAGGAGAATCCCATAATTAGCCAATCACGTGGGGCCTATTGTGTAAGTAATGTATATAAAGCAGACATTTCAGGGGAACTTCCATTCCTCCTCACTACTATGAGCTGAATAAAGAGCATGAAATCCACACTCAACAGAGTATATTTCATCCAGCAAATCCTCAGTTTACTGGCTTTTAAAACACTGCAGAAACCCTATTGCAGAATAAATTCAATAGGTGTGTGTGTGTGTGTGAGAGAGAGAGAGAGAGAGAGAGAGAGAGAGCAATCCTTAGTAGAGAATAGCAGTGTTAACAACTTCAAACATGTCCCTGTTTTTACCTGTGAAATGTTGAAAGGTATGTAACCAGAGACGGTAAAAAACCTGACCTGAGTTGCCAGACAGGGAAGCCCAGACCTAGCCAATGATTATCACCACAAGCCTTTCCTCATCTACAGCGGCCGCAATATTTCAAATTATAACTTGCCCCTAACTCCCTGAATCACTGAGATGCTGGATGTAATTATGCAGTGACTGTCCGAAAGACATATTAAATTCCTCTTGTTTTTGCGAATGCTGAAAAAAACATTAAGAGTTCTCTGTCTGCAGGCACATTGCACCACTGATAAAATTCCACAGTTCTGCTTTGCTTGCCAAATACATTAAATTCCTGAAATATTTATTGAGTGGTTTGTCAAGAAAGCGCAGCACTTTCAGTTCTTATTAACTGCATACAAATCCATCTCAGATTTTTCCTCAAGCTTCACAAATAGTCTTTGGGCATAGTCACACGTCGGCTGAAATAGCAGTCAGAATGCTGGATAGGCTCCTAATATATGGCTCAATCTTATTCCTACTACTTTATCAATAACAGTCGCCCACGTCTATTCTCTAGCATTTATTAATTTGGTAGCCCCCGAATCAACATGACATCATTTTATTAGCTTAAGCCACTCTTTTCGTTACTCATTCGTGTAACTCGAATTGTAAGAAACTACTATCGATTTTGGAAAAGTCTGTTCTCAGTGCGTTCTCGAGGTATTGCGTGTCGAGGTCCCCAGGGCCACCCCAATAACTCACACATCACACAGAATTTTTGTTTAAGGTTTTTGGCATAAGTTTGGCCACAACTTTATTAAAATACAAAAATGTGAGTGGTTGCTTAGGCATTGGTTGCGACTATCTGCCCCCACCATGGGGGACAGACTGACATTCCGCACGATACGAAAGTCAGAAAAGGGGAATACACTTGGGGGTAGTGACGGAGAAGGGAACCTGCCCTCAGTCCTCCCCAAATGCAACCAAGAGCTCATTGCTATGGCCCGAGACCCCTTGACAGAGTGAAAAAGCAATAGTTAGCCCCTGATTCCTTTAACGGAATCCCTCGCAGCAGCAGCATTAGAGGGGCAGGCATAGCCAATCCATGCCCCTCAACCAACCAAACCATAAACCAATGCCTAACCGCAACCTTACAAGTTGTGACGATTTGCTACGCAGTAGGCAAAAACCAAATGGCCCCAGCCAATCAGCCAGATGGACAAAATTCCTACCGGGCCCCTGCCCAAGAGCAGGCAACCCCATGACAGGCATTGCAAGGTCAAAGCGAACAACCCTAAATATTGGGGGGGCAATCCAATGCACGGGTGAAAAGAGGAAGCCCTGGCTTCGTGCAAGGAGTTTTAGCATTTCTGGCTGTCAATCAACAAATGGCAACATTGTAAATTATTTCCCAATACTCTTTTACCCTTTTACAAGATTTGGTTTTGATCCATGTTTGGGAACTGTTGGACACCGTTTTGATCAAAGATGGTGGGCCAAACCATTCCAAACTGCACAGATGGCACACTTTGCACACTTTGGCACAATGGTTCCTAGAATGGAGAAGTGCTTTTTGGTCTATACTTGATACTGTGGAAGAGGGCGAACCCAAGTCCTTCCAAGATAAATGAATATTGCGTATGTGGCAATGGGTGAGGGGATGGGGGGGGGAGAGAGGAGCGAATTTCAATAAGATTTAAATGCAAATGGCCTCACAATGGCCTGAGAACCATATTTCTTTGTGCATCTCTTCATTTTTCTCATTTCTGTCTAATCAGGAACAAGCAGATGTTTCACAACCTCGAAGTACTATAAATTTCAGCTGTATCGGTGGGTTGAAAGAGAACTCTGTCAGGGGAAACCCTGTTGGTTTGGGGTTTTTTTCTCCTGGCAATTTCTCCCTCAGTGGCTCTGAGCTGATAGATTGATACAGAGTGAAGCTTGTTTCTTTCACAATACCACTGGGCACCGTTTTGAATCAGGATAGTGGAGCAAACCATTGCAAACGCCACTGATTTAGACATGCATGCAGATACCGTTGCCCAGTTTTGCATGATGGTTCCTGTTGAGAATAACTGGCAGGCGAAACCCAAATGGCAACAGCCAATCAGCCAAGTGGGGGAAATTCCTGCTGTGCCCCTGTCTCAGTGACAGACAACACACAACGGCATAGCAAGGTCAATTGCAACAAGCCCTGAAAGTAGGGAGAGGTGGGCGGGTGTTCCGATGCAAGAGCCGAAAGAGGAAGCTCTGGGTCACATGCAAAGGTATATATAGGTCTCTCAATCCATTTAGACTGCACCCCATTGGCCAGATTAAACCTAGCAACGAGGGACCTACCAATTGGGTGTTGTGGCTGTCCAATAAACCCACCCACAACTGGGAGGTCAGTCTCCAGGTCTCACTGCAACACGTGCCCTCTTTTAGGGATGACACGATTTTCCAAGCTTAGTTCATTTTTGATGTTGTTGCTAACATAATGCTTGTTTTGTTTTGCCTGTTTCTGCTCAGAGCCCCTTGAGATCCACACAGTACTGGAAGAGGAAAAATTCCTTATAGCCTAGTTAGCACATCTTCTTAGTTGCTTAGTTTTTCTCTCTACTTTGCCACTGGAGAGCTTGTGTATAGAACAAAGCTAAAGTATTTGCAATATGCTCTGGGCCTTTTGTTGTTCTGTTCTTAAAGAAGAAGCAGATTAAGGCAGATCTTAAGCAAACAGGGCATGTAATTTCTTTAATAAATTTTTTAATTAGATTTTCCACAATGATAACACAAACCACAAAGCAAAATGATACACAAAAACAGAAAAAGAAAAAGAAGAAAGAAAGAAAGAAAGAAAGAGGGAACAATAAACAAATAAACAATAACAACAAACTTAATTCTTCACAAATCCAACCTTTTAAACATCTTGGTTGACTTCCTCAAATCCCTCCCTTCTGAGTTTACTTGTAATTAAAAGTAACAGCTTTCTAATATCATTATTAAACTAAAACAATTTCCAATTATAGTCCATCTTATTCACTTTTCTCAGGGCATGTAATTTCTTATTAAAATGGTGGTGTGCATATTTCAGCCTTATAAAAATCACGCACCTATGACTAATAAGAGAAATCTATATATTTTGGGGTTGCCATATTTCCAAAAGTGAAAAGGGTTTTTTGTTGAGCTTTTTTGGCAAAACCACAAAAAAGCCTGACTTCTTGAGCTGTTCTTAAGGGAAATCGGCAAAAACTACATTGCCAACATGGGTTGCCATATGTCCAGATTTTCTTGGACATTTTGCCGATTTCCGCTCGGACACTGCTTCCAACTGCAGTATTCCAGGTATGTCCGGAAAATTGCAGACATATGGCGACCCAAATGTATTTGGATTTCAGAGGCAGAGTTAAGCACAAACCTATGTCAACTGGAGGAGATACAGCAAAACCAGGACTCCTAAAATTATTTTACGAGGCACAACATCTCTTTCCGAGCTCTTTTCCTGTGGCTTAAAACAGATCATGGCTGAAGGTAGCCCAGTGCCTGCCGAAAGCTATAAAGCATTTTTATTGTGCTGATGACTTTCTGAGACGCAACCCTCAGACTCCCTCAAACATGCTTTAAAAAAATAAGAAGTAGAAGAGAGACCTAAATGTTTCCAAACAAGGACAATGGCCCAGGAGGACCTGCAAATCACGGTGTAGAATGATCCTTTGCTTTTTATGTAATGAAATGGAAAGTCAGTATGTATGACCTGAGGGAAGTTCTCTGTTATGTAACCTTCTCACAACTTGCCAGATGCTTCCAGAGGAATTTCTCTTTTGCTTAGTATCAGCAAGGAATTGTTCTATTGCTCACTCAGTGCAGTCACAGATCATCAAGTCAACATCTGGTTAAATGTCCCCAAACTAGCATATTGATTCAGTTTACAAGGAACAATGTGAAAACACCTTTCTCTAAAGCCACACTGGTTTAAATTGTTGTTCATGAATTCCGAAATCCATAACGGTTTTTTAAAAAATACCTCGGCAGCCACTTCACACCAGACGCAATTTCCTCCTCGTATATCTCTACCCTGTGGAAAAATCACATGTACCTTGTGCGTAGACAATCAGAAGCTTTTGAAGAGGCAATCTGTATTTTAAACCGAACAGCTACTTGCTTCTTCAAAGGCACAGCTGCATGCAGACGTAATGCTAAACCAGGCTTTCCCAAACTTGGGTCTCTAGCTGTGTTTGGACCACTGGTCCTGCAAGCTAGGGATGATGGGACTTGTAGTCCAAAAAACACACACGGAGACTCGAGTTTGGGAAACCCTGTGCTCAAACCCTGGTAAAACATTGTGCAAACGCACTATGGTGACATTGGGCTCACACGCTCCCTTGCTTTTGCCATCTTCTTCTTATGTGAGAAGAGATTAAAATCTCCAGGGGGGCGGTTTGTAACAAACAGCCATTTTCAGTTTCATCCAAATATAAGAAACTGTGGTTTCTGAGCACAGTTGCTTGACAATATCAAATCCTGGGAAGAGAGACAATGGAAGAAGACTGGAAGAAATTTAAAATATATCTTAAAAAACTGTTGTAAAATTGAGGAGTGTTGAGATGTCAAGGTGTTATGACACAGAGAATTGCAGCTGTAAATCATTACTTAAGGAATTACAATGAAAATGAGTCAATTAATTAGATGAAGGGTTGCTGTGATAAGGTAAAAACAAGGATGCAGAAAAGGGGAGGTATGGGGAAGTCCGGGAAACAAGGTGAAGGAAAAAAGTTTATGAAATTATACATGTTTTTTCTTTGTTTGTATGTTTTGTTTTGTTGTATTGTTTGTTTTTATTATATGTTTGGAAAACTAATAAAAATTATTTTAAAAAAAAAAAGACAATATCAAATCCTGGTTCAGTAAGCCGGTTTGTGAACCCAGCAGGATTTGTACAAACCATCGTTTCCTGGATTCAAATGAAACAGGGCACTGCAGTTTGATGCAAACTGTGACCAGAAGCTTTCAATCTCCTTCATGTGCAAATGTAGGGCTGCCATACATCCTGATTATCCAGGACACATCCTGGAATCTGTCTGCGAAAATGGAGTCGTGGATTATTTTTCGGAAATCGGGCAAATGTCCTGGATTTAACTGGTTAAATCATGCTGAAAATACCAAAAAACACATGCTATCCATTTCTTCCATTGCCTCAGACTTTTTTAAAAAAACGACAGTCCACAAAACAGCAGGAATTCTTCTGATGGGAATAACGTTACAGAATTTGGTAATATGTGCTTATTATGTTGCGACTGTTATTCTCACATCTCAAGTTACATTTTCCCACAGATACTATGATTTTTAAAATTTTGCTAACTTTAAAAAAAAATCCTGAAATCATTGGGGGAGGGGGGATATTCCTGTTTCTTTACAAGAAAGGCCATTGAAAACCCTTCATTTATTCTTGTTGTACCAAAAACAACAAGCCATGAAAGAGATAATTATGTTGTTGATTGCTTATGAAAAAGGAACATTAATTTCCCTTAGTTTCAGCATTTTCACAGTTTGTTCATAATGTGTTTTTTCCTCATTAATATTGGAAAAAGCTATTTGCTACAGCCTGAGAGATGAAGTGAAACACATCAGAATTTAAAACCTATAAAGTTTGTAAATCAGATCCTGATATATTGTTGCCATTTGTCATTGTTAAGTCTCCATTTTCTCCCCGAACTAAATGCAAAGTTTGTACCATGTTTGTATGCAAACTAAAGGCTGCCAAATAATCTTACTTCATAGGAACAAAGTGTTTTTTTCTATTACATTTAATTACAAAAATAAGAATCATAGATATCAGATGTGGCCAACCTATTTACAAGATCAATTTCATTTGATTTCATTTTTACAGCCGAAGCAAAGGTTTCAAGCAATACCTAACTTTAATTTTAATCTTTTCAGCTCTTTTTTCGCAACATGCCAAGACTTTCAGTGAGAAGCCCTAATCCAATGCTCCCTAGTTTCCATGAATATGGCACTTGGGAGGACAATTGCATCACAGAACCAAGGTGCTGTCATTATTATTCACAGCATAATGAATGCAATGTCATATTGGTAAGTGAGGTCCGGAGGGTGGCAACACAAGAACTGGGCTTCTCTGCAGCGGCTCCCCATCTGTGGAATGCTCTCCCCAGGAAAGTTCACCTGGCACCTTCAGTATTTAGGCACCAGGCAAAAAGGTTCCTTTTTAAACAGGCCTTTGGTCGATCTGATTGACATCCAATCCCTTTTAAAATGTGTTGGGGGGGGTTATTGGGTTGTTTTTGTTTTTATTATTATGTATTTTGTATTCTTATATTGTGATCTTATCCTGTGAACTGCCCTGAAACCTGTTGGTATAGGGCGGTATACAAATTTAGTTAATAACAACAACAACAATAATAATTTTAGATGGTTGTAACTTGCCATGGGACCTGCTGGTGAAGGAGGGTAAGAACATGAATAAACATGCAAGGGGTGATATCTAGATTTCCACTGTTCAGCAATACAGGATGACACTGAAAAGGAGAGGGCTGCTGTGGAGCTGCAATGAATCACTTTGTGAATTGTCAAAGACACAGGGCCCTTTCCATAGCCTTTTGGTGTGTGGCAGTTGCACCAGAGAGGCAGAGAGGTAAATTAGATAGCTAATGCTCAGTAGGTGCAGGAAGCTTGAATGTAAAGGGATAAATTTCATTTTACATACTTGTAAAAAGCTGAACATGGATTAAAAGTCATATAAGCAAACTTGGTAGTGTCAGTTGAGAGGAGTGTCAGTTGAGTGCTGGCGGTTGCTAGGTTGCGGAGGTCCTTGTGACACGCCCTTCATTGTGACACCTCCCTCTGCTGGCTCCTTGGTCACTAGGGCTCTAGAGGCATAGCCATCTCCTTTGGTTTGACCATTCAGGGAGTGAGAGAGAAAGTGGATGGAGATGTAAGTAGACTTTCTGATCAGCCTCTGTGTTCTGTGCTGGTAATGCTCCATGAGAGTCTCAGGGAACATTTAAAAGATTAAGATCAGGAATAATATAAATGCTTCAGCCAGCCCTTCTGGGCTTCTGTATGACTCCACCCACTGTTTTGTAACAGTGAAGGGAAGTGATTGTGGATTCTGCTTACACTTTAGGAAAAGGAAAACTAATAAGATATCATGCCTTGCAAAAGGGCGTTCTTTTGGGGCTAGTGACACAAGAGGCACTTGATAAGCATGGCCTCTGGAGAGGGTAATATCTTGCATTGTCTTCCTCCACTTCCTGCCTCCCAGGGCCCATCTTTCAAAGGACAGCCCAGGTACAAAACCCTTCAGCATGCTGATGTTCCTTCCATAGTAATATTAGTATGTGGTATTTGATGTTTCCCTTTTAAGCATCCCTTCTCCACACTAAGCAAACCCACCTCTTTCAATGAGGTGATGAGAATTGTCTTATAATATCCAGAGGGTGCTATTCTGGCTACAGTCTTCAAGCACTCTCTTCACAGGATACCCACTATGATATGCCTAGGTCCAACTCCCTGCAATGCATTTAAGGTGCTAAATCTTGAGTTTCTGCAATAGTAAGAAGCACAGCAAAATTAAACTGTACCACGGAGCTACTCTGATGTGGTGGTTGAGACAGGAAAGCCTCAGCAAGCTACTGTCTGTCAGTTCCACCTGCGAAGCAGCATGAGTCTAATGTCACTGACCTACCTTTCAGGGCTGTTGTAAAGACAAAGTATGTGTCAGGAGTGCATGCAGGAGCCAGGTCCTGTGACCAGTAGGGCTTCGCCGGACTGGGGCCTTCCTGACTCCTTGCTTCCTGGCCCTCGGACCCTTGACTTCATGACTCTCGCTCCTGCTCCCACCCCGCCATCTTGTCCCCGGTCCCGATGTCCTCAGCCAGGACTTCAACCGCCTGTAAACTGCACCGTGACAGTATGTGCAATAGAAATGCAGTACAGTGGTACCTTGGTTTACGGACTTAATTCGTTCTGGAGGTCCGTTCTTAACCCGAAACTGTTCTTAACCTGAGGCGCACTTTTGCTAATGGGGCCTCCCGCTGCTGCTACGCTGTTCTCATCCTGGGGCAAAGTTCGTAACCCGAGGTACTACTTCTGGGTTAGCAGAGTTTGTAACCCGAAATGTTTATAACCCGAGGTACCACTATATACATCTTTGCTACAGATCACCCCTGCTTTCTCCAGGTAAATTGCAAGCTGTGAACTGGGTTAGAAGAGAGCACCATGACTTATATCTATGATGACATTTAATTTGTGTTTCCTGAAGCAGCATTTGAGGAATTCAGTGGCAGAATGGAGATATCTGTGACGATGCTGATGGATGTTTAAAATGTATGTGTATTTAAAGCAAACATTCATGGGGAAGTGGTTGGAAAAGAAGACGGATAGAGTGTTTCCTCCTTCAAAAAGAGCAAATTCAAACCGCTCCAGAATCTTGCTCCCTGCGCATCCTTTTTGTGGTAAAGACGTTCCTAATTATATATTTCCCCGTGCATTTTGTCTAGGAGATAAATTAAATCTTTGAGTAAGCAGATTTACATTTCTTTCCAGCGACAACTGTGATGATGGAAACAAAAGTGGCTAACAAATTCTCATCACAGCCATTCATCGGGAGCCCTTGCTAATTCCTATGCAGTTAATTGGCACACTTCTTTCCAATTTTGAGGTCTAGATGGGAGCATGCTAGACACACACGCCATACTGATCGACTCCGTGTAGCACTCCAATTCCTGGTGGTGACTCCTTTCTGGGGTTGGTGAATCTAGTTTCATTAACGTGTGATCCCTAAATTTTGGAGCCCCTATTGCCCCCCCCCCCAGTTTGCATGTCAATTACCCAGTTTGAGGGGCAGTGCAAGACATGGGATTTGTGGCACAAAATGGCACAAAACTGGCTCAAAACTTTGGCACCAGTTTGGAGTCACAATCAAGCAATGTTGTATTTTGAGGGCTTACCAGTGACCCTGGTTTGCTGTGCATTTTAAAATATGCAGCGGACACCTTTTTTGTATAATTTTTTATTGTTTTTCTACTTTACATTTTAGAATATTCATTTGAACAACCTTAAAATATCAGTGATTTCCTTTCTTCTCCTTCCATGGTTCAATTTCATGCCATAGATCCCTGCATATTTTCCATAAAGGAAACCATTCATTATTCCAGTTTTACATCCATCAACACTTATTTACACTGTTGAATTTATCTTAATGCTGCCAACATTTTCAAATGTACACAGTTTTCACCCATATATTCAATGAAAGTTTTCCAATCTTCTTTAAACGTATATTCTTCTTGTTCTCTTATTCTATAAGTTAAATCTGCGAGCTGCGTGTATTCCATCAGTTTAAGTTGCCATTCTTCTTTAGCTGTGACCTCACTCATTTTCCATTTTGGGGCCAACAAAACCCAGGCCGCAGTAATGGCATACATAAATAATGTTTTTTGACACCTGGGAATTTCCATCTGAATTATCCCCAACAGAAAGGTCTCTGGGGTTTTTGGGGGAAAGTACATTAAAACATTTTTTCCAATTCATTATAAATCATTTCCCAATACTCTTTTACCCTACCTATCTATCTTTTACCTATCTACCACATATGATAGAACGTACCCTCAGCCTCATTGCATCTCCAGCACTTAACTGATTCAGTCTTATACATTTTAGCAAGTCTACTCGGAGCATGTTATTCATTGAAAGAGAACTACCTGTAAGTCTTTCAAGGAATAACATGCTGTGAACTTCAAATCACTCTTCCATAATTTCCCCCAGAGATTGAAATCTATATTATGTCCTACATCTAATGCCCATTGTATCATGGAAGTGCTAACAAGCTCATCTTTTGTTTCCCATTTGAATAACAGATTGTACATTTTAGATAAGAGTTTTTCTTTGTTTTGTAAAAGTTCTTTTTCAAATCAGAAACTTTGGTCCAAAAAAACCATTTTCCTGTCTGTTTTAAACATTTCATATAACTGATTATTTTAAATATGTGTATCTCTTGATGCTGCCCCAGTCAGTGGATTGCCCATGGGTGAATTCACCTTTAGCGACTTAATACCCATGAAGAATCAATACATGTCAAAGCTATTGCATGCAGAACAAAAGGCTTGTATATAGATTTTGCAGGTAACATCTGCAAGCAGAAATGGTCAGAAATGTCAACTCCCATGTAGCTTCCTCAGGCTCTCATAAATATGTGTCATTGTTCTATTTTGAAGCCATCTTAAGAGGAGCATAAATGACACTGATGAGAAAGAAATCTACTATTTGATTCTTGCAGTATTTCCCAAATATTCAGGTAAGGCATGCTTACATGGTGAGTGATCCTACAAAATTCAGTTCCTCTATATTGTCCCTTCTGCCAGAAAGCCTTGGCCATATCACTTCTGTCAAACACTAACAAGACCAGGGTTAAACAGCTCTTCCATCTCCAAAGAAGCAATCGTGCCTCAATATGTTGAGAATGTTTTTGTTCTGAGCTCTTTGCCATCCGAACTGCCAAAGGCCAATGCGGCAGTTTCAGAACTGCTTTATAAGCAGAGATGGAGCTCCTGGGCTATTAAAGCAAATGGTTTAATGTTACTGTTACAGTGCAGGCGGCTTGCTTTTCGCTGTTAAAAAGTCCCGCTGTGGGTCTCTCTGAAGGCAGCTTCATTTCACTGAAACATAAACTAACATTGGCATGTGCTCTTGTGGGAAAAGGATGGCCGAGATTTACACTCCTTTCTCGCTAAGCGTATACAGCTCTTCCTTCCTTCCTTCCTTCCTCCCTAACGGGATCAAATATTTATTGCATATAACAGTTTGGAACGCCTCTTCGCATTTTCGCCGAGGTGCTTCTAGAAATCCTCGGTTTCTATTTTGCAAAGCGAGAAACTCAGAAATAAACGAATCTCTGACAGATAGAAGCAGATGAAAGAGGGACGTTATGGCTTCACCGTCAGGCAAGGTTTTATCCCCCCATCTCCACTTCTACCTGCTCTTTTTTCGCCATCTGGCTTGATGATGAATTGTAGACAACTTGAAAGCTTTGCCAGCTATTTTGCAACATCTTGGGTGGCCTACTCAAAATACTGACCTAGAAAAGGCTTCGTTCGCCACCCTGGGACACCTATCCAGTTGGAAATGATACTGATTTTTTTTAATCCTGTGTGTCTGTGTGTTTGCTCCTAGGGTTGCCACACTTCCAGAATTCCCCAGACATATCTGGAATACTGCAGCTGCAAGCAGTGTCCAGGTGGAAATCGACGGAACGTCCTAGAAAATCAGGACGTATAGCAGCCCATGTCGCCAGTGCTGTTTTTGCTGATAGCTCAAAAATGTCTAACTTCTTTGCTCAACACCTTTGGCCAAAACTAGCAAAAGATCAACAATTTTTCTGTTGAGATTTTCACTTTTTGAAATATGGCAACATGGCAACCCTAGTGTGTTGTTGTCCTCAGATTTCCTTTCCTTGTCTCTGATCTGCATGCGTTCATGACAGTTCATGTCACTTTTCTTAAGGGATGATAGGAGAATTCTGTATTTGCAGATTCCAGTATGAACTGACCTGATGAGCACCTCCCAGACTAAGCTGTGGATTCAGCAGCAGTTGGTGGGGCAAGCACATATGGGGCAGCAGTACTCACCTGCCTTCTGAATGCATGGCGTTGCTGCCTTTTCCTGAGAGAGTGTGAGATAGATAGATAGATGATAGATTAGATAGATAGATAGATAGATAGATAGATAGATAGATAGATATAGAGTGGAATCTCTGGGATAGAGTGGAATCTCTGGTAAATAACTTAATTTGTTCTGGAGGTCCGTTCTTAACCTGAAACTGTTCTTAACCTGAGGTACCACTTTAGCTAATGGGGCCTCCCACTGCTGCCGCCACGCGATTTCTGTTCTCATCCTGAAGCAAAGTTCTTAACCCGAGGTACTATTTCTGGGTTAGCGGAGTCTGTAACCTGAAGCGTCTGTAACCTGAAGCGTCTGTAACCCGAGGTACCACTCTATAGATAGATGGATAGATGAGAGAGAGAGAGAGAGAGAGAGAGAGAGAGAGAGAGAGAGAGAGAGA
>JAXCMG010000072.1:1044746-1090145 GCA_034642415.1 Podarcis siculus | reverse complement strand
ATCACTGTGCTACAAACAACTGTGAACCACCCATGTTAAATACGTAACCATTACTGTCTGTGTTTTTCTGCACTTGGTTTCCCTCTGACCTCACGGCTTATCCTTCCTTTGCACCATGTGTATAAAGGTAAAATGACCCCTGACCATTAGGTCCATTTGTGGATGACTCTGGGGTTGCAGCGCTCATCTCGCTTTATTGGCCGAGGGAGCCGGCATACAGCTTCCGGATCATGTGGCCAGCATGACTAAGCCGCTTCTGGCGAACCAGAGCAGCGCACAGAAACGCCGTTTACCTTTCCGCCGGAGCGGTACCTATTTATCTACTTGCACTTTGGCCTCTGGTAGAAATAAATCAAGATGGTTGAATTTGAATTAAAATGATTCCTCGCCCCAACATAAAATTGGGGCTCTGAGGTATAAATTAGCTGTCTACAGGCTTTGGAACAACAGAGCAGCTCTTGAAATAGCCCTCATAAAAGAATCACCATTCAATCTCACATATTTCATTCAGATTCATTGTTGTAGTAATTAGTTTTCATATTAATACACACGTGCGTCCTCTTCAAGGTTACTGGGAGAGTGGAATGCTAAAAGAAAGCCAGCGGTTGCTTTTTAAAAATTATTCACTGCTCTTTTATATTTTATCTATTTTTAATCTTTTCAGGCTCCCCCCCCCCAATGGTTCCGTTTTGACATTGCCATGATTGCTTTTATTGTCTTTGGCTATTGCTTTAGCAATTCTAACAGGCGATCTTAATGCTCTAATTTATTATAAACCTTTATTTTATTACTACGTTTATATCCCAACTTTCCTCCAAGCAGCTCAAAGTGATGTACATGGCTCTCCCGCTCCTCTGTCTGTTGTCACAACGACCCTGTGAGGTTGGTTACTAGTTCACAATCTATGTCTAATTCATTTGCATGGTTGTGTATTAAGAACTTTGAGATAATTCCCATGGGAGTATATTCACAGATGCATACATCCTCCCAAACAAAATTCAAAATAGAGTTGAATGTTACTCTCCCCAAGAGAGAGGGACCAGTCTACATGAAATTGCACAGCAAATATATTTTAAAGATGGACCATGTGGACTTTAACAGGGTGTATGTGTTATACAGTGGTACCTCGGGTTATATACACTTCAGGTTGCATACGCTTCAGGTTACAGACTCCACTAACCCAGAAATAGTACCTCGGGTTAAGAACTTTGCTTCAGGATGAGAACAGAAATCATGCTCTGGCGGCGCAGCAGCAGCAGGAGGCCCCATTAGCTAAAGTGGTGCTTCAGGTTAAGAACAGTTTCAGGTTAAGAACAGACCTCCAGAACGAATTAAGTACTTAACTCGAGATACCACTGTATGTGTAAGATTAGTTTCAATAGGATCTCTTAGGTTTTTACAGCTTGGAAGCCCAGAAATCTGAAAACAAAAGACTAATACCCCAAATGCAATTTTATTGATAAGCTCATGGTGTTAAAACGGGACCTTTGCTGTGGTTTACAAAGGTCATCTGCAATAAACATATGTAGGGTTGCCATATTTTGAAGAGCAAAAAAAGGAGGATGCTATGACGATTCTCATTTTAAATACCCCTACTATATGTAGGTTCGAATCCCCGCGGCGGGGTGCGCTCCCGTTGCTCGGTCCCAGCGCCTGCCAACCTAGCAGTTCGAAAGCACCCCCGGGTGCAAGTAGATAAATAGGGACCGCTTCTAGCGGGAAGGTAAACGGCGTTTCCGTGTGCGGCTCTGGCTCGCCAGAGCAGCGATGTCACGCTGGCCACGTGACCCGGAAGTGTCTCCGGACAGCGCTGGCCCCCGGCCTATAGAGTGAGATGGGCGCACCAACCCCAGAGTCTGTCAAGACTGGCCCGTACGGGCAGGGGTACCTTTACCTTTACTTTACTATATGTAGGAGGGACGCGGGTGGCGCTGTGGGTTAAACCACAGAGCCTAGGGCTTGCCGATCAGAAGGTCGGCGGTTCGAATCCCCGCGACAAGGTGAGCTCCCGTTGCTCTGTCCCTGCTCCTGCCAACCTAGCAGTTCGAAAGCACGCCAGTGCAAGTAGATAAATAGGTACTGCTCTGGTGGGAATGTAAACGGCATTTCCGTGTGCTGCTCTGATTTGCCAGAAGTGGGTGCAAGGAACACTTGGCCTGATCCTGTGCTCTTTAGCAGCAGGAGACCTGCATAAATCTATATGTGGGTTTTTGCTTGGCATGAAGATGATTAGCATTGTTTGCTACTCTCTGTAGATCCCAGCGCTCTTCAAGTCCCAGTAAGAAGTTGGCAAACCTCCTTCAGACTTCACATATGTGAAGGTTAATTTTATAGCATTGTCAGTATCAATTTATACTTTAAGAGATGAGGTCATAAGGACTTTGGCATAACACATGCTCAATGCTGGTCATACAAGACGTTATTACTTTCATTTTAAAAAATGTAATAAAATCTGTCAAAATTAATTAAGAGCTTGGGAGAAGAGATATGGTAATACAGACCAAAGTGATGAGATCATCATCTGAAGCCCACATTTGTACAAACCTTATCTTCATGTTTTGCTACTGCCAAATATCTGGCAGTCCTGAAAATAACCTTTCTCTAGTTCACAAAGTAGGATCTTTCAGCTTTGACTGTTGACCCAAGTCTTAGCCATGGCAAATATTCCTTCCTACATTCAGTGTTGCCAGTTGGTCAGGAATGATGGAAGCTGTCCCCCCCCCCCCGCCCGCCTTAAATTTTTATTGATTTTCATGCAATTTAACAAATTCCATTCAGTTTCAATGCAATAGTCCCTTAACATGTTGACTTCCCATTCTTACTTCCATGATGTTTCTGTTCAAATCCTTTCTCACCTGCCTTAAATGTAATTCATATTTCTGTCACATATATCCTACATTACATTCCTTTTATCTTTCATATTCCTTTGCTTATACAGCAGTACCTCAGTTTCCAAGCGTCTTGGAAGCTGAACGTTTTGGTTTTCCAAACCCCAAACCTGGGAAGTAATTGCTTCAATTTTTGAACGCACCTCAGAAGTCAAACGACTTCCGCTGTGTTTTTTCAATTTTTTAAATTGAACTTGCAGCCAGCCCTTTGCGCCTTAGTTTTTGAACATTTCAGAAGTCGAACGGCCGTCCAGAACAGATTACGTTTGAGAACTGAGATATCACTGTATTTCCACTCCTGCCTGCAATTTCATTTGGCTATAATAGTTTCTCAGATAGTCCAGAAAGGGTCTCTGATTTTTTTCCTGTGGGTCTCTTATTTCTGCCGTCAATTCTGATGGGAGTTGTAGTCCAACCAGGTGCTTTGCAGTGTTAAGGCCAAAGCTGCTCTATGGGGAGTTCTAGAAAACAATTTGTGTAAGCAACACTCTTAGAATGAGAGACGTTTTTATATAGCAATGAAAAAGAGGGAGAAAGCCAAGGGCTGGTTTGCCAGCCAGGTCCCACTGTGCGCCACGGAATTATTTATGTGTCTTTTGTGGTCAGTCTCATTCTTCCAAAATGCACACACAGAAAGGAACCTTACTTTGGATAGGTATGTTGCCAGTTTTTCTTTTTTCCTCTTTTGCAACAGCTATTTAGCGGCCAGAAGGGATTAATTCAGAGGCCTATTGAAAAACAGCATTATAGCTTTTCAGAATCTTTTTGTGTTCCCGGAATAGCCAGCAGGACTCACGTTGCTCCTTGGCTTTGCTTGCTTCTGTTCTTGTCTCTTTCGATCGCAACAGATGGCAAAAAGATTTATTTGGACATCCGAGTCTTTCTTCTGGTTTATGTTTTCCTGTGCCAAGAGTCAGGAGGGCAGAGTCTGATCATATAGCCGATGGAGAAAGCTTGCCGTTTATTAGGGCAGAGTAATAAAATACAAAGATAAAGGAGTTGTGTCCAGTGTTAAGCCTGCTCAGAGAAAACCCATCAAAATTAACTGACATGGCTAACTTAGATCCATTAATTTCAGTAAGTCTGCTCTGCGTGGAGTCAACCCAATAACAAATATTTCATAATTACACATGGTGGCTGGTCTGTTGTGTCAAGAGTTTTCAGAGGTTTATAGCTGGAGTGGTGGGGGGGAGGTCAGAGAATTATCAGTGTTTCTCCCCCAAAGCCATTCTTCATTCATTAATTTATTGCATTGAGATCTCTAACCCCAAAAGCGCTAAGCAAATTACTGTATTTTTCGCTCTATAGGACGCACCGGACCATAGGAGGGGGAGAACGGGGGGGGGATTCTCCCCCTCTCTGCTCAGTGCCCCTTCAGCGAAGCGGTAGGAGAAACGGAGCCCCTTCCATTTCTCCCGCTTAGCTGAAGGGGTGCTGCGCAGAGAGGGAAAACTGTGCAGCGCCTTTCCAGCGAAGTGAAGGCTGGAGCACTGATCCCTCTCGCTCTCCAGGCTTCAGGCGGCTTCAGCAAAAGCAACGCGAAGCCTCCGGAGCGCGGGAGGAGCTCTCCCTCTCCACTTCGGAGGCTTTGCGTTGCTATCGCTGAAGCCAAGGAGCCTGCCTTCGCTCCATAGGACTCACACACATTTCCCCTTAATTTTTGGAGGGGGAAAAGTGCGTCCTATAGAGCGAGAAATACGGTACATATCTAGGAAGCTTAGGAAGCCAAAGCTTTGTAGTTTCACAGATACAATGTCTTCGTGTACCTTCATACCATTTTCTGGACCATTACCAGATGTACTGAAGAGATCAATGTATGCACTAACATCAGGTTTAGCACCTGGTATAGTACTTGGACAGGTTATGGGGACTTGGCATCCCTGGGGCTCTGAATGCTATCACTTGCCTGAGCTCTGCCTCATTTTTTAAAAAAACCCACCTTTTAAAATGTAACCTTTTTTGGCAGCTGAAACTGAATGGCTTGCACCCGTCATCTTGATTTCACACAAAGACGCACAGTGACCAGGAAGGCAACTCCTTCTACTCATCTACTCTTCTAGAATCTTCCCACATGGTAGGCAAAGCAGTTAGACAGTCTCCCTCAGAGCAAAATGTCCTGAAAATCGCAAATCTGAAAGAGCTGCACAGAGTGCGAGGAAAAACTGGAGCCTAGTTCACTTTTCCAGACAACCACTGATTTCTTGCGGATTTCATGAATCTGTTTTTTTGACATCAGCAGAGATCCTTCCCTGAAAATTCAGCATTGGGAGACTAGTGGCAGAAGGATGGTTTTTTGCACTTAGATAATGAGCATGGCTAAAGGTGGAGAGATCAGAGAATCAGACCAGTATGCATAGTGACCTAAACAGGCCCTGAAATGGAAAAAGGTTTGGGTGAAAATTACATGGAGGGACTTGGAAAATGCCTGACAACTGCACAACAAATTAGATATGCTAGGAGCCATGGAAATTGCTTGAACACGAGTAGGGCTGCCATATGTCCTGATTTTCCAGGACATGTCCTAGAATTTGCCTCCAAAAATGGCATCCTGGATTATTTTTCGGATATCGGGCAAATGTCCTGGAAAATTGGCAACGGGGGTTAAATGGTGCCAGAAATGCCTTTAAGAAAGCTCCAAAACTCAAAAATTCTCAACAGTTTTTTGAGGGGGGGTTCCCTGGTTTTTACTTTTTGAAATGAGGCAAATGTGTCAAACCTTAAGAAATAGGACAGCTGTATCCAAAGACCCGTTGATGTTGCTGCTTCAGCCTCTGAAGTTTCTTAACTATATTCTCCAGAGAATCTGAGCCTCCCGCTTCCTCCTAAGTAGAAGAGTTTGGATTTGATATCCCGCTTTATCACTACCTGAAGGAGTCTCAAAGCGGTTAACAATCTCCTTTCTCTTCCTCCCCCACAACAAACACTCTGTGAGGTGAGTGAGGCTGAGAGACTTCAGAGAAGTGTGACTAGCCCAAGGTCACCCAGCAGCTGCATGTGGAGGAGCGGGGAAGCGAACCTGGTTCACCAGATTACGAGTCCACCGCTCTTAACCACTACACCACACTGGCTCTCACAAGACTCGTTCCCAGCTGGCTGCCTTCCCAACAGTTGCAAACTCCTTTGAGGATAGGCTCTCATTTTGCTAAATGTAGTATGCTGGGCCCAAGGGTAACCCGAGTAACGCCGTCCAGGTCCGGTCCCAAATCCAAGGGTTCTGCGAGGAGTCAGTCTGACAGGGCCAAGGCGGGACACGAGGCAGAACACCAGGCAAGGTCAGGCACAGGATCTCAGGCAGGTTCTGGCAAACAGCAATGTTGCTCCCACAACCTGGGGCGGGGTCCGACAGCCTTTAATCTTTGTTGGGGTAACAGTCGGTCCTGATCCCCCGGTGACTCACCTCCCTGTCTCACCCGAAGGCGAGCGCTCCTCCTGTGAGTACTCAGCTCTCTCCTTCTCTCAGACCTTAGGCTCTGCAGCTCAGGAGATGGCAGTGGGTTACTAGACCCAAAGGCCACCTCAGCCTCTCCTGACCCAAATGGTAGTGGAGCAGCTGTAAGTGATTGCCCAGCTGAAGGCAATGAGGTAATCTCCGCATCTGGAGCCAGGGCAGGCTTAGACCCGTGACTCAGCCCAGCTGGTGCTTGTTGCAGGGGAGCCTGTGCAGACTGGGGCTCTTCAGAATCAGGCCCCAGACTTGGTTCAGATGCTGCCTGAGGCAAAGGATCCGGTGTGGACTGAGACTCCTCTGGTTCCGAGTCCGAGCCCGATTCCCAGGCCATCACATGTAGCACCCTTCTCGTTCTTGGGGACAAAGGAGGAGGGGAGAACTGACAGGTTGTTGGGGATCTGTCAAAGCCTTGTCCTCCTCTGCCTCAGTGTCATTCATTCTTGTTGCTTGCTCAGCCTCCCACCCATCTGCCCCCAGCCTATTCCTCTGACCTGTCTTCTGTATCCCACCACCATTCTCCTGGCTCGGAGCCTTCCTACTCTGATGCTTCCCTGGGGGGGTTCCCTGGCTGTAGCCTCCCACCATTCCTCCTCATCCAGCCAGTCCCTGACACTCCATGAGCCAGCCCCTCATTGACTCCACCCAACAGCCTTATCAAATGCTTTTTTTGGTCTAGCTAGAAAGTGTCCATCAGCTGTAATAATTCTTCTTGGTTGTCTGGTTGTGGAGAAGCTGAGGGAAGGCAGATGCATAGATGGCTCTAGCTTCTGTTTGCCTGGAATTTATTTTGCTTCCTCTAGCAATGCACAATTACAACTAAATTCTGCTGAACAGATTTGCTGGGCATCAAAGACCCGACAGTCAATCTTACGGCTTTTCTATTACTTCATAAGCATGAGGCTGTCAGTGGCTAAAACGGATACATTCATTCAGCAGGATATATATTCATTGTCTTATTTGACAGTGGTTCCTTGGTAACGGGTGATTAGGTTTCAACACAGCGCTAGAAAGTATTTAGACTGAAGAAATTTCAACCGACAAAGATTTTCACCCTGATTAGATTCCAGCAAATGTCATGGAAGATAACATCTGGATGTATGTCAGCCCATGTCAGAAGTGTAGATTTTGTCAGTTTTCCTTGAAAACAACTTTTGTGTGCGGATTTTCACTTTTTGAAATATGGCAACCTTAAGTTATCTCAAAGCATGGTGTTGATTTAAGGTGGCCTCTTAGTCCTGAACTCTCCTGAAAAGTGATTATTTGTCTTCACAGCTATCACACCTCTGCAGTCTCAAGGGAAGAAACATGTTCTGTTGAGTATTCACAATCCTCAGTCTTGGCTTTTACTTTATTTCCAGAGGTCTATTAATGGAGCTGTTGAGAAGCGATACTTTGGAACCTCAGATCAGGCTTTCACTGCTGATCCAAGGAGTGGGAGAAAGCCTGAATATCCTAGGGCTTCATGAAAGTGCCCTTGGCACATGATTCTTTCATTTCCTTGCCTTTGACTCATGGACAAATATATTTGTCAAAGCAAATATTTGTTGATCCTTATCCTCTTCCTGCATCTTTCTACAGGCTGACCTTTTACTGCTAGTGTATCCCACTGGGTTCCACAAGACTTTCACACACAGGCAACATTTAAAGTCCTAAACGGCCTCAGCCCAGTATACCTGAAGGAGCATCTCCACCTCCATCGTTCAGGCCGGACACTGAGGTCCAGCTCCGAGGGCCTTCTGGTGGTTCCCTCACTCCAAGAAGTGAAGTTATAGGGAACCAGGCAGAGGGCCTCTCGCTAATGGCACCCGCCCTGTGGAATGCCCTCCCATCAGATGTCAAGGAAATAAACAACTATCTGACTTTTAGAAGACATTTGAAGACAGCTCTGTTTAGGGAAGGTTTTAATGTGTAATGTTTTATTACGTTTTTATATATGTTGGAAGCCGCCCAGAGTGGCTGGGGCAACCCAGTTAGATGGGTGGGATACAAATGAATTAATAATAATAATAATAATAATAATAATAATAATAATAATAATATATTGCAACCTAGAGTATTTTTGCAGTTCACAGGTATGATAACTTTGGTGGTCAGCCAATCCACACTTTCTATGAGTAATTGCCATTGAACTTGGGGAAGCTTTTTTCCATGGAATCAGGAAGGCAGATGCTTAATGATAGCTAGAAGGCTCGTACCCTTGAGGGTACATTCTTTCATATGTGGTGGACCTGCAAAAGGGTAAAAGAGTATTGCGAAATAATTTATAATGAATTGAAAAAAATGTTTAAAAGTACTTTTCAAAAAAACCAGGGTCCTTTTGGTTGGGGATAATTCAGATGGAAATTCCTAGGTGTCAAAAAGGGCTATTTATGTATGCCACTATGATGGCCCGTGTTTTGTTGGTCCAAAAATGGAAAATGAGCGAGGTCCCAACTAAAGAAGAATGGCAACTTAAACTGATGGAATATATGCAGCTTGCGGACCTAAGGTATAGAATAAGAGAACAAGAAGAACATATGTTTAAAGAAGATTGGAAAATGTTTATTGAATATATTGGGGGATTTGTACACTTGAAAACATTGGCAGCATTAAGAGAAATTCAACAGTGTAAACAAGTTTTGATGGATGTAATAATGGAACACTGAATGTTTTAATTTATGTAAAATATGCAGGGATTTACCACTTTGCAAATTGAATCATAGAAAGAGAAGACAGGAAATCATTGACCTGTTAAGGTTGTTTAATGAATATTTTAAATTGTAAAATAGAAAACTTAATAAAAATTATATGCAAAAAAAAGAAGAGATAGCTAGAAGGTTCAAGGTGCATGGTAACTAGAAGTCATAGTGACTTCTCTCTCCAAGTGTTGCCATTAAGAAATTTAGTTGCTCACATGGTATGGTTACATATCCATATTGAACAATGACCCAGTACACAGGAAGTGTGTAGTTTGCAGCAGCCAGGCAGCTGATGAGAGAGGCCTTATATACTCTGGTCTTTAAGCCATACCCTAACCATAGTCACCAGCAGTGAGGCGATAGCAGGATTTGGAGATCATGAGTAGACCATAGACACACATTGTGTTGTTGTTCTTTGGTCTGCACCCAGATACGTTTGCACATGGACTCTTAAGGATTGCACCTCCTTCTCTGATAGTTCCAGGAGTCTCGGGTATCAACCCAGAGAGCCCCTCAAGGGAACCCTCAGCAATGGATTCAGAGGGTCCTGTGTGCTGCTGAAGGTTGACCTGTGGGGTCAACCAGTCCTCCAAGGATTTGATGTCTGGCACCAGGTCAGGGCTAGTCGTGGTGCTTCAACACTGGCTATAGGACAGAGTCTCCCACCATACTTGAGGCAACAATCTAGATTAGGATGTGCAAGGCAGGCCATGGGGTGCATATAGTTCTGTCCATTCTTTGCCCCAATGGCAACTAGCCACCATTGCCCCAAGGAATTCCAGCAATCATTCACCCATTGATGGTGCAAGATTGCATTGCTCTAATGCTAGGTTATGAAGTAGCTAACATCTTTCTTATCTGTAGCCTGTTTCTGTGGATGATTATTGACAAATCAGTTTTGCTCAACTCAGTGGGATTTACTTCCAGGTTCATCACCTTGCCAACAAAGGTCCATATAGTTAAAGCTATGGTTTTCCCAGTAGTGATGTATGGAAGTGAGAGCTGGACCATAAAGAAGGCTGATCGCCAAAGAATTGATGCTTTTGAATCATGGTGCTGGAGGAGACTTTTGAGAGTCCCATGGACTGCAAGAAGATCAAACCTCTCCATTCTGAAGGAAATCAGCCCTGGGTGCTCAGTGGAAGGACAGATCCTGAAGCTGAGACTCCAATATTTTGCCCACCTCATGAGAAGAGAAGACTCCCTGGAAAAGACCCTGATGTTGGGAAAGATGGAGGGCACAAGGAGAAGGGGACGACAGAGGACGAGATGGTTGGATAGTGTTCTCGAAGCTACCAGCATGAGTTTGACTAAACTGCGGGAGGCAGTGGAAGACAGGAGTGCCTGGCGTGCTCTGGTCCATGGGGTCACAAAGAGTCGGACACGACTAAACGACTAAACAACAACAAGGCAAGTGCAGGGTTTGCTACCACAGCCTTTAGGTCCATTGGAATAAGAAATCCAGAGTGACATAAGATTCTCATTGCTGCAAATCACACAGTGAAATTCAACAGAAGGTATTCCGTTTACCTGGATTTTCTGATTGCCAAATTACCCCTTTCTATTGGGGATTGTGGTTGCTCAATAGCTGTAAATCAAACAAACTTCTCTGAGGTGTCAGGAGGAGGTCTGCAAGCTGATTAAATAATTGTAGCTGATTAATCATCTGCTGTTAAACAATTCTGCCACTAATTAATTTATTAGATTCAAATACTGGAATATAATTAATTAGATGCAGATTGTTGCACATCACCTAGAGGAGTAGGCAAATAGGTGACTAATGAGTAATAAATAAATACAGGGTGAAAATCAAAAATTCCACATGTCAACAACAACAAAAAACTCAAGATAGGGATATTTTTGTAGACATAGAAAGAAGAATAAGGTGCACAAGGAAATGTAAGGTCCACTACTTGCTGCTTGGTGTGGTTCACAGAGGGTTAAAACTTTTTTGAAGCCATAGCTTAGGATGCTGCCTGAAAACTGCCTATGCAACTTGATTCTAAGTTTATCTGAATTTCAATCTATTTTGTCCAAGCCCAGCCAGGAACCTATGGAAGGGATAGTCAATTTCAAAAGGAGCAGCCAACATGATAACTTTTGATTCCCTGAATGAAAAGAAAGCTCTCTTCCATGTTTTCTTTGCACCAGACTTGTACCTTCCCCCGATCCAGCTTCAGCATGTCCTTGGCAAACGTCTTTTGTCCTCTTCGTTCTGTGCCCAGGGCAGCTGTCTACCAGCTCCATCTGTTACACAGGCTGAGACCCTACCTGCCTGCAGACAGTCTCACCAGAGTGGTGCATGCTCTAGTTATCTCCCGCTTGGACTACTGCAATGCGCTCTACGTGGAGCTACCTTTGAAGACCTGGAAACTACAATTAATCCAGAATGCGATAGCTAGACTGGTGACTGGGAGTGGCTGCCGAGACCATGTAACACCAGTCCTGAAAGACCTACATTGGCTCCCAGTACTTTTCCAAGCACAATTAAAAGTTTTGGTGCTGACCTTTAAAGCCCTAAACAGCCTTGGCCCAGTATATCTGAAGGAGCGTCTCCAGCTCCGAGAGCCTTCTGGCGGTTCCCTCCCTGCGAGAAGTGAGGTTACAGGGAACCAGGCAGAGGGCCTTCTCAGTAGTGGTGCCCACCCTGTGGAACGCCCTCCCATCAAATGTCAAGGAAATAAACTTTTAGAAGACATCTGAAGGCAGCCCAATTTAGGGAAGTTTTTAATGTTTGATGTTTGATTGTGTTTTTAATATTCTGTTGGGAGCTGCCCAGAGTGGCTGGGGAAACCTAGCCAGATGGGTGAGGTATAAGTAATAAATTATTATTATTATTCCTCTTCCTCCTCCTCCTCCTGTCATTGAACCCCAATAGTGGAGATGAGACAGCAATGGAGGTATCTGCAGCAGCAACAAAGAAGCTTCCATCAATAGACCAATCCTGTTTTTCCAACAGATCTCTTTCTCTGCTCACAAAGAGGGAGATCTTCAGAAGCTTCTGGAACGTTGAATGCCCTCTTGGAGATCACAGGATTGCACCCAAAAGCTTTCAGCTTTAGTTTCTAGGAGGACAATCGTGTCCCCTGTCATTCCTTTGTTCCTCCTACCTTGACAGCTACAGAGATGGGGAATCTTCCCCGACACCCCACCCACTTTGGCAGCCCTCCTAGATTTTTGTGTACCTAAAACCATGGAAAGGAGCAGAATTGTGTCTGTCTCCATGGATCAAAATGATCGGCCCCACGGATTTAAAAACAAAAAATGCCCTTGTGTTTCCTAGTTTCTAAGTCGACATTTTCTAGCTCTAAACTGAATGAATCTACTTGGCAGAATTTGATTGAGATCTAATTAAGCCAGATGGATACATTCAGGACAGATGCATCACAGCTTTTGATAGAGAAGAGAGGGAGTAACTGAAGAGTGAGGTACAGTTTAATGAATAGGACACAGGTATTTTCGTACTTTGAGATAGGCTATTAATACAATCAAATTATGCACAGCTCTGTCATTAGCATGACATGGAACCTGGCGATTTAACTGAGAAGATTTTAACTCCTTTTTAAAAGAGGGGATGCTAAGTGTTTAAAAGAGGCAAAATAGATGGTGATGAAGAGCACTGCCTTCTTCCTTAAAAATAAAAGGAGTTGCAGAAAATGATCCATTAAATAAACTATTCCCCAGCAGTTTAGAAATATCTTGTTGCATAATCCCAAATGTTTGATGTTTTATTATGTTTTTATATAACTTGGAAGCCGCCCAGAGTGGCTGGGGCAACCCAGTCAGATGGGTAGGGTATGAATAAAAGTAAGGTGATTTCATGGGCAGGATTTGAACTATGAGCAACAGAAGGAATTAGAGATTATTGTATTGTTATTATAGTATAAGAGAGAGAAGATAGGGTGTAGCATTGGGGAGAAATAAAATACACCATGGGGTCAGAAGTCAACAAAAGAAAAGAAAAATTTACAGTGGTACCTCGGTTTTCAAACGTAATCTGTTCTGGAAGACGGTTCGAGTTCCGAAATGTTCAAAAACTGAAAACTCAATATGCAAGCCTCAATACGGAAAATTAAATACGGAACTTGTGTGGCATGTTCGACTTCCGAGGCGTGTTTGAAAACCAAAGCATTTACTTCCGTGTTTACGGCATTCGAAAACTGAAATGTTCATCAACGGAGATGTTCGAAAACCGAGGTACCACTGTATTATGCATTGGAGTGTATATGTGAAATTTTTGAAAATTTAGTACAATATAATTGGGGGGGAAGGAATATTCCGGCCATAGAAGCAATACACCAAAGCCCCTCATAATCATGGCGGGTTACTTCAAAATAATAATGTGCAATGAATTTACATTAGTCCCATGTAGGCCTGGTTCCCCACAGCGTTAAACTATCCTCAGATTCTGAATGAGCACAGCCTCCTAGATGGAGCACTTAGCTGCTGGCTGTCTATTAATAAGTGACAGGAAGAATTGCTTTAAACATAATAATTCAGCATATGGCATGAGGAGGGGCGTTGCTTTGAAGTTCAAACTATAGCTCATGAAACTGAGATGAATCGCTGGGAATCTCAAATTGCAAATCTTTTCTTTAATAATAATAAAAGGGAATTGAGCATGCTGTGCCTCTGAGATGGGAAGACTGAATGGAACTTTTATTTAAAGCTACAATGAGACTTTATAAATGTTAAATTGAAGAACTGAAAAGAAAACATATTTCAATCACTTGGGGGTTTTGATCCAGCTAGTAATAACTGAGACGCGAGACGCTTATTTGACATTACTTCCTTCCTTGATGACTTTTGTTTAAACACTCCCAAGGAGAAGCTGAGAGGGAGGGAGATGTGGCTCTATAAGTCAATGGACATAGGTGAAGTCAAGTTTTACAAAGTAGCATGGCTATTGTTCTTCAGTTCAGCTGTCGGTAATCAAAGCGATCGCTTCTGCTTGAAGAACACAGAGTGTTGGATCCCTTGATAGATGAATAAATTCAGGACTTAAGGTATTAAGTAGTCCAAAGCATATTGCATGCATCCTGTGGGCATCAATTGGTTTTGTTTTGTTTTAAATTGCAAGTCAGCTCAAAATATCTGAAGGAGCATCTCCAACCCCCATCGTTCTGCCGGGACGCTGAGGTCCAGCACCAAGGGCCTTCTGGGGGTTCCCTCACTGCGAGAAGCCAAGTTACAGGGAACCAGGCAGAGGGCCTTCTCGGTAGTGGTGCCCTCCCTGTGGAACGCCCTCCCACTAGATATCAAAGAGAACAACAACTACCAGACTTTTAGAAGACATCTGAAGGCAGCCCTGTTTAGGGAAGCTTTTAATGTTTGATGTATTACAGTATTTTAATATTTTTTGGGAAGCCGCCCAGAGTGGCTGGGGAAGCCCAGCCAGATGAGCGGGGTACAAATAATAAATTATTGTTATTGTTTGTTATTGTTATTATCCCATCCATGAATTGATGAATAGGTTGCACCTGAGAACGGGAGTCCAATTTGATTCTACTCATATTTAAAAGTGAACAAAGGATTGGGGCAAACCCCCATGAGCTTGCAGCATTTGGGACTTTTTAGAGAAAAGCCGAGTAAGAGGTGGCCTGGTTTATAAAATTATGCATCGTATGAAGAAAGTGGATAGAGAAAAGCTTTTCCGCCTTCCTCATAACACCAGAACTCAGGGACATCCGAAGAAGCTAAATGTTGAAAAATTCAGGACAGTTGAAAGAACCACAATACACCGCAAACTATGGAACTCTCCCATAGGAAGCTGTGATGGTTCCCACACCAGCATGGCTTTAAAATAGGATTGGAGAAATTCATGGAGGAGAAGGCTAGGAATGGCTACTGGCTGTGTTGGCTATGCTCTGCTTCCACAGTTGGAGGCAGAAGTGCTTCCAAATACAGTGGTACCTCGGTTTAAGTACTTAATTCGTTCTGGAGGTCCGTTCTTAACCTGAAACTGTTCTTAACCTGAAGCACCACTTTCGCTAATGGGGCCTCCTGCCGCCAGAGCACGATTTCTGTTCTCATCCTGAAGCAACGTTCTTAACCTGAGGTAATATTTCTGGGTTAGCGAAGTCTGTAACCTGAAGCGTATGTAACCTGAAGCGTATGTAACCCAAGGTACCACTGTACTAGTTTCTGGAAACAGCAGGAGGGGAGAGGGACCCAACGTCTTATGTTCATATACAGTGGTACCTTGGTTGCGTGTCGAGGTCCCCAAGCCACCCCTAAATGAATGCACACTTCACACAGGAATGTTTGTTTAAGGTGTTTGGCATAATTTTGGCCACAACTTTATTGAAATACAAAATGTGAGTGGTTGCTATTGGTTGTGACTATCTGTGCCCGCCCAGGGACAGAACTGACATCCGCAAACCTGCGAAGTCAGTAAGGGAAAACATTTTTGGGGAGAAAATGGAGCTGGGTCCCAGACCCTCACCTCTCCCCAAATGCTCCCAGGGGCTCTTGCATGGCCCTAGCCCCCTTGACAGGGGTGTGGACAAAAGCACGGCGAGCCCCTGGATTCCTTTAACGGAATTCCCTTGCAGCAGCAGCATTGGAGGGGCAGGCACAGCCAATCCATACCCCTCCACCAAACAATTTTCTAAAACCAATGCCTAACCGCAACCCTACAAGTTGTGACGATTTGCTACGCAGTAGGCAAAAAACAAATGGCACCAGCCAATCAGCCAAATGGACAAAATTCCTACCAGGCCCCTGCCCCAAAGCAGACGACCCCATGACAGGCATAGCAAGTTCAAGCAAACAGCCTAACATCAGGGAGGGAGGGCAGGTGATCCGAAGCACGCAGCGAAAAGAGGAAGTTCGTCGCTGCGTGCAATGTATTTAACAAATAGGGCTGTCAATCAATAAATGGCAACATATAAATCTCCCCAGTAACAGCCTGCCCCTGCTTAAAGATGACCAAACTCTTTTGCCCAGCAACAGTGAGGTGTCTTGTCAGCCCCCACCGCAACACATGCTCTCCATGAGAGAGAACACGCTTTATAAAAAAACAAAAAATACCTAAGACCTGGGTTTGATTATTTTTAATTGCTTTGACCAAATTTAATTGTTCTGCTGTTTCCCCCCTCCCCCTTGTTTGGAGAGTGTCTTGGGATGCTGAGGGCAAAGAGAAAATTGAGGAAAGTATTGGTGCATGATGGCAAGTTGTGCTGGATGTCTTTCCTGGCCTCCTTTGCAAACCATTGCATATGACCCACAATTAGGTCCATTCCTAAAATATTACCTCTCCTCCACACAGGACCATGACTATCATGTGCTGTAAGTGTGCAGGCTTGCAGAATGGATAAATAATAATCAGCAACCAATTAAGGTTAACATTTCTGAAGCAATCGTGTTGTTTCTGCAAAACTACTGCAGAGGTCCTCATTTGCATGCAAGATGGCACACCATGTTTTAAAGGCAGAAAGCAGCCATTCCCAGCTTCTGAGGCTGACACATTTCCAATTTTCAATATTTAAACGTTTTCCTCCAGCAGAAAGAATAGCTTTATTCCCCTCTTGAAATGACAGAGCAGAAGTCTAAGTACCATTTCGGCTCTGTTTGCAGGGTGGAAATAAGCTTATCTGCTCTAAAAAGATAGGACCCCTCTGCTTGGTGATTCACGTTTGGCAGACACATTCCTCCTTGTCTCGCTGAAGCAATCGCACTGTCTTTGGTGAAAATTGCCAGGTCTCATAATACCAAGGGACCAATTTACTGGTGTCAGTGACAAGGAGAATCGCTTGCACAGTTCCTGTAAAATGTGAAAGCTACAAAAAGAGCTCTTAAACCTTAAAAAGGAGAAGGAAACAGAGATAACAGGTTTTTTTTGGGGGGAGGAACAGTTTCTTCAACCTCAGTCAAAAACTGAAATTTCAGAGTGCTTTACTTGAGGTGTGTAGCTACCCAAACAACTTCCCAGGTCCTATGTTTTGAAATGAATAAATGTTGAAGGTTCTGGTTCTGCCCACTAATTCACAAATCTGTTCTTCTGTAATGTTTTACCAAGACAGATCTCTGGCCCAATATTTTTGCAACCTGAAAATAGATCACAAGGACCAGAGGAAGTGGAAGGATGCCTTGAAACATCAGTGGCTAGGAATGCCACATGTTTTCCAATGGGAATTAGGGTTCTTTCACACTTACGCTTGGCAATGAGCAGAGAACTCAGTCGCCATTTTTTTCGATTCAGCACTAAACCACAGGTTTCCCCAGGGGAAGGTACTGGGGTGAACAGAGGTGTGGATGAGCTCCACCTCTCTCAGAAGAGGGTTGAACCTACTTATCTCAGCCACATAGAGATGCTTCAGAAAAATAATCATTGGTGGTGAAAGGGGTGATAGGTATTTCCCCTTTGCGCCCTAGCTAAATGGCGTCCTTGTCTGGGTCTGTGGGCTGACTGAGATAACTGTTGGCCATAAGGAATAAAAGGCAAAGGTAAAGGGACCCCTGACCATTACGTCCAGTCGTGACCGACTCTGGGGTTGTGGCGCTCATCTCACTTTATTGGCTGAGGAAGCCGGCATACAGCTTCCGGGTCATGTGGCCAGCATGACTAAGCTGCTTCTGGCGAACCAGAGCAGCGCACGGAAATGCCGTTTACCTTCCCGCCGGGGCGGTACCTATTTATCTACTTGCACTTTGACGTGCTTTCAAACTGCTAGGTTGGCAGGAGCAGGGACCAAGCAACGGGAGTTCACCCCGTCGGGGCGATTCGAACCACCAACCTTCTGATTGGCAAGTTCTAGGCTAAATGTTACTGAATGCATGGAGAGGTGGGAACTTGTAACTTCTATCCATGAAGTAAGCATCTTTGCAGACATTTTGAAAGTTGAGGAAGTACCGTAGAAACAGCACATTTTCTAGACAGCTGAACACAGCTCTTTCGTAGTTAGCTAAAGGATCTACATATACATTGGCTCCCTCTACATTTCCAAGCACAATTCAAAGTGGTGGTTCCCTCCCTGTGAGTCATGAAGCTCCAGGGAACCAGACAGAAGGCCTTCTCAGTAGTGTTAGGATGATGTCAACATCTCCCGGCTGGTTGCCCAGGAAAGTATATAGAAAAGGAAGTTTCTTACAGTCCTTTTTTATTTCAGACTTTACAGAGAGAGGATGTCTTGAGTGAATCTCCATCCTAACCCCCATCTCTCCCACTTCCTCATTTGTCATCCTCATCATCTCCTCTGTGGGTGCCACTATGTGTCCTCTGTCTTTGAGCTCTTTGCTCTCCTACTTTTAAGGCTTGCCACGTTCTGGAAGATGGAGGGTCTGGAATGCTTTCTAGTGACAACGTGTCAGCCAGCTGCTGCTCCAGCTATGCCTGCTCCTCCTCTCCCATTATTTCCCAACTTTTCCCCTCATCTGCCTCTGAGTTGTGACCTCCCACAAGCCCCTGTTGTAAATCTATACTGTCTTCCTTTTCCTCCTACCTGGAAGATTCAGGATGGGGAGGCGGTCTCCACCATTCCTTCTCCCCTGCCCAGTGCCTGGCAGGTAGAGGGGCAAGCCCTGTTGAATGCCCTCACATCATTTGTCAAACAGATAATGAACCATTTGACTTTTGGAAGACATCCATTCATGGAAGTCTTTAACAGTTGATGTTTCTCTATAGGGTTCAGGTCAGGCGAGTTTGCTGGCCAATCAATCACAGTAATTCCATGGGCATTGAACCAGGTTTTGGTACTTTTGGCAGTGTGGGCAGGTGCCAAAGTCCTGCTGGAAAATGAAGTCATCATCCCCATAAAGCTTGTCTGCGGAAGGAAGCATGAAGTGCTCCAAAATCTCCTGGTAGATGGCTGTGTTGACCCTGGACATAATGAAGCACAGTGGACCAACACCAGCTGATGACATGGCTCCCCAAATCAACACAGACTGAGGAAACTTCACACTGGTCTTCAAGCATCTGTCATTGTGCGCCTCCCCATTCTTCCTCCAGACTCTGGGTCCTTGGTTTCCAAATGAGATGCAAAAGCTGCTCTCATCAGAAAAGAGATTTGGGGAGCCATGTCATCAGCTGGTGTTGGTCCACTGTGCTTCATTAAGAGAATCTATGGGGCATTGCCAAGAGAAAGATGAGAGACATGAGACTGAGCAATGCAGAAGAGCTGAAGGCTGCTATTGAAGCATCCTGGTCTTCCATAACACCTCAGCAGTGCCACAGGCTGATAGCAGCCATGCCACGCCAAATTGAGGCAGTAATTGATACAAAAGGGGCCCAAACCAAGTACTGAATACATATGCATGCTTCTACTTCTCAGAGGGTCAATATTACTCTATTTGCAATCCTTGTTTTACTGATTTCATTTAATATTCTAATTTCCTGAGATTGTTAATTTGGGGTTTTCATCAGCTGTACTCCATAATCATCACAATTATAACAAATAGAGGCTTGACATATCTCACTTTGCATGTCATGAGTCTATCTCATATATTAGTTTCAGCTTTTAAGTTGAATTACTGAAATAAATGAACTTTTCCACGATATTCTAATTTTCCGAGTTTCACCTGTATTTATCTACTTGCACTGGTGTGCTTTGGAACTGCTAGGCTGGCAGGAGCTGGGACAGAGCAACGGGAGCTCACCCCATTGCGGGGATTCGAACCGCCAACCTTCTGATCGGCAAGCCCAAGAGGCTTAGTGGTTTAGACCACAGCGCCACCCGCATCCCTATCTTCCTGTATAAAAGTGAAGTCTCATCCATTACTCCGCCTACCTTTGCCTCTGGTCCTGCCCATGCAAGCACATGGCCCTCAGAAGACTGCCCATAAGGAAATACGACCCTTTGGAGTGAAAAAGGATTTCTAGCCCTGCTGCAGATTCTAATGCGTATGGATGTGATAGGTAATAGTCAATGGATGTAGCTCCATTGCCAAGTGTGGACTAGAGTTGTACCCATATTCCTGCATTGCAGGGGGTTCGACTGGATGAGCTTTGGGATCCCTTCTAGCTCTAAAATTCCAGGCTCCATTTTAGGATTTAGGCTCCATTGTTTGATGAGAAGTGGAGGGACACTGGGCAACCTTTAGCAAAAGCTTTTCCGAGTATTTCTTCAGCTTCTGTAGTATCCAAAAGTTGTTTTGTGCTTTTAAAAATATGTCCTAACGTATAATTTTATGTCTGTCCATCAAGCCGGAATTATGGTCTTCAGATACCTGTATTCCTTTGCCCTCTGGTAGATGGAAGTTTCTGACAAGAATGGCATTTATCATAATTGTTTCCCCCTATTCTCACACCGGGGTGAACGTTAGTCACTTATGAGAAGTGCCACCTACTTAAGGTGACAATTTGCTCAGTGGGATCTTTCGAAGCAGTCCCGGTATACACCACAGAGAGAGGAAAAGAAAGAGAAAATAAAAGTCACCAAGTTAAAAAGAGATGCAAGAGATTGCAAGCAAAGATGGAAGGTTGGCATTTTAACCACGATTTTAAAAAAGAAAGAAACATTTTCCAGATAATCTCAGACAATTTTTCAGACACTCAGTGGTGAGGAAACTGGACTGCCAGATGTTATTGAAGAAGGAGAAGAAGAAGAAGAAGAAGAAGGTGAAGAGTTTGGACTTGATACCCCGGACTCCAGCACCCATCAACCCCAGCCAGCATGCGAAAAGTTCATGGATAAAGGGAGTTGTAGCCCAGAAATTTCTGAAGGGTTGCAAGTGCCCCACCCCTTAAGAGGAAATAAAGTAAAAATAACAAACCAAAATATGAAACAGGACCAGATACAGAGCAAGTAGATTGCTGCCCACTCTGGGCAGCTCCCAACATTTATAAAAACATAATAAAACCCTAAAATAAAAAAAAACTTCGTTATAACAGGGCTGCTGTCAGATGTCTTCTAAAAGTTGTATAGTTACTTATCTCCTTGCCATGGGGGTCACATAACTCCATGGCCTCCAAAATATCTGATGGAAATAGGGACATCCTAAGGAAAATGGGTCAACCCAGGATCAGATTAGAAACTGGGATGGCTTCTTTAATTCCGGGACTGTCCCAGAAAATAGGGACACTTGGAGGGTCTGTTTGAAGGTAAGGCTGGTTCACATTTTTATATATATAAGGATCTGCCACTCATCATAAACCCAGCCTGTGGGACCGTATTGGCCCGAATATAAGCCACACTCCCCCCCCCCCAAATTCCAGTCATGAAAAGTTAAGGTGCAGCTTATATTTGTGACCTTATGCCACCAGCAGAGCAGCATGGCTCCCCCCACCAGGAAGCAGCCCAGTTATTTTTTCCTTCCCCCGCCCCTTGAATTTTAAAGGTGTGGCTTATTTCCAGATGCGGCTTATATTTGGACCAATACAGTATTTCACCAGCCTGTTATTATTTCCAGACAAACATAGTGCTATTCTCTGGCACCATAACATGGCACTGTCATAAGTTCTGGGTGCCAGAGTTTATGGGTGCAAGTCACCCATGATTATTGGGTTCAGCAAAAGTTAGAATTAATAAGGTTTGGCTAAATTGTGCTAAACACAGAAATCCCTGGGCTCAGCTTATGCTAAGGAACCAAGGAGATGTGGGAGTAAAAATACGAACTTAGTACATATGTTGATAACTGCCCGATGGTAAGATCAATTTGCTGCGAGGTGAGGATATTTATAGCAAGAGTAATAAAAAGAAATTGTTATTTAGGGGAACTGAAATTAATTCTAAATTATATTCCGGAAATGTGGGAGATTTCAAGGGGTCAAAAAAATGGATGTACCATGCTATATTAGAAGCAAAAAAACTTGTTTTGATGAACTGGAAGCACCGCAAAAAGATTCCATTGAGCACATGGATTGATAATATGGACAGATTAGCCACATACGAACGAATAGCAAATAAGAAAATAAGAATGGATAAATATGAAGAAATCTGGAACGAATATTTAAGCAATAAGGCGGATACTGGTGGGAAGTAGGGGGAGGAGAGAGAGGTGGGAAAATATTGTGAAAAAAGGTGTAGTCGTAGGTATATCAGTGTATTCAAATCTGAATTGTCAAATTGTGTTATTATTGTTATTATGGTTTTTGTTGTATGCGTCTTTTGTCATTGATGTTTGTATTGAAAAAAATGAATAAACAATATATATTATTATTATTATTATTTTTAAAAAGTCAGCTGTGCAGAGCTAGCTGGAGGGGGGTCATTGGATCATCAGAAGAACAAAGGCTGATGATGGCTGACCCATTAACCCAATACAACAGCCATTAACAGGGACTCTCTGAGCCAGATAGAAAATGGGGGGAAATCCTCTCTGTGGGAAGAGATAGTTAGCAGAGACAAAAGGCCAGAGTTTCAGGAGGGAGAGGCAGAATTTCAGAGGGCAATGGGGGAAACAAGCAGGGGTAAGTGTCACTTTTCAAAGCCTTACGTCTCAATTGCACCGTTAGAGACTTCTGGGTTTTCAAAATGAATATGTCAGGCCAACACAATGTAATTCTGGAGTTAAAATGTTACCCCGGAATGACAGCTTTTTTTCAAAATTGTTCCCTTTCAGGGATAACTAAATGGTATTCCAATCATGGTGCTTAAGGCTTGCGATTCAAATTAGGTCGGTGCATTAAAGCAAGACTGCAGTTATGTCAAAAATGTCAGCTTAATAGCAGATTTCTAAGCATTTCCCACTGGACATGCAATTCACAGAAAGAACCAGCACGTGGGCTCTGAAAAGCAGTGTGAATTTTCCACATAAATGAAGTGCTCATGTAACTAAGATATTGCCGATTAAGTGCATTTTGTTTTTCAACCTACCTCTTCTAGGAAAATGCACTAAGGTTAATTTCTCTCCCCGCAAGCCCCGTGAACTGTGATTAGCATCTACCAGCCATTTTTATTGTCCCTGTAACTAGGAAGATATCGGTCTAATTGCTTCATAAAATTAAATCTTCCAGCATCAGGGAAGAAAATCAGTTTTAAAAAGAAGTGTGTAAGGCATCCTAATAATATTTGTACTGAAGCACAACAGAGACGTTTTAAAAGTATTGTGCCATTACATTATTTTTATTAATTTATTAATAAATGCTCTATTTCCCAAATGTTATTGACCTGTTTGGTTCCTTCCTTCCTTCCTTCCTTCCTTCCTTCCTTCCTTCCTTTATCGATCTCTATCTCTTCCCTCCCTCCCTCTCCCTTCTATCAATCGATCTAATTACAAAGTATCAAACAATAAAACATAACATAACATTACAAAGCAAAACAAAACAAAACAAGGTCATGCCCAACAAAGACATCCCTCCTTCATATTTTGTGGTCAGAGTCCTCCTTCATAAAGCTGAGCAAGAGGACATTGCCCAAAAAGTCACAACAGATCACTATACCAAACAGGACCAAATGTCTCAGAACCAGCTAATCTCCTTAAAAACCCATTTTAATGTATCATTTTTTCAGCCAGCACAATGTGCCATACTTGAGAATACCAGCTGTACCATGATAGTTCAGAAACTATTTCCCAAAACTTTGGCTGCTATCATCTGATAGGAAGTGCCTACAGAGGGTGGTGAATACAGCACAAGATATTATGGGCTGTCCCATGAATCCGCTGGATGAAGTAGAGGAAGAATGTTGCCTCAGGAGAGTGAGGAAAATTCTCAGGGATGATTCACACCTTGGCCGGCACTTTCCTGATCTCCTACCCTCAGAAAGAAGATATAGAAGCATGGTTAGTCGCACCAACAGGGTAAAGAACAGCTTCTATCCGTGGGCTGTTAGGCTGCTGAATGAAAAGATAACAACAGGGCAACTGACTTTCGGGTTTGGTGGGTGTGCATCAGTAAACAAGGGGAATTAAGACTAAGAGAGCTGACACAAACATGCCAATAAAGAGGTACTAGGAAGCATCATTATCCTTGTTATTTGTTCAAAAGCTTTAATGCCAGGATGCTGCAACCAAAGAACAGCACCACTGCATGTGCATGAATGTACCTCTCAAGCCACAGGCCACCTAAGAGGCAAGGTGTTGTTTATATAGCTCAACTTGACAGAGACCCTCTGCCACCCATGTACCAACTAGAGCAGGCTTCCTCAAACTCGACGCTCCAGATCTCTTGAGACGACAGTTCCCATCATCCCTGACCACTGGTCCTGCTAGCTAGGGATCATGGGAGTTGTAGGCCAAAAACATCTGGAGGACCGAGGTTGAGGAAGCCTGAACTAGAGATTGGATTCCTTTACTGAAGCAGGCGTCATCTTACAGGGTACACAGTGGCGTAGCGTGGGGGGTGCAAGGGGGGCCGGCCGCACCGGGCGCAACATCTGGGGTTAGGGCAAATCCACGGGTTAGGGGGCACAAATCCACGGGTTAGGGGGCGCAAATTACTTGCCTTGCCCCGGGTGCTGACAACCCACGCTACTCCACTGAGGGTACATGCCTTCCCCATCACTTGAACTCAGAATCAACTATTGCAGCTATAGTACATTTCAATTAAGGAGTTGTAGCAATAAGGCAGTCCCTTTCCTTGAGTCTGCTTGCTGCAGGCATTCAGACTTGGAAAGTGTGACTGGAAGGAAGATGGAGCTTGCATTGTTAGGGGATAAGCCACAGGGACACGGGGAGGGTCTGTAATAATAAAGGTGCTGACCTTTAAAGCCCTAAATGGCCTCGACCCAGTATACCCGAAGGAGCGTCTCCACCCCCATCGTTCAGCCCAGACACTGAGGTCCAGCTCTGTGGGCCTTCTGGCGGTTCCCTCACTGCGAGAAGCCAAGTTACAGGGAACCAGGCAGAGGGCCTTCTCAGTAGTGGTGCCCTCCCTGTGGAATGCCCTCCCAGCAGATGTCAAGGAAATAAACAACTATTTGACTTTTAGAAGACATCTGAAGGCAACCCTGTTTAGGGAAGTTTTTAATGTTTGATGTTTTATTGTGTTTTTAATATTCTGCTGGGAGCCACCCAGAGTGGCTGGGGAAACCCTGCCAAATGGGTGGTGTGTGTAGCCTTACTTCACATGAATGATAGCAAATGAGATAAAAAGTGCTGATCGCCAACAATGATGAGCTACATAAGGTTGGAGGGAGATCAAGAGTAAGTTTTAAAAGTAACCGAACAGACGACTGCAAAAAGGAAAAGTTGATGCAGCTTAAACTGGCACCAAATTGTGTTGCCAGGGATGAGGTGGGGCGGATCCTGCCACCCTTTCACATGATAATGCGGCTGCATTGATTGCAAAGTGTGTTTTTGACAAGCGATTGTTTTACATGAAGAACATTTCTCTGTCCCTTCCGTATTGCACTTACGGCTGTAATGGCTATTTGTGTGAAGTCTGCCCTCCGGAGATCTGCTGTCACACATGATGTGGCTTAAGACATAATAGATGGATGAGAAGAAATCCTTCTTATGCCCTTGGACGAAAAGAACGATGGCTTTATTTTATGTTGTCAGAAGTCTCCTTCTCTGCCAGAGACGTGGGGTTTATCTGCCAGAGCCAGCACATGTATTTTCCTTGCAAGTAAAGAGTTTGCCATCATTAAAGCGGAAGGACGGACCTGCTAATGAAAAACCATTGGATCGTACACCACTCTGGATGGGAGAGACTTTGGGCTCTATTCAGCTTACTCATTGCACTAGTGCAAGCCAGCCCAATGTTTCACGCTAGTGCAACTGAACTTTCTCACCTTTCCTCCCTGCCCACCATCTGTCCCCTCCCCAAATTTGCTCCAGAGGCTCAGGGTAACCCCCATAATAGCACGTGGGGGAGATAGGTAAAAGAGAGGAGAAATCATTTTGTTGGGCAAGCAGAAATATCTGTGTAGGTGGAACTACTGAACTTCCGGCACCTACGGAAGACTTCCAGCAAAAAAAAAAAAAGAGATTTTATTATTTTAACTGATTTTTTTTTACTTGTTTTGTTGTGTACAATTTCAGCACTTGTACAATTTAAGTCGAGCCAGCAGAGTGGTTTTTAAAAGCAGTCATGAACCAGAATGGGGAACTTTCAATATTGTTGAAAGCCTGTCCTCATTGCAATTTGGCAATTCTCTTCTTCCTACTTCAGCTGAGGTCCCTGCTGTAATTGACATGGAGACAAGATCTAAGAAGGAACTTTTAGAAAAGCCATACAAAAAAAAATAATGTTTCAATTATCCACTCTTCCCCTGCTTTAAAACCCATTTTCTCTCTCTCAGCCTTAACAGGTGGACAATAATAATGATTGCAATCCTGCCATTTCAAAATCCTTCAGCTCTGTCACATTTATTTGTCTCCTATGCAAGAAGACAGCCACGGTGCCCCCCCCCAAACCTAAATTCAGCTTCCAAAGAAAGAATTCTCTCATTTAAAATGGATTTGTTCAGTTTTCATTACCCCTGGCACTTCTTGTTAAGACATTTTCGTTCCGTTCAAGTCGTTTCCCCATCAGCTGATGTCTGCAAACTTGTAACATCTGCTCTGGCAGACAATAGCTGTTTTATACTGGAGTGTAAAAAAGATTCTGAAAGAAATACCACCATCTCATTCTCTTACATCAATGAATAATTTTTTAAAGAAAAGAAATGGGAGAAACTTTCTATTCTGCGGCATACTTGTCTTGCTTTATGACAAGAACGGAAATTGCTTTTAAAATAATTAAATTCCGTCACGCAGCACAAGTTTCTCATTTTTGAAAAACACACACACACACCCTAAAACAAGACTTGATGTATTCATTTGCCTACCGCACTGATATGACCCACCACCCTGGGCATTTGCAACATGATATATGTTAAGCATTTTTCATAGTCACAGCCATATCCCAAGGAGGAAGAATCCACAGGAGGCAGGAACTGAGAGGGCAGAGGGTGATTCACATCTCAGAACAAGAAAATGCAGAGGTCAAAGGATGTCGTGAGGCAGAGACCATGAGCAAGAATTTTTGATATTGGATAGAGAGGCAAAACAGAGCTTTGGTGTTGTTTCAGCACCATGGACAGCTGGGAGATGATAGCTTATTTTACACCAGAGTTCCATGCCCAGAACCCCTCAGGCTGCCAGAGGAATAGCTGTTCCAAGTGCTGATTTATGCATTATGTTAAGTCATTTGAGGGCTTCAATATCTAGAGAGGAACCGCACGCATAAAAAGGGAAATCGAAGTATAAAACACCATGGGCAGAAATCTTCACATTGCCTCCAATGCAATGCTTCTCAATGAGCTCGGCTCACACTTTCAGGTATGGAATCAATAGGGTTGCCATGTGTCCTCTTTTTCCAGGACATGGCCTCTTTTTCAGGGGTAAAATTTCTGTCTTGGTGGATTTTTATAATTTGCCAAAATGTCTCTGGCTATACTTTCTGAATGGGACATAGACACAACTGTTGGTTGAAGACTTGCAACTTCTATAGCTTACATAGAGTAGGGGTATTTAAAATAAGAGTCGTCATAGCGTCCTCTTTTTTTTGCTCTTCAAGATATGGCAACCCCAGATCAAGTGTGTAGTCATCAAATGCAGAACAAACAGGGGCACGAATGCATGAACCAGGCCTTCCTCTGTCATTTGAAAAGGAAGGAGTTTCAGTTGCTTCTGCCTCTGCTCCCAGAACTTGCAAAATGGCATGCCTTTCCATTAGCACACTTGCCAACCCAAGCTAAACAATTCCACAGCCACCCTTGATTTGCATTAGCATTGCTACTGAATTTCAGCTAAATCCCTGGCTGAGCAGTGTTAACGCATGATGTATATTGATGGCAAGAAAGCACACAAAGGGCATGATGATGATGATGATGATGATTTATTTATACCCTGTCCATCTGGCTGGATTTCCTCAGCCACTCTGGGCAGCTCCCAACAGAAAAAAGCAACAAAATATCAAACATTAAAAACTTCCCTAAACAGGGCTGCCTTCAGATGTCTTCTAAAAGTCAGATACTTGTTTATTTCCTTGACATCTGATGGGAGGGTGTTCCACAGGGCAGGTGCCACTACCAAGAAGGCCCTCTGCCTGGTTCCCTGTAACCTCACTTCTCACAGTGAGGGAACCACCAGAAGGTCCTCACAGCTGGACCTCAGTGTCCGGGCTGAATGATGGGAGTGGAGACGTTCCTTCAGGTATACTGGGTTGAGGCCATTTAGGGCTTTAAAGGTCAGCACCAACACTTTGAATTGTGCTCGGAAACGTACTGGAAGCCAATGTAGGTCTTTCAGGACCAGTGTTATATGGTCTCAGCAGCCACTCCCAGTCACCAGTCTAGCTGCCGCATTCTGGATTAGTTGTAGTTTCTGGGTCACCTTTAAAGGTAGCCCCACGTAGAGTGCATTGCAGTAGTCCAAACGGGAGATAACCAGAGAATTCACTACTCTGGTGAGACAGTCCGCGAGCAGGTGGGGTCTCAGCCTGCGTACCAGATGGAGCTAGTAGACAGCTGCCCTGGACACAGAATTGACCTTTGCCTCCATGGACAGCTGTGAGTCCAAAATGAATCCCAGGCTGCACACCTGGTCCTTCAGGGGCTCAGTTACCCCATTCAGGACCAGGGAGTCCTCCACACCTGCCTGTCTCCCCAAAACAGTACTTCCGTCTTGTCAGGATTCATCCTCAATCTGTTAGCTGCCATCCATCCTCCAACCACCTCCAGACACTCACACAGGACATTCACCGCCTTCACAACACTCTTTATCATACACCTTGTGGTAAAGATTGCATCAACATGATAATAACTATAACCTGCAGACAAATGATCATTGAGTGATTCAATGTGTTTGTGGAGGACAGAAAGGCACGAGACTGAGAGCATAGTGTATAGGCAAAGCATTGCTAAAACCTGGAATACAAATCTGCAATTCAACCATGGGTAATGGAAAAGCAGTGCATTTGAGTTTTCATTGGAATGCACCAACTGAAGGCGTAGGGCCAAATACTGATTTTCTTCAAGTGGTAAAGCTGTGCCAAAAAACCCTGAAAGCCTTGCTGGAATCAGAAACAGTTCCCTTAATATCTGCTCCACGTACATCGCTTCATGAGTTACTGCAACCCCTTCCTGTTGTTCCGCACAAGCAACTGGGTGCATTTTTCTTCACCGACTCACATGGAATAAAACGAAGAGAGAGTGGGAGTCAGACAAATGAAGCACCCCCTTCAGTAGTTACTTGACTGCACACTTAGATCCTTTGATCCAGTTACGGATGAAAGCTTCGCAGTTCCAGAGAAAATCCTGCTCCTAATTGCCAAAGACAGGAGTGGATTTCTCCGGGGGATTCGAGGCATCACGACAAATGTCGGGAGCATAAAACCTCACTTTACATTTTCCATCCCTGGCAGCCAACATTCAAAGCAAGTTCTGGCTGTTCTCTAATGTACATAGTGCATCCTCTGGTTAGGAAGGATATTTTAGTATGCGAGGAAATGCAGCATCAATAATTCAGAAAGGATTTCATTCCCAGATCACAGGCCTTCAGAAAATAGATCGGGACCAACTAATCGGTTAGTTGCAACAGCACAACATTAATTTTTAAGAAGCAGAGAGATGGAATGATGAGAGGGAGGATAAAGAGAGAAGGCATATACATTTATAACAGTTCCATACAACATTGGCATGGCTCCAACAAACATCCTGAAACTTGTGGTTTAATGTGGCTGCAAAAAATTGGGCTCAAGGCTCCCCCCCCCCTCAACTACCACTCTGTGGTTCAACATATGTTCTGGACTTTAGAGCAGAAATGGGCAACCTGTAGCCAGTCAGATCATCTTCAGTTTCCACCATGTCCAGCCAGGAGGACCTATAGTCATAGATGATGAATGTTGGAGTCAATCTAGTTCCATAATTAATTCCTCTTGAATTCAGCATGCAGTTAAGGTAGATAATCACTTCCCATTTCTAGCATATGGAAGAGTAAGAGAGCCATACAAAGATAAGGCAGAGCAAATTAATCATAAACCAAGGGGGACATGTTGATCCAACACATCCATTCAACCACCGGAAGAAATGGATTGGCACTTCGATATTGGGTTTGTTCTGTTTCTCTCTCCCGTTCATCTCTCTGCACAAGTGGACACCCTTTGGACTATAGTCCACCCTGCATTGCACGCCAAGGCACCCGAGCCACAAAGTTCCCAGGAGAGCAATAAATCACACTGACCCGGAATATTTGGTTTATGGGTTCAAATAGGCCACAACTTTATTGGTTACAGATGTGAGCGGTTTCGCTTAGGCATTGGGGTGAAGCCAGGCTATATATTGACTCCTTCCCATCTGCAGGGAATCCATGGAAGGGTAAACCACCAATAGGGGGTGCCCTATAACTTACCTCAGGGACACAGGTGGCGCTGTGGGTTAAACCACAGAGCCTAGGACTTGCCAATCAGAAGGTCGGTGGTTCGAATCCCCATGATGGGGTGAGCTCTCGTTGCTCGGTCCCTGCTCCTGCCAACCTAGCAATTCAAAAGCACGTCAAAGTGCAAGTAGATAAATAGGTACCGCTCCAGCGGGAAGGTAAACGGCATTTCCGTGCGCTGCTCTGGTTCGCCAGAAGCGGCTTAGTCATGCTGGCCACATGACCCAGAAGCTGTATGCCGGCTCCCTCAGCCAATAAAGTGAGATGAGCGCCGCAACCCTAGAGTCGGCCACAACTGGACCTAATGATCAGGGGTCCCTTTACCTTTACCTATAACTTACCTCAGATAGTGGCACCACCCCAAGAGGTCACCTTAGGGGCTGTGACATGGCCCTAGCCCACGCCCAGGCTTCAAACAGTATTCACATCCGGGATTCCTTTAACAGGATACCCTTACTAAGGAGGGGCATGCAAAGGCAACAACCTCCCCTCCAACCAAAGAAAAGTTTACCCATTGCCTAACCTCACAAAAGTTGTGATGATTGCTACTAGGGAGGCGAAAACCAAATGGCAGGTGCCAATTTGCCAAGTGGAAAAAATTCCTACCTGGTGACCTGCAATTGCCATAAGAAGGTCATATCAGAGCAAAGCATGGTGGGTGGGCTGGGTGATCTGACAAAGAGGCAAGGAAGAGGGAGCCGGCGGCTGCACACCCACCCTGGCAGCAGATTGGCTGGGGCTGTCCCCAGCACAGATGACACGGCCGGCTGTGATGTAGGGGGTAGGGGAGAGGCAGCACACCTCCCCCAGTCCAGAAAACTGTTGAGGCTTGGCTGACCGGCTGCAACGCCGTACACCAGATAAAAGGTGAATGGACTTATGTGACACGTTCTTTCTGAATGCCTATCATTCAGAGAGCACAGAAACATTTGTTGTTATTTAGTCATTTAGTCGTGTCTGACTCTTTGTGACCCCATGGACCAGAGCATGCCAGGCACTCCTGTCTTCCACTGCCTCCCACAGTTTGGTCAAACTCATGTTGGTATCTTTGAGAACACTGTCCAACCATCTCGTCCCCTTCTCCTTGTGCCCTCAATCTTTCCCAGTATCAGGGTCTTTTCCAGGGAGTCTTCTCTTCTCATGAGGTAGCCAAAATATTGGAGCCTCAGCTTCAGGATCTGTCCTTCCAGTGAGCACTCAGGGCTGATTTCCTTAAGAATGGATAGGTTAGTTCTTCTTGCAGTCCATGGGACTCTCAAGAGTCTCCTCCAGCACCATAATTCAAAAGCATCAATTCTTCGGCGATCAGGCTTCTTTATGGTCCAGCTCTCACTTCCATACATCACTACTGGGAAAACCATAGCTTTAATTATACTGACCTTTGTTGGCAAGGTGATGTCTCTGCTTTTTAAGATGCTGTCTAGGTTTGTCATTGCTTTTCTCCCAAGAAGCAGGCGTCTTTTATTTTCGTGGCTGCTGTCACCAACTGCAGTGATCATGGAGCCCAAGAAAGTAAAATCTCTCACTGCCTCCATTTCTTCCCCTTCTGTTTTCCAGGAGGTGATGGGACCAGTGGCCATGATCTTAGTTTTTTTGATGTTGAGCTTCAGACCATATTTTGCACTCTCCTCTTTCAACCTCATTAAAAGGTTCTTTAATTCCTTCTCACTTTCTGCCATTAATGTTGTGTCATCTGCATATCTGAGATACATTAGGTATGCCTAATCTATTTGGCCAGGGAGGAGGAATGAGAGAAGCCTAAGATCGCCAAAGTCATATAGTGTACCAATAAGCAAAGACGGATATTAGATGCCAACCTGGGGCACAACGGGGGTGGGGGTGGGGAGGAATGAGCCAAGTCATGGAGGCGTCTCACAGAAACCTTCATAAATAGGCAGAATGGCCAAGAGTGATTTTTATAGAACAGACCAGGGAGGATTTACAAGGTAGCCAAGAAGGAGCAGCAAATTCATAAAACACCATAAAAACACAACAGCGTTTATTAAACCTGCTTGCTCCCTCTGCCTTCCTGCTGTGGATGTACTGCAGTAAATCAGACACCAGGATAAAAAAATATCACCCCCAAATTGGCCATAGTCTACTTTTCGAAACCCCATGAGAAACCTTGGAAAATATTGTCAAATGTCACGCAAGAATAGCATTTTCACAGTGTTCTTTGCTAAGTAAGAACCAGCTGCCCTGTTAGACGGAATGGAGAGATCGGGATAAATCAGTGGTGCAAGCCATCATTACCACAGTGTTTTCTCCTGCACCTGTCATTCAGGTGGAATGTCCATTTGAAGAGCCAACATGGTGCCCTTTAGATGTTATTGGACTCCAGTCAGCAGCAGCAAGCTTGGCCAATGGGCAGAGATGTGGGAGCTCAATAACATCCAGAAGGCATCGCTTTGGCTTCATATAATTACAAGTACATTAGCTGGGGTTCCTGCATTGCAGGGGGTTGGACTGGTGAACTTTTGCATCCCTGCCAGCTCCACAAGGCCATGATTCTGTCTGTATGATTCTTAACTGTCCCCCAAATCTTTTTCCCATATTGGACACCGTGAAATTGATGCTAACAGCAAGTAAAAAATTACTGTACGTTTGTGAAACATGGACCACTTATAAGCGCCATCTCCAACTCCTTGAAAGATTCCATCCATGGTGTCTGAAAAATTGTACACATCACTTGGGAAGACGGGCGAACTAATGCCAGTGTACTAGAAGAAGCAAAGAACACCAATGTCGAAGTAATGATTCTTCAACATCAACCTCGTTGGACTGGTCATGTTGTGTGGATGTCTGATTATCATCTTCCAAAGCAACTACTCTATTCCGAACTTAAAAATAGAAAGCGTAATGCCGATGGTCAACAAAAGAGGTTTAAAGACTCTCTCGTGGCAAATCTTTTTTTAAAAATGCAGTATAATCACTGACAACTGGGAAACGCTGGCCTGAGAGCACTCCAATGGGAAAACAGCCTTTACCAAAGGTGTCATGGGCTCTGAAGACTCTCAAACTCAGGACAAAAGGGAGAAACGTGCTAAGAGGAAGGCACACTTGGCAAACCCTCGTTGTGATCAACTCCCACCTGGAAACCTATGTCCTCACAGTAGAAGGATGTGTGGATCCAGAATTGGCCTCCACAGTCACTTATGGACCCACTGTTAAAACTGTGTTTATGGAAGACAATCTTACTCAACTACGAGTGATCGAAGAAGAAGAAGAAGAAGAAGAAGAAGAAGAAGAAGAAGAAGAAATGCTTGAGCAGATAAAAAAAGATAGGAATAGAGAAAATTAAGGCATTGGAATGTTTCAGCCTATATTTGAGATGTTAGTAATTTTCATAGTACACCAAGACTTTTGCAAATATAATTTATCATGTTCACTATCACACCTGAGGTTCCCCCATCTTTTTGCTCCTGGTCATACAACCAAACATGGCTTTAGTGATTTTCAAATTTGTAATTACATTTCTGTTTTAAATTTGAATGGGTTAGGGCTGTGGAAAATGTGAAAGCTCTTTTCCTTCCCTCTGATTTTAGTAATATCAAATGCACTAAGGAAAGTCATGTTCTAATGCTAATCATTTACAGTCCAGTTCACCTTTATTGAACATTCAAGCTGTGCCTGCCAAGATCCCTTCTTGTTTATAGGAGACCTGACACCTCTGTCTATATCAATTTTCTTCTTAATAAATACACTCCGAAAACATGGGCTTAATAAATGTATTTTAAAAACACGGGGGGGGGGGGATTAGAAGTAATTCCATCCTGCACTCAAGGTTGATTATTAGGAAAGGCTTAAAGGGTGTGTGTGTTTGTCTCCAAATGCTGCCAAGTCTTCATGCCTTTCTTCAGTTTGTACTTCCTATGATCTTCCCTATCCCACCCTGGAAGTCTCTGCCCCCTTCTTTATTATTGTAATAATAATAATAATAATAATAATTTATTATTTATACCCCACCCGTCTGGCTGAGTTTCCCCAGCCACTCTGGGCAGCTCCCAATCAAGTGTTAAAAACAGTACAGCGTTAAATATTAAAAACTTCCCTGAACTGGGCTGCCTTCAGATGTCTTTTAAAGATAGGATAGCTGCTTATTTCCTTCACATCTGAAGGGAGGGTGTTCCACAGGGTGGGCGCCACTACCAAGAAGGCCCTCTGCCTGGTTCCCTTTAACCTCACTTCTCGCAATGAGGGAACCGCCAGAAGGCCCTCGGAGCTGGATCTCAGTGTCCAGGCTGAACGAAGGGGGTGGAAACGCTCCTTCAGGTATACAGGACTGAGGCTGTTTAGGGCTTTAAAGGTCAGCACCAACACTTTGAATTGTGCTCGGAAACGTACTAGGAGCCAATGCAGATCTCTCAGAACCGGTGTTATGTGGTCTCGGCGGCCACTCCCAGTCACCAGTCTGGCTGCCGCATTCTGGATTAATTGCAGTTTCCGGGTCACCTTCAAAGGTAGCCCTTTGTTATTGTTATTGTTATTAATGGGCATCATCCCTGTTGTCTCTGGCTTCCTTCAGTGAGCTCTTTCCCAGTTCAACAATATCATTTATACTTACATATATTATTATTGTTAATTAAATAAATATACATACATAGCCAGGGCTTTTTTAAAAGCAGGAACTCGTTGGTACTCAGACCCGGCACCTCTCAACCAGGCGCCATTGCCATGCTAAGAGAATGAGAGAGGTGTTTATGGTGAGTTCCAGCACTTTTCCTAGAAAAAAGCACTGTACATAATTATACATACCTCTATCGTTTACCCACTTTATTTGTAGCCCCGCGTGTTCATCAGAGGAGAGTTGTTCTACACCCTCAATCATTTTCATTGCCCTTTTCTGAACGGTTCCCAGCTCTGCTATATCAGTTTTGAGCTATGGTGACCACATTGCACCATAGATTTGAATACAGTCATTAGATACCCGCAGATTTTGCTTTCATTCCCTTTCCCAATGACCCCTAACATAGAATAATAGAATTGCAAAGTTGGAAGGGGCCCCAAACATCATCTAGTCCTAAAATGCCATTTGCTTACAAATGTAGTCAATGTGTGATCATTTCTTGCGAATATATGAACGCCACTCTGCTTTGAGAATGCCAACAGGGTGGGGAGACAAGGCATTCAAAGACTTCCATAGCCCCAACTCTGTACCGTTAAGGAATCCGCCTGCCAAATCGCTCCATTGGCATCCAAGCCAGTTCCTCCATCAGGGATTGTGCCAGAGTAGCACTTATTGGTCGGCTTGTCATCTTTAAAGCTAAGTGTTCCCTCTAGGCTTGGACTATGTAGAAGGAAAGCCAACATGGGGCAATGGGAGTTGCAAAATCAATGATCAGATAAGCTCGATCCATCGTCAGGAAATCAAGGTGATTGTGAGCATTGCCTTTGCATCAGGGCATGAGGTAGCTTTTTAATCTGGCATGGTGCCATTGTTTCTGCTGTCTGCCGCTTCGTCTAGGTCCTGCTCCCAAGCTGCCGCTGCTTTTGTCCTCATTAGTATTATATGCTATCCCACTCGAAGAGGGATCACGCAGTGAACCAGATGATGTAATGATGGCACATAGCCAATCAGATTTGGGCACATGGCGATGTCCCTAAAGGCAATTGCAAGTGGCGGTGCTGCTCCCTGGATTGGACATAAAGATTATCTCATCGAATCAGAGAACATGTTGTGAACTCAAGGATCTCACAATCCAGTGTAGCGAACCAATCTGACTATGTGATGAAGTCCAGGAAGGCAACTGAAAATGAAGGCAGCTGAGGACCATTTAAGCTAACACATAGGCATTTCTCAACCCACTAGAGAATACATTCCCCCATCTTCAAATGGAATATAGTAAAGCCACAACATCCGTGGTGGTTGCGTTCCAGAGATTGTGCCTAAAGCTAAAATGGTGTATAATAATAATAATAATGCGATAAAACATAAAACATTAAAAACTTCCCTAAACAGGGCTGCCTTCAGATGTCTTCTAAAAGCCAGATAGTTGTTTATTTCCTTGACATCTGATGGGAGGGCATTCCACAGGGTGGACGCCACTACCGAGAAGGCCCTATATAGTCAAAACACATTGGCAAAGTCTTTTTTCCTGGACAGCCACACCATTTCTGCTCCCCCCCTTTTTGTGCTCCTAAAACTGAATGAGCACAAGCTAAATGTGTGTATGTTGTGGGCTTATTGTATTCGAACAGTTACTAAAAACCTTGACGTTTTTTCTTTCTTTTAGTAATCTCACCCCAATTCCTTTGTGCTAACTAGGTAGGTTTAGACAAACAGGTGCTGTTGAAGTTGGGTCTGTGTGCATGTGAATAACCTCAGCTCCTGTCAATACTGAATGTCCACACATGATGCTCAAAACAAACCCAGAAACCGATACAAACCTTGGATCACCATTGTTGATTCTAAGAAGAAAGTAGAACAGACAGTCATTTGTAAGGCAAGTGAGCCTTCTGTGCAGCATACACTGTAAAGTCAACCTTTGCATCACAAATGCAACTGAAACAAGAACTTCAGCCGAAACAAGAGCCTTCTGGAGGAAGAAGAAGAAGAAGAAACTCCCCTCAGAGCAGCTTCTGTGTGGTTAATGTCATGCCAGTTATACTTTGCTTTTCAGAACCACGGGGAAAGTAATTTAGTTTCGGAAAGTCCATTGACTCACATGTAATTATAACTGTCTATGGAATAAGCATATTGTAAGCTATAATTTTTGCTTGCACCACATAGCTCTTGAAAACAATGCCAAGGTCAGTGTTAAAAATATAATTCCATCTCACAACCTTTAAAAGTAATTTCACAAAGCTTTTAAAAACACGCCTCTGAATAGGAATGTCCTGCTAGGCCATTATGATAGGGCCACGCCCAGTTTAATTATTCCCCCCTATTCTCCTTGAGATGACAGCATTCAACTCTGTGCATTTCTCACCCTTGGCAGGATGAAATGTGGTATTTAACAGGAAACTTCCCTTTCAAAAGTTGCCCATCCGATTTACATGGGACAAATTTTAGTGTGGTTTATGTGTTTGGGTAAATCACTGCATATTCTCTAAGAGTTTTAGGATGGCCAACAAAGAATATTCCCAGATAATTCTGATGGCCAAATTAGAAGCGATGTCAAACATACCTTTGCATCTCATGTGCAGGTTTTTAATTGGTTCTTTTGGATCAGTGCAGTTGTCGAGTGTGAATTGTTGTTTCATTCCTCATGCTTCAAGTAGGCTCCTTAAGCTATTTTACTACCAATGCCCCAGGGGTCCATTATTCTTATTACTTTTAATATTTGTGCAGCACTCTCCACCAAGCTCATTTTATTTTGTTTGTTCTTTCTTTAAAAATTACCTGAGGAGGAATGGTTTTGGGAATAGCTGTCAGGCTTCAGAGAACTGGCTTCCTCCCCACATGGCAGTAGATAATCAGAACACAGGAAAAGGAGTCTTCTTACCAGTTAGAAACTTTAATAATTACATTGAAAGAACAAAGAATCCATTACTGTGGTACCTCAAGTTAAGAACTTAATTCGTTCTGGAGGTCCGTTCTTAACCTGAAACTGTTCTTAACCTGAAGCACCACTTTAGCTAATGGGGCCTCCCACTGCTGCCGCACAATTTCGGTTCTCATCCTGAAGCAAAGTTCTTAACCCAAGGTACTATTTCTGGGTTAGCAGAGTCTGTAACCTGAAGCATCTGTAACCTGAGGTACCACTGTACCTCGGAATGGTGGTGCTCCCAATTAAGGATCACACCCCCTTCCATCCCTATTAAGCTACGTCACTCTTACCTTTGTAATCTGAACTTGTACCTTATATGTTTTCTGTGTTTTCTGTTCTGCCACTTTCTGAGCTTTCCGTGACTTTGCAGAAGTGGTGTGAATACTGTCCAGAGACTGTGACTCTGTTTACTGTCTCTCTTCCAATGTTTCTTCTCCTAGCTGTTCCCCATCCAGTATTTCCCAGCTTCTGCCTTCTGATCTATGTCCCTCTGCAAACCACTGTTCCAAATCTATACTGTCCTCCTGCTCCTGGGAAGATTCAGGATCCTGATCAGGAGCAGGGGAGGCCCCCCCCCATTCCTCCTCAGTGCAGCCCTCCTCAGCACGGTCCCTGATATTAGCTGGCTTTTGTGACAATCCGTGTTCTGTGTAGCCTGCCTCATTCCACCACTTGAGGTGATACAGAAACGTGCCCCCCATCCAAAACCACCACTGCTCCCTGCCCACCTCGCCACTTCTGCTGTGCACTGGAAAAGGTGGGACTGTGTCAGCTGTTCCATTGCTGACTGACGGGGAGAGTGTGGAGAGACAGGTGGAGGTAATTAGGCAGGAATGTGGAAGGGGGAGGAGCCAGTGGCGTCGCAATGGGGGGCGGGGTTGTGGTGCACCCCGTGCTCCATGTCTGTGGGGGTGACGACAAGTCATTTCCTCCTGCATAGCCTCTGCATTTCCTCTGCTGCAGCCGCATGTGGATGATCCTCCATTCGCGGCTGCAGCTGCGAGCAGAGGATCCCAGTGCCATCCGTATAGCGCTGGAGCGGCAGCGGCGGCAAACCGCTAAGTACAGCGCATGTGTGGTGTCACACACATATGCCATACGTACGTAGCGACGCCACACATGCGCCCTATGTAGTGACGCCCACTCCAGATGTCACAAAGCCTTCCTTCGCCCCTGGGAGGAGCAGCCAATTTGCAGTAGAAGCCTGAGTGCCGAGAACAAGGCGAAGGGAGGGGGGAGTTCAAGGGAGAAGGCGTGAACAGGAAAGGAAGCGTAAGTGGGGCTTTCAAAGTGGGAGGAAGAAGGGGCGTATCTCAGACTCGGCAACAGCAAACTTGGAAGCCGACACTGAGTGACTGAGCTCCAGTGTGATTTGTGTGTTTTGAGCAATAAACCTGAGTTAATTGCTGCCAGCGTTGTCTTGCTTCTGTGGGAGAGACCCAACCATAAGAGGCAGGCAGGGTACCACCTCTTGCACTTCTGATGCCAAAGGTGGCTGCTTCACTCCACCTCTTGAGTGGGCTGTGGAAAAGTAGGAAGGTAGTGGCTCCATGACCGTATGGTATGGGGTTATCGTCTTCCCAGGCAACTGCTCTATTCTGAACTTAAAAATGGAAAGCGTAATGCTGGTGGTCAACAAAAGAGGTTTAAAGACTCTCGAGGCAAATCTTTAAAAATGGAGGATAAACACCGACAACTGGGAAACAATGGCCTGCTGGTGCGCCATCTTTACCAAAGGTGTAATGGACTTTGAAGACGCTCAAACTCAGGAACGAAAGGGAGAAACGAGCTAAGAAGACCTCTTTGGCAAACCCTCGTCATGATCAAGTCCCGCCCGGAAACCTATGTCCCTACAGTGGAAGGATGTGTGGATCCAAAATTGGCCTCCCCAGTCACTTACGGACTCACTGTTAAGACCATGTTCATGGAAGACAATCTTACTCAACTACGAGTGATCGCCAAAGAAGAAGAAGACCTGGAGAAAAATGTCAAATTGACTTCTGAGTAAACATCCATTGGATGACTGCAGTCAACCCATAGGTGTCTATAACAGCATTATGATATTGACAGCTTTATTTTCAATTCCTTTCCTAATGATCTCTAGCACAGAATGTGTCTTTTCCACATATGGTGAGCACTGGATTGACACTTTCATTGAGCAATGGCCCCAAGGTCTCATTCCTGTTTGGGGCCTTTCCTATCTTTCTTCTAAAGCAGTCAAATAGCTGTTTAACGTAACTGCAGTATGTAATTTGATTATATAGCTATCAATCTCTTAAGTTGTGACCTGATATTTTTTAAAAAAAACAGGAACTTTGCAAAGGGTTAGCTGCTTCCAAGAGCTATTAACACATCTTTAAAGGAAAAGTCTCACATTTTGAAAACACTCAGCTTCATAGATCATCACACTGTTTTAAGAGTAACTGAATACTAGAATAAGTGGTTGACTTTGTCCTCACAATTTCTGTTCTTAGTATTTTATTTTATATCTTGCTTTTTCCTTGCCTATTTTTAAATGAATGATAAAATATTAACACTTGGGAGGATTTCAAAATGCTAAGGGATTGATTTTGGCTAAGGGTTTTTATTCTAATCAATGGGGATTGAATTATTAAACAAAGAGATAATACCATCTCTCTCCTTTCTCACTCTGTCTCTCTCTCACACACAGTGACACATTTTGAAATTCAGATCTGAAATGAGATGAAGGGGAAAGGCTCCTTTGACTTTCAGAAAACCTCAGTTTCCCTGTGAATGGGATATTCAATAGATATTCAATATTCACTCAAGGATGGGCAGTGTTTTGCATGAATGCATGGTCAGGATCTGGAATGAATAACTTGAAATAAATCCTATCGGTGTCAACCAAATATATTGCTAGGGTGGGATGTTAGGACAGGGGGGAAAAAGCATGTTGATTTTCTTCCCCCACTGTCACTGGGCAGGCCAGGAGGGGCAAAGTGGGTTGTATTGAAATGGAGAAGGAGTATTCACTTTTGCAGCACCCCTGTACCACTTCTAGTGACACCTCCAGGTTTGAAGACTCACCCGTGGTGTTAGAAATGCATGCAAATAAGCACCCAATACTCAGCTGACAGAGCAACTGCTAAGTAAAATTGCTCTTAGTGTTTCTGAATTTGTTTGTTTGTTTTTGAGGATCATCCCCCCCCCCAACATTTCTCTGATGAAAATAAAGGTAAAGGTAAAGGGATCCCTGACCATCAGGTCCAGTCGTGACCGACTCTGGGGTTGCGGCGCTCATCTCGCTTTATTGGCTGAGGGAGCTGGCGTACAGCTTCCGGGTCATGTGGCCAGCATGTGTCATGCGTACAGCTTCCGGGCGTACAGCTTCCGGGTCATGTGGCCAGAGCGATACCTATTTATCTACTTGCACTTTGACATGCTTTTGAACTGCTAGGTTGGCAGGAGCAGGGACCGAGCAACGGGAGCTCACCCCGTTGCGGGATTCGAACCGCCGACCTTCTGATCAGCAAGTCCTAGGCTCTGTGGTTTAACCCAAAGTGCCACCCGCATCCCCCGATGAAAATAGGGGTGTCATATTCCATAATAACAACAACAGCAACAGCAACAGCAACAGCAACAGCAACAACCACTACTACTACTACTTTACTATTTATACCCCACCCAACTGACTGGGTTGCCCCAGCCACTCTGGACGGCTTCCAAGATATAGAAAAACATAACAAAACATTAAACATTAAACAACTTCCCTATACAGGGCTGCCTTCAGATGTCTTCTAAAGGTTGTATAGTTATTTATCTCCTTGGTTCGGGGCTGGGGGTAGTCACATAGTTCCATGCCCTCCAACATTTCTCCATTGAAAACAGGGACGTCCTAAGGGAAAGCGGAACATTCCGGGATCAAATCAGAAACTCATATGGTTTTTGTAAATCCAGGACTGTCCCTGGAAAATAGGGGCACTTGGAGGGTCTGAGATTGCCCACATTGCTTTCCTTTGGCTTCCTTGTCTTTATTGCTGACTCCATTTGCTACCTTGACTCCATTTGCTACTGTTTATCTACAAGAAAAAGGCCATCAGTAGAGCTGTCTCTCCTGCTGCCTGCTTGCATTTTGCTCAGCTTGGACAAGAAAATGGACTAGTCAGTTTCACTTCCTGGGAAGACAGCTTTGCTGCCCTCGCTCCATTTTACCCTGTCTGCCACGCGCACAAACGCTGCCGTTCTGCTCAGTTCAATTTGCAAAAGACAACGACTCCCCTCCAAGTTTCCACGCCAGCTGCCTTTCGGCTTCTTCTGTTTTGTTCAATAAAACAACTCTTTGCAGCGGAATAAAATACCCGTGTCGTGGTCTCCACAGCTTTCATCGGCAATAAGAACAGCTCAAAGATTTGAAGTTGGAAATAGCAACATCAACAAAAAACAAATCAGCTGGGTGCAAGACGACTGGCCAATTAAAACCCAGTTTTAAATCCTTTTATTGCTCCACTACCCAGGGTTTCACTCTGGTAGCAAAAGAGCCATGCTAAACAGATTCTGCTATAAAATGCAGGACTATGAGATTAAATCTGCCTCCATCAGTGTTTCATGGCAAGGGTCCTCCCGACATCTCGTGATGCATTAAGGAAGAAAATCTTCTCGCATCAGGCTTAATCTACTAATATTCTTCCCTATATCTATAAGAGCCTGGCTGTTTCTGCTTCCCTGGGGATAACATCTCCTCATTATAGCGAGTTAGTGAACTGTTTCGAGACATAATAAAGGCCCATTCGCAATGCCAACGGAGAGAAATTTGGGCGAAGTAAACTGGTATACAGATATCTGGGCCCTAACAGATATTATTCCGTGTCCATCTTGTGGTGGTGCCTTGTGGTGGTGAAGCTTTTTTTTACCAAAATGCCAAAAACCCTGTGATTTTTCAGTTCCGAAGGGGGGGGGGGTGCCACAACGCTAAAAAACCCATTTTTACATTGCAAGGAAAAATGTTATCAGCAGGAGGTTCTCACCTGCCAAGCACAGTTATTGACAGATATATAAGTGTCATGGAAAGATCTGAAAAGGAGAGCTGGGAATTGCCCCCTCCTTCCCCTCTGCTTCTTTCAGAGGGGGAGGGGGAAGAATCGCCCCGCCCCCATTCTCCAGTAGCTAATAGAGGAGATGGAGCCAGGATTGAATTACAACGGGTCACAGCACTGCCAAAAAATGACGTATTGGGGGATTTGGGGGAAGGAGAGGGAGTTGGGGAACAGATAGCAGACACATATTTAGAGAGCCTGGGAACTCCCCCTCCCCCCTTCTCCAAGGATGCGCCGATCCCTTAGAATCCAAGAGCAAAGAGCGCACAGTCATATGACGCCCGAGATCTCCCGTAGGGACACAGGGTGTTGTTAGGGAAGGAAAAGGAGGGGCTCAGAGTGAGCAACGTCATCATGGCTTGAAGTACTGAATTCTTTGTCTTGCTCCACGATTGCTGAATAAAACCATAAACACAAACTTTATTGTTTCTCCCTTGATTTTGGAGGCTACTGGTGGAAGAGACAGTCCCTTGGCTCTGACAATAAGTGTGCTGGTCCCATGGGTTACCTGAGAGGCGAGGTCCAAGTCCGGTCCGTGGTCAAAGGTGCAACGTGGAGGCAGTCCGTAGTAGCTGAAGCTGGGTGCAGGGCAGGGAGCCGGGTGAAGTCAGGATCAGGCTTGCAAGCAGGGAGCCAGGGCCAGTCTGGGTCAGGAGCTCAGGCAGGAAAGCAGGACAGGGTTCAGGCAGGAACTAGCAACCAACAATGTTGTTCCCGCAACTTGGGACTGGGGCTGGCTGGCTTTTATCTGCCCCGAGGCATAGGGTGGCACCGATCCTCTGGTGACTCGCCTCTCCTGGTCTGGAGAGGCAAGCTGAAATGGTTGTGCTGATTGAATGACTGGAAAAATGTGACATTGTATTCACTTCAAACATGTCTAGGGCAACCTTCAGTAAACGCTGAATGAAAGCAAGGATTTGAAGAATTCCGTACAGGTCCGAAAACAGCAGGGTATTTTCTTAGCAAGTATAACTGAGAAGAGGCAATTCTGAGTTGTCCTATTATTTGCTCCAAGTAACCTGAACCCTCCGTCATGTGACATCCTGAATCTTACACACAAGAATGACACGTTGTCTCTCCTCCGTGGAATCTGCCACCCTCCCAGAATAATTTGACTTAATGTTCTAATGCATTTTGGCTGGGTTGGTCCCCTCATTCCTTGTAAAAGTGGGAAAGGTAAACTCTTCTCCTTGAATTGCCTAAATACGATAAGGCCAATCATTCCAGGACGTCTTACAGAAAGGTATCTATCATCTACTCTAAGTTGGCAGCATGAGATGGTTCACATTTTAGGCTCAGAGCATGAAATTACTCTCTGCAGGAACAGGAAGTGTTCTGAGTGCAGGGGCTGCTGTTATTCCATTATTAAAGCTAAGCAGTTCTCCACTTAATGAGGACCAATATAGAAGCCAGCCTGGAAGCAGACTGCAATTAACCTTCTTCAGGAGTCTCTGTAATATACAGGCATGCTCTGCACCAACATCCTTTTGTCAATTATAATGATGGCTACATTGTGAATCTCTCTGTATAAGGATAACCATTTCCCACCTTTTACATCAAGATAATAATAAAAGCTGGAGCTGGGCTGACCAGATAGGGGCTAGCTCACGTAATGTGATCATAAGGTTATCAAGTTAACATAATAACCCTCTGTGTTCTCTCTCCTCAGAAGGATTATTAAAGGGGCACAGGTGTCTACTTTTTAACAAGACAAGTCACATAGGAAGGAGAGCTCTATCAATGTCAGCAACTAAAAGGCATGGATCAACTCTCAGGACTCTTTTAGCAATAAAATAAGGCTCAAATGTTCCATAAGGCAATGCTGGACCAGGACAATATTGGTCACCTTTGCTGGCCCCTAGCAGACCACCCTCCCCATCTCGATTTAGGCATGAAAGACCAAGAAAAGTCTCTGTTACTGTTCAGGCCAGGTTCCAATGGAATGGTTTTGCTGTTCCCCTAAAGCAAGAGTGGGGTGCCTGCAGATCTTGTTGGACTCCAACTCCCATCTGTAATTATCTCTAGCAAGCTCCTATAAGAAATAATTGACTCTCCGGCAGTTTTTATGCAGGTTTATTTACAAAAAGACACATCCAGAGCCCGGCATCTCGCCTGCTCAAAATTACGTTTGTTGGTCAGTCTGAAGTTTCGCTCCTCCCACAACAGAAAGGACGCCAGACTCCTGCCTTTCCCCTCCTGCCCTTCCCTTGCCTTTTGATTTTATCCAAACGCCTGGATTTGGGACTGAGAGGCTGATCTCCCTCCTCCTCACTCTCACTCAACCCAGACTCAGACCACTGCTTATCTGCTGATTGCCTAGCAATGCTTTGGCTACCTTCCAACTTTTCCTCTCCTTGGGAGCTAATAGAGTCCTCTCCAAAAAGGGGAAACAAACTGTCCTTTCTCAATTCTGACAGGCAGTTCTCATCTGCAGAGTCAGTCCCTAGTTCAATCTCTAACTCATCCCCTGAGCTCTGGGGGGGGCCACATTCCTGACACCAGCATCCCCAGCCCATAGGATGATGGGAACTGAAGTTTACTTTACCCTAGTATATGTTAGTATCTCGGCTCACAGTCAGAGGTACCTGGCCTCCCCCG